>CM068363.1:32586637-32781637 GCA_034769755.1 Odontamblyopus lacepedii
GAGAGGTCAGGGCTGCTCTGATCTCCGGGCCGTGGAGCTGTGGTTCTCTGGTCTTTCTCTTTCTTCTCCTCCTGGATAATAACACCGGATAATCGTCCCTCATTGGTGATCTACGTGTCCAACGGTGTTTTTTCGACTTCTGACACAGACGCCCTGGACGCGCCTCCAGAGCGTCGAAACCTGAACGCTCCAGACGCATCAGCGTCAGATTCTCACCGCGCTCACGCCTGAACATGAGCCACAAAAAAGCGGCTCAGACCCGCGTCCACATAGACTTTGCCTGTAAACTGGACGCTTTGATGTAGCGTAAAACTTCACAAGCGCCAATTTTGTGTAAATGGACGTTTAAAGGAAGCACATTAGGAGGTCATTTATGCACTTTTATGAGCAGTTTTGTAGCTTAATATTTTGACTTGAGTAAAAGTTGTGCTTCCTCTTCCCACTGTGAGTCTAAAGTGACAGAAGTTTCATGTGATGATCTGAAATGATCTGAACATTTGTTTTTCCTGCAGCTTCAGATCTGATTCAGTTTGTCTCATTTTTGTGTTTGTCCTTTAAAAACACCAGATCTGAACAGTGCACAGAGTTTTATCTTCCTAAACTGACAGAAGTGATCAAAATGTAAATGCTGCGCTTGATTTTGTGAGTGCGATTGTGGAGCGGCTCGTTTGGTTGTTCTGTGGATAAATCGGGTCTTCCTCGGGTCTTCCTCGGGTCTTCCTCAGGTCTCGGTCCAGAGGCAGACCGCCGGGAGTCTGTCGTTCTTCTCGCGTCTGGTCTCGTCCGTGGAGCGCGCTCAGTCCGACCTCTTGGAGACTCTGGAAATGAAGCGCCGCTCCGCAGAACTCCAGGCCGAGACCTTCACGCGCCAGATCCAACTGGAACTGGACCAGCTCCGGACCCGCCAGAGCCTGATCCAGGACCTGAGCCGGACCGAGGACCACATCCAGGGACTGAAGGTGCCACGGGGCTGTAGAGGGAGGGAACTTAAAGCTGCGCTGTGTGACTTTTCGGCCTGGGGGCCCGTCACCTGCTTGTTTCTATGGATACGTCACTGCTCTGCCTGGAATGTTCCGCAGTGTGACATTAAACAGCTCGACTTTACATTTATTCAATTTTATTTACAATCACAGGTGGTTTTAGAGGTCAAAAACACCTAGAAAAACACATTCTGACTGTGAGCGGGGTCGCCTCTCCACAGATCTGACCCGTAACTTGGTCTGGTTTGGTCTCCGTGGAGATAGAAAGGTTTAATGTCAAACTGCGGAACATTCCAGGCAAAGAACTTAACTATAAATCTCCCTGGAGAAAAGCGTTTGACGGACGCTCCAAAAGATTTAAAGTGCATATGTCAGGTTTGTTTTGTTCTTTTTGTTTTTTTACTTAATTTGGCAGAATAAAAACAGTTTTGAATATAAATAAGTTAAATTATAGTTAAATAAATATAAATTCAAGTTTTACACCGATTAAGACTCAATTTGTGAAGAAAAGTTGAAAAATATGTCAGAAGTGGGAGTTGTGTTTCAGAAAGTTCTTCACTGATAGATCCGTTACCTGCTGAACATTCTGCCATAGACACACATGTACAGCACCTTCAACTCACTGCTGGTCTTCCCCCTCTCCCCAGACGCTTCCCTCTCTGGCGGCCCCTCCCCTCTCCTCCGACTGGACCCGTCCCTGCGTGAGCCTGGACCTCGGGGCGGAGGCGGTGTACAGGTCCCTGTCCCTGCAGCTGCAGAAGTTTCAGGACGAACTCCAGAGCGCCACAGAGACAGGTGAGACAGGTGAGACAGGTGAGACAGGTGAGACGGGTGAGACAGGTGAGACAGGTGAGACGGGTGAGACAGGTGAGGCAGGTGAGACAGGTGAGACAGGTGAGACGGGTGAGACAGGTGAGACAGGTGAGACAGGTGAGACGGGTGAGACAGGGGAGACAGGTGAGGCAGGTGAGACAGGTGAGGCAGGTGAGGCAGGTGAGCCAGGTGAGACAGGTGTGACAGGTGAGACAGGGGAGACAGGTGAGGCAGGTGACACAGGTGAGACAGGGGCGACAGGTGAGACAGGGGAGACAGGTGAGACAGGTGAGACAGGTGAGACAGGTGAGACAGGTGAAGCAGTTGAGACAGGTGAGACAGGTGAAGCAGGTGAGACAGGTGAGGGGGTAGAGACAGGTGAGATAGGAGAGAAACATGAGGAAATAAAAAAAAACACACAAAAAACAAACACTTCCTTGAACCAGACCTAAAGGTAATTTCAGTACATTTCTCCTCACCTGGATTTTTGTTCTTAATGTTGGTTTTAAAACTGCCCCTTTTACCCCTAATGAAGTGTTCTACCTCCTTTTGTTCAGTCCAACCTGTTATTTCACAATCTGCTGCTGTAGTTGTGTCATGAGGCTGTGATAAAAGCTACAGGACCAGAAATGGAGATGAAAAACAAAACACTCTTTTATACAAAACACACAGCAAACATGTAGAAACAACTTTTTGGACATAAAAAATGCTTAATTTAGGGCCTTAGCTACAAAACTGCAAAATCTCAAGTCTGTGAGTAAATTAAAAATCTCCTTATTGCCCTAAAAACAAAAAAAGTGCAGTGGCTCCATGACTTTCCTGGTCCAGTCCTGGAAACAGCTCCTGTCAGGTCCAGGGCCAGAGCCACAGCACTTCTGCATTTCCAGGGAGGAAATTACATTTGGATTTGTTCATTTGGACTGAAATAAACCTTTAAATAAAAATATAAAGAGATGCACAATTACACACACCAAGATGTGTCATTTTCCATGTGTGTGAGAATTAACTCCACTTAGAGCGACTTTTTCCCTCGTTATAAACACACACAGTCAGAGGAGTCGACCATCTTGACTCACTTCACTCTTTGGCAAAGTTTGGCTCGATCAAAATGGACGGAGCGCATGAGTTTGGGGAAAACAAAGTTCCTGTTGGACACTCGTTTTGCTCACGTCATCACACAGCGTGAGTGTGACGTAGGATAAAGCCGCAGAAATGTACGGAAACCTCTATGTCTGCACTTTCAGAGGGGAAAAGGAAGTTTCTGTCTTTTACACTTAGAAAATTCTGCGCGGTTATAGAAACATGTTCCTCGGTATTGTGTATGAAAACGTAGGCCTTCGAGGGTTAACGTGGTGGAGGTTTGAGCCTGAATGATCCGGGAGCTTTGTTCTCGGGGGCTTCATGTTCCTGCTCGGGTCACTCAGGGCAAACAGGGTCAGAGTAAAAGTGCCGCTCGAGCATCTGGTGGAACAGCCTGAAGCAGCCGTGGGGCAAGGTCAAAAGTCTTAGATGTGACACATTTTTCAAGCTAAACGAACTAAAACAAACCAGTTTTTCTGCGCGCTGACAGTTCACGTCTTTGTGTTAAGAATTCACACGGGTCAGGTTCAGGCACCAGCTCAAAACTCGAAAACTTTTCCATTTACAAACACCCGGTGAACAAACGTTTACAGTGACATAAATGAACAGATTACAGAGTTTGGGGGTGTGTGTGTGTGCAGGAAACAGGGAAACAAAAGGGAAAACACCAAAGAAAAGAACAGTGACGTATTTAAAACAAACAGACCAACTGGGGAATAGTGTCGCCCTGTTGGCTTCGTCGATCCAGGACCTGCAGCTCCGGGTTTGAGCCGAGTGTGAAGAGGCCGGGATGAGGATCGGCTGCTCCAAATCCGAGGCCGTGGTTCTCGATCGGGACATAAGTTTCCTTTGCAGAGCGGCCGGGCGCTCCCTTAGACAGAGGGTTAGGGTTACAACACAAAAACACTCACACAAACAGAGCATTTTGAGTTTTGCAGATAGAGACAGACTCATAATAAAGAGTTCCTCAAACACGTGTGAAAGAAACAAACTCCAGCTCTGTTTACGGTGTGGAAACAACATCAGAACACAGATCCGGAAAAACGTCACGTGTTCCTTTCGTTAAAGTCCCTTCATCTCTTCCAGGTTTCGCGGACGCGGCGCTGGAGTCTTGTCTGGCCCAAACTCAGCTCAGTGAGTCCGGTTCTGCTCAAAATGAACTTCTCTTTGCTCTTCCTTTACCTGACGAGCGTTTGTTTTTACTTTAGGAGAGCGAGGGGTGCAGGAGTACGCAGGTAAGACCCCACAAAGGACGCTTTTCCGTTAATATTGTATCGAGGGCTTTAAAAACACAAGCCAAATTCTGATATTTCTAATTTTTTTTTTACGACATTCACCTTCTGTGAATAAAAATTATAGTTTCACATCGATCAGGAAGCAGTTAGGAGAGAAAAATACATTGAAAATTACTAGAAAATCACAAGTTCGGCTCAGTTTACACTTACAAAACACATTTGTTTTGGTGTTCTGCATGTACGTACGTGGCGAAATGTTCAGCGGTTGCCATGACGACGCAGCGCAGGCATCGGCAAATACCATCAAACACCGGCAAAACTGTTTTAAAATGGCCTGAAAACGCAAGAAAAAATACAATATGAATTCAAACGTTTGATTTTGCGTGAAAAGTTGAACGTGATGAACTGAAAAATGGTTTAAAAAAGGTTTAAAAATGGTTTAAAAATGGTTTAAAAATTGTTTAAAAAAGGCTTAAAAATGGTTTAAGATGGAAAAATCCCGTAGTGTGTGGAGGAACTAGGTTTGATTTTGTGTCTCTTTACATGTGTCTCTTTACATGTGTCTCTTTGGCTGTATGTGTTTCCAGGATTCTAGGGGAGTGAGAAAATATTGAAAACAAAGCAAAAAAATGAAATATTGTGAAATCGTTTCGTCAAAAATCCCACAATATATCGAAATTACAAGTTTCTTTGCGTAAATTCATTGTTTTGGTGCAGTAAGAGCTGAAAAAAAACAGAGGGAACTACATAGACCATGATGCTTTGCTCCGTTTCAGTGCAGATACATGAAGAAATAACTGTCATTTTTATTCAGGATTAAGTTATTTTTAGTCGGGATTAAATCCGTCATGTAAACGTGGTAATTGTTGGGTAGAAAAATAAAGCACAAAACTGAATTGTTCTTTTGTTTTCTCACAGTGGACATCACCCTGGACAGGAGCACGGCTCATCCTCGCCTCGTTCTGTCCGAAGACTTAAAGAGCGTGAGTATTTAAAATAACTTATTATAACTTATTATAACTGTGTTCATATGTTTAAAGAGGAGATATTTGACTTCTGTGGGTTATTAACCTCTATCACATATTTAGATCCCTGTGTTAACTTTCATTGTTCTATTCAAACAGCTTCATTCGCCCAAAACAGCGCGTTCAGTAAATGCCTAAAACATTAGTTATTTCAGTGTTTTAAATGAAGCTTTTATTACATTATAACATAAAACTCAAATCAGGTCTATGCTGAAGTCGTGTTGTTTTCAGGGGTCTGTGTTCATCGGCTCATGGAGCCCAAAAATACTTTTCTTTTCTAAATTCACTTTCTTAACCCGGACGAGCTCCTCCCACTGTGAGGAGCGTTTGGACCAATCAGAGCGAGAGCTGGTAGAGCCGGGCTCGGGGCGGGGCCGGGCTCAGGGCGGAGCCGGGCTCGGGGCGGAGCCGGGCTCGGGGCGGAGCCGGGCTCAGGGCGGAGCCGGGCTCAGGGCGGAGCCGGGGCAAAGTCTGACAAAGATACTTTGAGGCGCTTTAAACTCAAGTTTATGAACCCTACAGAATCTGACCTTTGTGTGTCAGCCTCTCCTCCTTGAAGCGCCACCTGCTCATAGGAGAGCCTGGGATGGGTGCTCATAGGTGAGACTGGGATGGGTGCTCATAGGAGAGCCTGGGATGGGTGCTCATAGGAGAGCCTGGGATGGGTGCTCATAGGTGAGCCTGGGATGGGTGCTCATAGGTGAGCCTGGGATGGGTGCTCATAGGTGAGCCTGGGATGGGTGCTCATAGGTGAGCCTGGGATGGGTGCTCATAGGTGAGCCTGGGATGGGTGCTCATAGGAGAGCCTGGGATGGGTGCTCATAGGTGAGCCTGGGATGGGTGCTCATAGGAGAGCCTGGGATGGGTGCTCATAGGAGAGCCTGGGATGGGTGCTCATAGGTGAGCCTGGGATGGGTGCTCATAGGTGAGCCTGGGATGGGTGCTCATAGGAGAGCCTGGGATGGGTGCTCATAGGTGAGCCTGGGATGGGTGCTCATAGGTGAGCCTGGGATGGGTGCTCATAGGAGAGCCTGGGATGGGTGCTCATAGGTGAGCCTGGGATGGGTGCTCATAGGTGAGCCTGGGATGGGTGCTCATAGGAGAGCCTGGGATGGGTGCTCATAGGTGAGCCTGGGATGGGTGCTCATAGGTGAGCCTGGGATGGGTGCTCATAGGTGAGCCTGGGATGGGTGCTCATAGGTGATCCTGGGATGGGTGCTCATAGGTGAGCCTGGGATGGGTGCTCATAGGTGAGCCTGGGATGGGTGCTCATAGGAGAGCCTGGGATGGGTGCTCATAGGTGAGCGTCGGGTGGGCCCCTGCCTTCCCCCACGGGGCCCGTCTGGGCACAGCCCTAAGGAGCGACATGGGGCCTTGTGAACCCACCTCCTGCAGGAGGATCCATAAGGGGCCCTGGTGACTGGATCCCCGGACATGGAGCCTGGACGCCTCCCTCGGAGGAGGTTCTGGGCATGTCCCATTGGAAGGAGGTTCCGGGGAAGACCCAGGACACGCTGGAGGGACTGTGTCTCTTGGCTGCCCCCCGCGGCCCCCCGCGGCCCCCCGGACTAGGGGAAGGAAGTCTGGGAGTCCCTGCTGATCCGTCCACTGAGGAAGAACTTTGGACCACAGCAAAAAGAACTAGTTCTGTTTTGGCGTTTTCAGACAGAATAAAATCACGTACAGTGACTTTAAGGGGGCTGGTAACACAAAGTCATAATTCATAACACATTTTGTAGTAGTAAATCTCATTGTTGTGCTTGTGTTTCCAGGTGAGGTATACGGAGCGTGCACAGATGCTGCCCGATAATCCCGAGAGGTTTGACCGAGTCGTGTGTGTTTTGGGACAACAGGAAATCTTGTCCGGGCGACATTACTGGGAGGTACGGCAAAAACTACGGCAAAAATTATAATCCTGATTATTTAAAATCATTAAAATCAAAATTATTTTACATTCAACCCATAAAGTTTAGACCGGATCTGTTTCATTGGTATTTTTATGTGTGTAGAAAAGTGGCTTTCCTAGAGGTTTTGAGGAACAGAAAAACTTTTTTGTTTTTATAATTTGCAGTATTTTTTATATTTCATTTTTCAGGAGTTTAAACTCGTGGGGAAAAGGCCAAAGAAGAATTTAGAGCTGCTTCATTCTGGAAAAGTTATATCTCAGAATATTAAAATCATAATTATTCAAATTATTTTAAAATAAAAGATAATAGTATAAAACAGGTGGAGGTTGGTTCAGTCTTGGTTTAGTCCTGGTGTAGACCTGGTTTAGTTCTGTTTTAGTTCTGTTTTAGTCCTGGTTTAGTCCTGGTTTAGACCTGTTTTAGTTCTGTTTTAGTTCTGTTTTAGTCCTGGTTTAGTCCTGGTTTAGACCTGTTTTAGTCCTGGTTTAGTCCTGGTTTAGTCCTGGTTTAGACCTGTTTTAGTCCTGGTTTAGTCCTGGTTCAGTCCTGTTTTAGTCCCGTTTTAGTCCCGGTTTAGACCCGGTTTAGTCCTGGTTTAGTCCTGGTTTAGACCTGTTTCAGTCTTGGTCCAGTCCTGGTTCAGTCCTGTTTTAGTCCCGTTTTAGTCCCGTTTTAGACCCGGTTTAGACCCGGTTTAGTCCTGGTTTAGTCCTGGTTTAGTCCTGGTTTAGTCCTGGTTTAGACCTGTTTTAGTCCTGGTTTAGTCCTGTTTTAGACCTGTTTTAGTCCTGGTTTAGTCCTGGTTTAGTCCTGTTTTAGTCCCGTTTTAGTCCCGGTTTAGACCCGGTTTAGTCCTGTTTTAGACCTGTTTCAGTCTTGGTCCAGTCCTGGTCCAGTCCTGGTTCAGTCCTGGTCCAGTCCTGGTCCAGTCCTGGTCCAGTCCTGGTTCAGTCCTGGTCCAGTCCTGGTCCAGTCCTGGTCCAGTCCTGGTCCAGTCCTGGTCCAGTCCTGGTCCAGTCTTAGTCCAGTCCCGGTCCAGTCCCGGTTCAGTCCCGGTTCAGTCCTGGTTCAGTCCTGGTCTAGTCCTGGTTTAGTCCTGGTTTAGACCTGTTTTAGTCCTGGTTCAGTCCTGGTTCAGTCTTGGTTTAGTCCTGGTTTAGACCTGGTTTAGTTCTGTTTTAGTTCTGTTTTAGTCCTGGTTTAGTCCTGGTTTAGACCTGTTTTAGTTCTGTTTTAGTTCTGTTTTAGTCCTGGTTTAGTCCTGGTTTAGACCTGTTTTAGTCCTGGTTTAGTCCTGGTTTAGTCCTGGTTTAGACCTGTTTTAGTCCTGGTTTAGTCCTGGTTCAGTCCTGTTTTAGTCCCGTTTTAGTCCCGGTTTAGACCCGGTTTAGTCCTGGTTTAGTCCTGGTTTAGACCTGTTTCAGTCTTGGTCCAGTCCTGGTTCAGTCCTGTTTTAGTCCCGTTTTAGTCCCGTTTTAGACCCGGTTTAGACCCGGTTTAGTCCTGGTTTAGTCCTGGTTTAGTCCTGGTTTAGTCCTGGTTTAGACCTGTTTTAGTCCTGGTTTAGTCCTGTTTTAGACCTGTTTTAGTCCTGGTTTAGTCCTGGTTTAGTCCTGTTTTAGTCCCGTTTTAGTCCCGGTTTAGACCCGGTTTAGTCCTGTTTTAGACCTGTTTCAGTCTTGGTCCAGTCCTGGTCCAGTCCTGGTTCAGTCCTGGTCCAGTCCTGGTCCAGTCCTGGTCCAGTCCTGGTTCAGTCCTGGTCCAGTCCTGGTCCAGTCCTGGTCCAGTCCTGGTCCAGTCCTGGTCCAGTCTTAGTCCAGTCCCGGTCCAGTCCCGGTTCAGTCCCGGTTCAGTCCTGGTTCAGTCCTGGTCTAGTCCTGGTTTAGTCCTGGTTTAGACCTGTTTTAGTCCTGGTTTAGTCCTGGTTTAGACCTGTTTTAGTCCTGGTTTAGTCCTGGTTCAGTCCTGTTTTAGTCCCGTTTTAGTCCCGGTTTAGACCCGGTTTAGTCCTGGTTTAGTCCTGGTTTAGACCTGTTTCAGTCTTGGTCCAGTCCTGGTTCAGTCCTGTTTTAGTCCCGTTTTAGTCCCGGTTTAGACCCGGTTTAGTCCTGGTTTAGTCCTGGTTTAGTCCTGGTTTAGTCCTGGTTTAGACCTGTTTTAGTCCTGGTTTAGTCCTGTTTTAGACCTGTTTTAGTCCTGGTTTAGTCCTGGTTTAGTCCTGTTTTAGTCCCGTTTTAGTCCCGGTTTAGACCCGGTTTAGTCCTGTTTTAGACCTGTTTCAGTCTTGGTCCAGTCCTGGTCCAGTCCTGGTTCAGTCCTGGTCCAGTCCTGGTCCAGTCCTGGTCCAGTCCTGGTCCAGTCCTGGTCCAGTCTTAGTCCAGTCCCGGTCCAGTCCCGGTTCAGTCCCGGTTCAGTCCTGGTTCAGTCCTGGTCTAGTCCTGGTCCAGTCCTGGTCCAGCCCTGGTCCAGTCCCGGTCCAGTCCCGGTCCAGCCCCGGTCCAGCCCCGGTCCAGTCCCGGTTCAGTCCCGGTTCAGTCCCGGTCCAGTCCCGGTTCAGTCCTGGTCCAGTCCTGGTCCAGTCCCGGTTCAGTCCTGGTTCTTGCGGTTCCAGGTGGAGGTTGGGGGTAAGACCGACTGGGACCTGGGTGTGGCCAAACGGACGATAAACCGGAAGGGAAAACTGGAAGTGACGCCGGCCAACGGATACTGGTTCCTCAGCCTCCGGGACAAGTGCGGAAAAGTCTTTCTTTTTATCTCGTGTTTTTACGTCTTTATAACGATTTTCACAAACTATTTTAACTCTTTATATTTCGTTTTTTTTATATATATTATTTTATTTTTTCCAGAAAGAGCTGCACCTTCAGGACGCAGCCCTCCACCGACGTAAACCTGGCGAATCATCCCCACAAAATCGGCATCTTTGTGGACTACGAACACGGACAGGTGCATCATGGGAGACGTAGTTCAGACCCTCCTTAAATAATAATAATAATAATAATAATAATAAACTTCTCCTACTTTCAAACGCTTTTCAACCACGGAGATGTTTGTCATTGCTTCGCCTGGAATGTTCCCGCAGTGTGGCATTAAAACTACCTCCCTCCTATCTCCACGGAGACCAAACCGGACCGGGTTACGGGTCAGATCTGCGGAGAGGCGACCCCCGGCTCAGAGTCAGGACGCCTCGAACTGCTTTTCTGGGGATTTTCGAGCGATAAAACCGACGCCCGCGATCGAATAAACGTAGAGTAGAGCGGTTTAAAGCCACGCCGCGGAACATTCCGGGCAGAGCGGCGACGTATCCACGGTAACGAGCAGGCGACGGTTCATTAAAGGGCCGGTGTGACGCCGTTTTTCTGATCTGTGATAATGTGGTTTCGTGTTTAACGCGCAAACCCTGCACGTTTAGGCCGAGTTCTTCTCCCAAACTGCTCTGAAAACGCTCCGTTCCCCCTCGTGATGTCATCAAGTGGCGATACAGGAAGTGCTCCGCCACGTTTTTAAACTCCACACACCATTTCGGCCCTTGGAGTTGCCGATTTCGACTGAAATTATTTTAAAACTCGGCTGTTCACTTGAAAACTACCACTACTATTTTTTTTTCGCGATCAGTTTTTTATTTGTAATTATTTGTAATTTTTATTTGTAATTATAACAAATCAAATAAAAATAAAAAATAAAAAAAATCTCAAATTCATGGTAATCCTCCCCCGGGCTCCACATGAACAACATAATAAAATAATAAAAATAAAATAAAATAAAAAACTAAATAATAATAATAATAATAATAATAATAACAATAATAATACACATATTTATACATATATATGCACATGACTACCTAAACACATGAAATTAGTAGTTTTTTCCCCTTTTTTTACCACTAATTTACCACTTCTACCACTTGATGACATCACAAGGTGGAACAGAGCGTTTGGAGCTTTGGAGATGTAACAGACTAGTAATAAAAACACGACTCCAGGTCTGTTTTTGAGGACGTAACAACATCATAACTGTACAAACTAATTCTGCTGCTCATTTCTTGCATCTCATGTTTTCTTTTTCACGATATTTCACATTTAGAACATTTGATTTGGTGTAATCCTGCTCTTTCCGTTATTCTAACCTCATTTTCTTGTGTTTTTCAGGTTTCTTTTTACAACGTCGATGCCAAAATCCACATCTACACGTTCAACGACTGGTTCGGCGACAGTATTTTCCCGTTTTTCAGCCCGTGCACGAATAAAAACGGGAAAAACGAGGCGCCTCTCGTCATCACCCCTGTGGACGCGTCCGATTATTGAAGTTTGGATCGTTCTAAACCCGAAAACTAATGCACTTAATCCGGATTTATCTGTGTGTTTGTATATACTGCATGTTTATAATAACAGAACCACAGGCTGTTTAAAGAAGTGCTTCAGTCAAACGAAGCTCAACGAGGCCAGCGGGTAGAAGAGGGAATTTGGAGCTCGTTTTCCAGATGAGGAATTAACAATATTGAAATAAAACCCCTAAAATCACGTAGAACAGGTTAATATGGACATTTTAAAAGCTGCATTGTGTAACTTTTCCGGTGGAGGGTCCGTCAAATGCTCGTTTCCATGGTGATGTTATTGCTTTGTCAATTTTAAACGTTTCTACCTTCACGGAGACCAAACTGGACCGAGTTACAGGTCAGATCTGTGGAGAGAAGGTCTGATTTTCCAGGGATTTAATTTATTTTTTAATTTAAAGAGTTAATTTATTTATTTGGAATATTTTTTTTTTTTAAAGGTATGAAGGCACAACATTTAGTCTCTGTACGCTCAGAACAAAGAAAGAAACAAATACAATTAATTAATTAAAATATAAACAAAATAAATAATAAAATAAACAATTAAAATACAAACAAAATAAAAAAAAATAAAATATAAATAATAATAAAATAAATTATTAAAATACAAAAAAATTTAATAAATAAAGTACAAACAATAATAAATAATAAAACAAATAAAATGCAAACAAATAAAATAAAGAGAACAAAATTGTTAAAAACATTCAGTGTTCAAAAAGAAGTGCGAAGAAGCATCTTGTTTTAATCCTACGCCTAAAATTTACAATATTTCATCTGCATCATATTAGATAAATTAAATAAACAAAAAACAAACAAACAAAACCACACACGTATTACAAAGATACAGGTTTTTAATATATTATCAGTAATAACTTGTCTCTAAAAAGTTTCCTTTGCAAATTAAAAATAAAAAGATGAATATTTGCAGATTTTATTTCTCATTTGTTGAACTGTTGTTGTTACTTTTCTTTTTTTAAATATAGCTCATCCTTTAGTCCATAACCTCCTTTTTTTTCTATTTTAAGCTCTAAAACCTCCTGTAACTGAATAAACGTAAAGTAGAGCTGTTTAAAGTCACACTGCGGGACATTTCTGTATCCAGTCTGTGGTCCGTACGTACACTTTAGGCAAAAATTCACGAGAAACTGTAAGAAAATTTTAAAAATGTGTTGGAAACGGTGACATTTTATTGTATTTTCTGCTCATGTTAAAGATGAATTAAGTCTTATTTGTCGTAAATGTGATGAACTGTGTTTATTTTTAGCTAAATCTGATGCAAATCGTCTTTTCTTTTGTCAGATTAAAGCGTTTATACGAGGTCACTGACAAATAACGAATAAATAAATAAAGAACGACAAACATTTTTACCTTGTTGTCGAGTTCTTTGCTCCGTCCCGTCTCGAAATGACCTGAAATTAAATAAAAGTGCAAAGTGGTAATTACAATACTCATACTTTAATTTATTTATTTAGATTTAATTATAATTTTCTGTAGTAAATTGATTATTTGCCTTCTTGTTACATGGATTAATTCATTAGTTATAGTGAATTATTTAGCGTAATTGCGCCCTCTTGTGTTCAGTTTAGTTATTATTTGAGCTTTTGTTAAATTATCTTCTTTTGACTTTATTAAATTTAAACTTATTTTTATCCCCTCGTCTTTGCCTTTGGTCCACTTCATGCAGATAAACCAAAATATAAACAAAGTATTAAAAATGTTATTAAAATCTATTAAAGAAACTCCTTATTTTGACGTTTTAATCTAATTTAAAACTACAGTAAAACAAAAAAAAAACATCTAAAAATAAACAAATTGAAAGAATAAATAATCGTCAGGAGAGTAACGTTACCTGCCGTCGACACCAGGGGGCGGCGTTCTGTCGCTTTTGCAGTTCCCTTGAACTCGTTTTCTGCCGTTTCGGACGTGAAAAATATCGAAAATCAGAGACGAATGGAAAAACCAAAGCCAATATCGAAACTAGATACTGATTTGAGCAGATATCGATACTAAAAAAAGTTGTAGGGAGTATTATCTGTCACATAAAGGTGAGTTATACAGTTGTAGGGAGTATTATATGTTGTTGTACAGTTGTAGGGAGTATTATATGTTGTTGTACAGTTGTAGGGAGTATTATATGTTGTTGTACAGTTGTAGGGAGTATTATATGTTGTTGTACAGTTGTAGGGAGTATTATATGTTGTTGTACAGTTGTAGGGAGTATTATATGTTGTTGTACAGTTGTAGGGAGTATTATCTGACTGACAGGTTACTATGGAAACAGAAATACCGTCTCAAACACAAACCATGACACATTTTGACTTCATTTCAGTTTTATTACCAGAGATTTTCTTCAAAAACACATTTAAAACAACATTTAAAGGCATAAATTAAGAGAAAGATAAATTATTTAAATGATTGGAGCCCGACTAAAGCTTCAAGACGTCTTTTTTCCCCCCACAGTCGCGAGTTACGTTCGTGGAGAAAATGTCCAAATCGTGTTCATTTACACAAACTTACGCGCGAGAAACAGTCTGTAGTGTATGTGGCGTTTGAGAGAGAAACGAGTTTTTATATGACGCAAAACTGACTCGGACCCGGAAATGTGTTTTGTTTCATTCGTCCGTTTGCGTCTCCAAAGCTCCAAACGGTCCGTTCCACCTCGTGACGTCACCAAGTGGTAGTTTTCACGTGAACAAACGCCTTTTATCATAAGTTCAGTGATTCGGAGATCGGCGATTCCACGTCCGAAGTGACTCTAAGTGAAGGTGAAGGTGCGGTTTAAAAGCACAACGGAGCACTTCCTGTATCACCACGTGACATCACAAGGTGGAGCAGAGTGTTTTTACAGTAGCAAACAGTGTAATGTGGGCCCTTAAAATATTCTTCTGGAACAAATTGTAGTTTTATGACGTTTTCTGGAGTAAAATGAAAGTTAAAAAGTGCCTGATCGCCGGTGAGCGCGATGGGCGTGACCGACAGGTGGATCGGCCAATCAGGGACTCGTACGGACAAATACGTCGGTTTACGTTTCGTTCGTAAATGACGTGCGGCCAGCGAGGGTCCGTGTACGAAGAGTGTGACGATATCCGAGTGTCACGATACGATATGGTCACAGTATGAACCTCTCGGTACGATATTTATTACACTTATTTCGATATCGTTACACTTCCCTCTGCTGATTTCCCGCTGCACAAAAGCCCAAAAGACTCGATCGCCGACGTCGATTCTGATCCCGTTTATTTACAAGTGAATTATATTTTTTGTAAAACGCTAAAAAACACATTCCTGAACCATTTTCTTTCAACGACTTTCAGTTTCTCTTCTTCTTCAGCGTCAGTCGTCAATCTTCACTTGTTGCTTCTGGAGTCGACAGTCAAGTCTTTTGGGCTTTTGTGCAGTGGGAAATCAGCAGAGGGAAGTGTGAGGTGCTTATAAAGTTGTTTTCTAACGTTTCCAGACACTAATGAGTGAACCAGGCAGAGCGTTTGGTTTGTTAGACTCGTGGCTGTTGTCAGATGGGTTAAAGTGGTGTTAAGCTTCTTCAGTCTGAAGCAAATTGGTGTTTTACGTGGAAGTTCAGAACTTGCCCCCATCACTGCACTAGTTCAGAACTTGCCCCCATCACTACACTAGTTCAGAACTTGCCCCCATCACTACACTAGTTCAGAACTTGCCCCCATCACTACACTAGTTCAGAACTTGCCCCCATCACTGCACTAGTTCAGAACTTGCCCCCATCACTACACTAGTTCAGAACTTGCCCCATCACTACACTAGTTCAGAACTTGCCCCCATCACTGCACTAGTTCAGAACTTGCCCCCATCACTGCACTAGTTCAGAACTTGCCCCCATCACTGCACTAGTTCAGAACTTGCCCCCATCACTACACTAGTTTGTTGCCTTGACAGACTCACTGTCACAGTGAGATCTCCACCGAGGAAACACTGATCTGTGCCGTTTTATGGCTTCTGACAGAATTCCACCTCCTCTAGCGACGGACTTTAGCTTCAGACGTGCCCGAGTTCAACTTTAACAACGCCTTTTACCTTTAGTTCAGTGATTCAGAGATCAGTGACTCCAGCGCTGAAATGATCCAAATGATTCTGGTGAAGGTGGAGTTTAAACACACACTGAACCTCACGCTACCGTATTTATCGCGATATCGTGGGAAAACTCAGGATATTACGATATTCTACAGAACGAGACTGACTCTAAAATGCTTCAGTCATTTGGTGCAACATTTATTGTCATTGGGGATGGAACGAAATCCAAATCTCTCTGTTCGATATTTTCACCATAAACATCTCACTGTACCAGATTTATTACAATATAAAACTGTGAATCTGCGACTTTTTCCTCTAAAAATGCTTCACAGACTTAATCCACAGACTGAAGATGTAAAAGTGCTTAGAACAGTTATTTCTTCATGTCGTCTGCACTGAAACGGAGCAAAAGATCATGGTCTATGTAGTTCCCTCTGTTTTTTTTAGCTATTTCTGCATGAGAACTGTTCATTTAAGCAAAGAAACGTGGGATTCGATATATCGTGACGCTCCACGATGTTACTGTGAGACCTTTGACGATACGATATCACCAGATTTCTGGCGATTGTCTCACGATGAACCTTGAAGTCGCTGAAAAATGCTGAAATTCCCCTTAAACCTTAAAGTTATAACTGGGCTTAAATCTCAGGAGAGTCAGTTTGGCGTAATACAGAACCTCGAGTTGTAACGCAAATAAGTCAGATTTAGAAGTGGTTCCCGCACCGTTCACGCTTTGAAATTTCAATTAAAATCACGTTATAACTAAAAAATGGGAAAACGGTTTATTTCATTGTCCCGTTTTAGTGTCACACAAAACAGATTTCCACCTCTATTTCCACTATTTAATTTAAAACAGGAAACACTGGTCATTTCGAGAATGAGGCCTTGGAGCTAAAGAGGTTGAAGTTTATTTTTTATCTTCTGTGACTTCAGACTCGACCCCGGATCGAGAATAGAAACCGTTTTTATTCTCGTCCTGTGGAGTCGGCTGATGGGAGGAGAGTTTCTCGCTGCTGCCGTTTCTCGTCCTCGAGTTCAGCGTTTAGTTTCAGAGACGCCGGAGTAAACGCGTCGAACCCGCGCGTCGAACCCGCGCGTCGAACCCGCGCGTCGAACCCGCGCGTCGCTCGTTCAGTCGTTTATCGGAACAAAACCACAAACAAGGAAACGAAAAAAACAGCTCTTTCCTTCATGATGTGTCTCCAAAACCAAAATGAAAAAACAGATGATTCGGGTTTAAACCAGGACTAAACTAGGACTAAACCAGGTCTAAACCAGGTCTAAACCAGGTCTAAACCAGGTCTAAACCAGGTCTAAACCAGGACTAAACCAGGACTAAACCAGGACTGAACCAGGACTAAACCAGGACTGAAACAGGTCTAAACCAGGTGTAAACCAGGACTAAACCAGGACTAAACCAGGACTGAACCAGGTCTAAACCAGGTCTAAACCAGGACTAACCCAGGACTAAACCAGGACTAAACCAGGTGTAAACCAGGACTAAACCAGGACTAAACCAGGACTGAACCAGGTCTAAACCAGGACTAAACCAGGACTAAACCAGGTGTAAACCAGGACTAAACCAGGACTAAACCAGGACTAAACCAGGACTAAACCAGGACTAATCCGTTATGTTTTTTCCATTCTTTATTTAAACACAAAATCGAAAAACTGAAAAACCAAATCCTTTTCTGTTTTTTCATTTTGGTTTTGTCGAACTCTGTTTTTTTCCTTCTTATTTTTGTTTTTATGTCAAAAAACGAATGAACGAGCGACGCGCGGGTTCTGTTTGTGTTTTCAGGTAAATCCTTCAGCAGCAGAACAAATAAAAGAGAGTAAAATATCAGCACTGGGGCTGTTTTGTAAAGTAAATATTGTGACCAGAGGTGGAGATGTGTGTTGTTCTGTGTTTCTGTTTGACACTAAAGCAGAACGCTGGATTAAACCGTGTTCAGGAGCTGGTGCGGTCGATCCGGTCCTGCTCCAGCTGGGATTTGGCTTTTCGTTTTTGCAGCCGGATGTGTTCGGCGAATTCCCGCACGGCTCCTTTTCCGCCCAGAGCTTTGCAGATGTACTTCGCTCCGTTTATCGCCCCCACCGGGGCGTCCGAGGGAACTGCGCTCAGACCCGCCACGTTCAGGCACTCCACGTCCAGCTCGTCACACCCTGAACGAGACAAAACGGACAAACGGGGTTCAATATTCAGCAGGATTTACACCACAGCGGAGATTTAAGAGAGTCTGAATCACAAATGTTTAAACTCTTTCAGAACTTTCACGAGAATCAGAACGTAGAACTTTCTATTCTGCTCCCATGTGTCTGTGTGATCCCGCAGTGGTCCAGGACTAAACCAGGTCTAAACCGGGTCTAAACTGGGTCTAAACTGGGTCTGAACCAGGTCTAAACCAGGTCTAAACTGGCTCTGAACCAGGACTAAACCAGGACTAAACTAAACCAGATGCAACCCAGATCTAAACCAGGTGGAAAACCGGTCTAAACCAGGTCTAAACCGGGACTAAACCAGGTCTCAACCAGGTCTAAACTAAACCAGGTCTAAACCAGGTCTAAACTGGGTCTGAATGAGGTCTAAACCAGGTCTAAACTAAACCAGGTCTAAACTGGGTCTAAACTGGCTCTGAACCAGGACTAAACCGGGTCTAAACTGGATCTGAACCAGGACTAAACCAGGACTAAACTAAACCAGATGCAACCCACATCTAAACCAGGTTGAAAACCGGTCTAAACCAGGTCTAAACTAAACCAGGTCTAAACTGGGTCTAAACTGGCTCTGAACCAGGACTAAACCATGTCTAAACTAAACCAGGTCTAAACCAGGTCTAAACCAGGTCTAAACCAGGACTAAACTGGGTCTGAACCAGGACTGAACCAGACCTGAACCAGGACTGAACCAGGCCTAAACTAGGACTAAACCAGGACTGGTTTTTCTGTTATCTGTTTTTTCCATTTTTCATTTAAACACAAAATTGAAAAACTGAAAAAAAACGTTTCGTTTTCCATTTTTTCATTTTGGTTTTGGTGACCTCGTTTTTTTTTATTTTTTTGTTTTTCCTTGTGCTGCTGCTTCAGCTTCTGTGGGACTAAAGGACTCGACTCAGTGAATATGAGATTCAAGATTCAAAGCTTTACTGTCATATGTACAGGAAACAAACCCGTTTCCTGTACAGTGAGATTCTTCCTTTGCTGCTCACAGACGACACCCACAGTTTAAACAGATAAATAACAGTAACAGTGAAGTTATTAATGTGCAGAATACTGTTCAGAGGATGTTCTGCTGGTGCTGAGTCTGTTCTGTGCGTGTGTCGCGTTGCAGATGCTGCGTAAACATGTGAACCCGGGACACTCAAAAACCCGATCACACCTGGGACACTGATGTGCAGGGAAACACACTCTGAGGAATATAGGGATCTCCAAGGAGCCAGAGCCGAGACGTGGGACTGTGAGGCTCCAGAGTTTGTGCTCAGACCTCGACTCCTCACGTTACACAGACACCGACATTCGGTTTGTCCATTAAAATGAACCTGATCGACGACATTCTTAATGATCAATTATCGATTAACCGACTCATCCTGCACGTCCCTAATTAGGACCCGACCTCAACCTGCGCACATTAAAACTCACGTGTCGCGCTGCAGGAGCCGTAGTATCTGCAGAGGCGCCTTGAGAACACGTGGTTTTGTTTGCGTAACGAATCGCCCTTCGTTTTGCTATTCGCGCTAAAGTGCAGTGTTTAGGACCTGTGTGAAATGCCCGGCGCACTCACAGGGTTCACCGCACACAGAAGCGTTCAGGGGAGTTCGGGACTAAAGCTCCTGACGCAGCGCCTGACGTACGAGCTCCGATGTCTCCGTCCAGGTGAGGAGCTTTGTCTTTGTGTCCTTCACGCTGTGTTCGTGCGGTTTCCATGCAGAACGATGAATCTCCAGTGTTCACGCGTCGGCTCCGCGCACAGGACACCAGGCGCCTTTTTCTCATCTCTCGCTGTTTTCATTTGTAACACATAGTGCTGCCACTAACGACTAATTTTCTAACGATTAATCTCTCGACTAATTTTTCGATTAGTCGACTAATCTAAACGACTAATTAAAAAAAAAAAACAAGCGGTTCTAACACACACAAGTGTGTGTGTTAGATTTTCCCGGGAGGTTACCTTGTGTGTGCGAGTTGCAAAGGTTATTGCTGTTATGTCTGTTGTGTTTGTGCTCATTCGACAATGTTGAACAACGATATGCACACACAATTTAACGAGTTTGCACGAGCAGCATATTGCAACGGTATTCTCAATACCTCATGCGTCGTGGTCGTGCTCCCGTGATAAGCCAAAGAAGTCTTACAGAGTGTACAAACCACTCTATCACCATCTGTCCGAAAGTATTCCCAGACTTTCGAGGCTTTAGGTCTTGGTCTAGAAGTCGCCGCCACTGTTCTTGGATCCGACTCTGACCCACCGGCCGCTGCCATTTTCTCAAATGCTCAAATCGGGGGAAGGGGGAAGAGAGAAAGAGAGAGACCAGCCAGCAGAGTGCGCACGGCAAATACTTCCTCAAGTTTGTTTTCTTTGGCGGTGCCATTATTTACCACTGCTGTTCGCCTTTGGCGAAGCCTAGGTTAGCCACCTCGGCGTCAACCCCGGATGTAGCCGCTGTCAGCAGCACCGGTGTCCGCCTCGAGTGTAGTACTACTAGTGGTGTGGAGGGGAAATACCTGTGTTAACTTTTTCCTGTTCTAGCCCCCTAACCGTGGTTGGGGAGCACAGGGGAGATCGTCTTCTCCTAGGGCCGGAGTTAACTCCCTTTGAGGACCTCGTGCGCTTGTGGTGTATATAAAAAAAATTTAAATAAAGGGAGGCAGTTTCGCTGTCAAGTCGGCTTTATTCGCTCACTACACTGTAGGCATGGCATCCTTACTTTTCCTCTACTCGCCCGGTCGCCGTCTCCCTCTCTCCCAGAGCACATGCGGACACACACCCAGAGCGAGACCCGGCTCCCCTGGTCCGCACAGACATACCTCCCACACAACCACCCACTCTCTCTCTCTCACTGAGCCACAGACACAACACAGACACATCTCACAACACCTGTCTCTGGACGAGCCGTTTGAGACCAAAAATAAATAAAGGCGAATATTCGACCAAAAAAATTGTAGTCGACTCATTTTCATATTCGATTACGTCGACAACGTCGAATAATCGCGGCAGCACTAGTAACACATGCAGAGGAAGGGTAAGTTTAAAATAAAAAATGTTTAAATTTAGTATTTTTCCCTCCTGGTCCTTATTTTAACCCCTGAAGACCTGAGGGCAGTTTTAGTACATTTACTCCTCGCCTGGATTTTTTTGTTCTTAATGTTGCTTTTAAAACTGCCCCTTTTACCCCTAATGAAGTGTTCTACCTCCTTTTGTTCAGTCCAACCTGTTATTTCACAATCTGCTGCTGTAGTTGTGTCATGAGGCTGTGATAAAAGATACAGCACCAGAAATAGAGATGAAAAAAAAAAAAATTCACACTCTTTTATACAAAACCCACAGCAAACATGTAGAAACAACTTTTTGGACATAAAAAATGCTTAATTTAGGGCCTCAGCTACAAAAATGCAAAATCTCAAGTCTGTAAGTAAATTAAAAATCTCCTTATTGCCCTAAAAACAAAAAAAGTGCAGTGGCTCCATGACTTTCCTGGTCCAGTCCTGGAAACAGCTCCTGTCAGGTCCAGGGCCAGAGCCACAGCACTTCTGCATTTCCAGGGTGGAAATTACATTTGGATTTGTTCATTTGGACTGAAATAAACCTTTAAATAAAAATAGAAAGAGATGCACAATTACACACACCAAGATGTGTCATTTTCCATGTGTGTGAGAATTAACTCCACTTAGAGCGACTTTTTCCCTCGTTATAAACACACACAGTCAGAGGAGTCGACCATCTTGACTCACTTCACTCTTTGGCAAAGTTTGGCTCGATCAAAATGGACGGAGCGCATGAGTTTGGGGAAAACAAAGTTCCTGTTGGACACTCGTTTTGCTCACGTCATCACACAGCGTGAGTGTGACGTAGGATAAAGCCGCAGAAATGTACGGAAACCTCTATGTCTGCACTTTCAGAGGGGAAAAGGACGTTTCTGTCTTTTACACTTACAAAGTTCTGTGCGGTTATAGAAAACATATTATCGACCGATATGAAACACTTATATCGTGATACAGATTTTCAGCCCTAATCGACACCGGTGAAAAACGAGTATCTAGTGTCGATACTCGTTTCAGTATCGGTCAGAATCTAATTCTCGGTACGTTTGATGACAGGAAAAGCGTCTGTACTGACCCATGTAGGCCACGTCCTTCCAGGTGAGCTCCCTCTTCTCCACCAGAGGCTTCAGGTCCTCCAGAGGTTTGTCGCCCACGGGCAGAACCTCGCAGCCCAGACGGAGGCTCAGGTTCTGGGACAGAGCCTGAGCCACGGGGTCCAGGCTGGAGGTCAGGAGGATCACCTGGAAACACAGAAAACATGCAGAAAACACACAGAAAACACACAGAAAACACACAGGAAGTTAAGTCACAAACAGAACGAGCTCAGTTTAGACAGTGTGCTGTGGTCCAGGTCTAAACCAGGTCTAAACCAGGACTAAACCAGGACTAAACCAGGTCTAAACCAGGTCTAAACCAGGTCTAAACCAGGACTAAAACAGGACTAAAACAGGACTAAAACAGGTCTAAACCAGGTCTAAACCAGGACTAAACCAGGACTAAAACAGGTCTAAACCAGGTCTAAACCAGGTCTAAACCAGGACTAAACCAGGACTAAACCAGGTCTAAACCAGGACTAAACCAGGTCTAAACCAGGTCTAAACCAGGACTAAAACAGGTCTAAACCAGGTCTAAACCAAATGTAAACCAGGACTAAGCCAAGACTATACCAGGTCTAAACCAGGTCTGAACCAAATGTAAGCCAGGACTAAACCAGGACTAAGCCAGGACTAAGCCAGGACTAAGCCAGGACTAAGCCAGGACTAAGCCAGGACTAAGCCAGGTCTAAACCAGGTCTAAACCAGGTCTACACCATTACTACACAAGGACTAAACCAGGTCTAAACCAGGACTAAACAAGGTCTAAACCAGGTCTAAACCAGGACTACAGCAGGACTAAACCAGGTCTAAACCAGGACGAAACCAGGTCTAAACCAGGTCTAAACCAGGTCTAAACCAGGTCTAAATCAAATGTAAACCAGGACTAAGCCAGGACTAAATCAGGTCTAAACCAGGTCTAAACCAGGTCTAAACCAGGACTAAAACAGGACTAAAACAGGTCTAAACCAGGTCTAAACCAGGTCTAAACCAGGTCTAAACCAGGTCTAAACCAGGACTAAACCAGGACTAAACCAGGTCTAAACCAGGACTAAACCAGGTCTAAACCAGGACTAAACCAGGTCTAAACCAGGTCTAAACCAGGTCTAAACCAGGTCTAAACCAGGACTAAACCAGGTCTAAACCAGGACTAAACCAGGACTAAACCAGGTCTAAACCAGGAAAAAACCAGGACTAAACCAGGTCTAAACCAGGACGAAACCAGGTCTAAACCAGGTCTAAACCAGGTCTAAACCAGGTCTAAACCAGGTCTAAATCAAATGTAAACCAGGACTAAGCCAGGACTAAATCAGGTCTAAACCAGGTCTAAACCAGGTCTAAACCAGGTCTAAACCAGGTCTAAACCAAATGTAAACCAGGACTAAACCAGGACTAAATCAGGTCTAAACCAGGTCTAAACCAGGTCTAAACCAGGTCTAAACCAAATGTAAACCAGGACTAAGCCAGGACTAAACCAGGACTAAGCCAGGACTAAGCCAGGTCTAAACCAGGTCTAAATCAGATCTAAACTAAACCAGGACTAAACCAGGTCTAATCTAGGACTAAACCAGGTCTAAGTCATGTCTAAGTCATGTCTAAACCAGGACTAAACCAGAACTAAATCAGGTCTAAACTAAACTAGGACTAAACCAGGACAAAACCAGGACAAAATCAGGACTAAACCAGGTCTAAACCAGATGTAAACAAGGACTAAACTAGGTCTAAACTAGGACTAAACCAGGACTAAACCAGGTCTAAACGGTCTAAACAAGGACTAAACTAAACCAAGTCTAAAAAAGATGTAAACCAGGACTAAACCAGGTCTAAACCAGGACTAAATCAGGTCTAAACCAGGTCTAAACCAGGTCTAAACCAGGTCTAAACCAGGTCTACTCCATTCCATTCTATTCCTCTGCTCCCCCCTGATTAAAAATTAAGAGATCCGTATTGGGAATTGCGAATATTTAAAACTCTACGCCGAATCGGGAGGTAAAAGCTGTCTCAGGACATCAGTAGCGTTGAGTATTTTTGTATTATTTCCATTATTTCCTCACCTCGACCCCTTCGGTCTTCAGCATCCTGATCCCGGCCGTGTCCCTGGTGTTTATGGAGATCATTTCAGCTCCGGACGCGCTCAGGAAAATCCTTCCCTCCGTCAGACACCCGGAGACATGACAGAACATCAGCCTCACCACCTCCGGGGTGTCGCGCCCAAAGTATCCGTACCTGAAAAACGCAAACTCCTGAGCGGCTGGGATACGACGGGACATTCGGATCTTTTTGGGATCCGATTCTTTTGGATGTGTTAACTTAAAAGAGCTGTTCAAAAGACTGGCTCTTTTTATATGTTAACCCCTGAAGACCTGAGGGCAATTTTAGTACATTTCTCCTCGCCTGTTCTACCTCCTTTTGTTCAGTCCAACCTGTTATTTCACAATCTGCTGCTGTAGTTGTGTCATGAGGCTGTGATAAAAGCTACAGGACCAGAAATAGAGATGAAAAAAAAAAAAAACAGAAAATAAAATTCACACTCTTTTATACAAAACACACAGCAAACATGTAGAAACAACTTTTTGAACATAAAAAATGCTTAATTTAGGACTTCAGCTACAAAAATGCAAAATATCAAGTCTGTAAGTAAATTAAAAATCTCCTTATTGCCCTAAAAATAAAAAATAAAAAGTGCAGTGGCTCCATGACTTTCCTGGTCCAGTCCTGGAAACAGCTCCTGTCAGGTCCAGGGCCAGAGCCACAGCACTTCTGCATTTCCAGGGTGGAAATTACATTTGGATTTGTTCATTTGGACTGAAATAAACCTTTAAATAAAAATAGAAAGAGATGCACAATTACACACACCAAGATGTGTCATTTTCCATGTGTGTGAGAATTAACTCCACTTAGAGCGACTTTTTCCCTCGTTCTAAACACACACAGTCAGAGGAGTCGACCATCTTGACTCACTTCACTCTTTGGCAAAGTTTGGCTCCATCAAAATGGACGGAGCGCATGAGTTTGGGGAAAACAAAGTTCCTGTTGGACACTCGTTTTGCTCCCGTCATCACACAGCGTGAGTGTGACGTAGGATAAAGCCGCAGAAATGTACGGAAACCTCTATGTCTGCACTTTCAGAGGGGAAAAGGACGTTTCTGTCTTTTACCGTTACAAAGTTCTGCGGTTATAGAAACATATTCCTCTGTGTCGTAGACGATGTCGTAGAGTCTTCGAGGGTTAAACATTAACCCGAGTTGAGATCGCTCAGTGACATAACATTATAACCTGGGATGTCCTGATCCGATATTCAGTTTCCGGCTCTTTTAGTATCAGACAGTATCATTTTCAGTCACGTGATCAGACCGGATCCAGTTTCACATTTCTGTAGCATCAATGCGCTTTAAAAATCAAAACGCCGCCATGTCGCTGTGTGGAACTTTCCACTACAGCAAAACGAGAGTCAAACAAACCGTTTCTCCTGGAGGAACCAGCAGAGCCGCTTTAACACCACCAATTAGATTCGTCACTTACAAAAGAATCATCCGGACGAGTTTGAGATTCACAAGAGCCACAGCAGCAAACACTGGAGGAGGCGTTTCACAGTTTACCACTTACTTTTTTATTCTTTCGATGTACAGTGTGAATTTGGCTAAGGCTTAAGCTGCAGAGGATTATGGGATTACGAGTATATTTTGTTTCTCAGCGTGTTCTTTATTATCACCTGCCTCAGAGAGCAGGTTTGTTACAAAAGTTAAACAATGTTGTTTGAGGTCTTGTAAATGTAATAAAACACTTAGGTAATTCTTTCCATCCATGTATCCATTCTTTAGAGTTGAATTAAAAAAACGTATCAGTATCGGAAAGAGCACTCCGTAAAAAATCAGATCGGAAGCCAAAAAATCTTGACTGGGACATCTCTAATTATACCACGGCTTAAAGCTCACGAGAGTCGGGTGTAACCGAATAATTAAGATATAAAAGTGGTCCGTGTACCATTTGCTCTTTGAAATTTCAATGTGTTTCCCGCAGCGTTTTATAGTTCAGTCTAGACGGGCATTTGATGAAATGTTCTTAATCAATCGTCGGGAAAATTAACGACAGATTTCCGATTAATTATTAACATTTTATATTAAAATGATCATCATTATTATTACTGTTACTAATCTGTATAAATAAACTCAACTTTACAACATATAAACCTCCTGACTCCAGATCCGCATCAGAGTGAGAAACTTAAAACCTCATGGCTCATTTGCATAAACTGTAAGAGCTGAAAAAAGCAGCTCTTTCCTTGTGCTGCTGCTTCAGCTTCTGTGGGACTAAAGGACTCGACTCAGTGAATATGAGTGTTCTCCCTGTGACAGAGGATGTTCTGCTGATGCCGAGTCTGTTCTGTGCGTGTGTCGCGTTGGAGATGCTGCGTCTGTTTCTGTAAATGTGTTTCTTTTACTGCTTCTGTAAACCACATGAAGTGAACAACAAAATCTGGTCACATTAAGCTCACGACAGTCGGGTCACGTGACTCTAGCGTTTGGGTGAAAAAGTCTAAAGGCTGAACTCTAAACTTTATTTCTGTCATAAATAAAGATCTGATCAGACTGACACGAGTATTTCTGGACTAATAATAATCAGACGAGATTTTGTCTCGCTGGATTTCAGGTAAACGGACTGGAGGATTTGCTTTTTGTCTGAGATGTGGAAATTATCGCTCTGTTTACAGCTGGAGCTAAAGTAAACGGTTATAAAACAGTGAAAGAGCGACACGGCAGATTCGCGTCATGTCTCTCTCTGCTCTCTGCATCTTATTTTAACCAGATTTACTGCTTTTATGCTTCCCCTAAACCCTCTGTAATGCTGCTGCTGCCTGTGCTAATGGCTGTGCTGCTTTTCAGAACTGTTTTACTCATCTTTAGCTCTTTGACTTCACTCTTACTGTGCTGCTTTTACGTTGTTATGGACTAACAGCTTTACAGTCGCGTCATATTGCTGTGTTTGTGTATCGCTGATAATGTTTTATTGCCTTCCACAGGAGGCCGACTGCACCACTGATGAAAACTGCCTCTGGCTAATTCTGGCATGGCACGGGCGGCACGGTGGCTGAGTGGCAACACTCAGGCCTCACAGCAAGAAGGTTGCGGGTTCGATCCCCGGGTCACCCGGGCCTTTCTGTGTGGAGTTTGCATGTTCCTAACCCTGTCTGGATGGGTTTCCTCCGGGTACTCCGGTTTCCCCCATCAACCTAAAACATGCAGCATGAACTAACATCAAGGACCATGTTGTCCACCCTCCTGTGGGCACCACCTGCAGAGGGGTTCATAGGGGGGTCAGGTGCCTGCGACCCAGCCGGATTAAGCGGGAGAAGATGGATGGATATATGGGACTACGGATGGAAATTAGCACTTGTGCTAAATCTGGCGTATTTACATCAATATGTGTGATTTCATACAAATAGTATGTTCATGAATATGCATTGTCCCACCCAAAAAAATGTTACAGGTTTTACTGTTGTTAATATGCACTGTCCTGGTATAGAAATAAATAATAAACAAACATGCGAAACCGGAATACTCAAGAAACCCGATCATACCCGGGATACAGATAAGTAAACGCACTCTTACGTTACGCACAGACGCCTACATTCGGTTTGTCGATTAAAATGAACGTGATCGACGAAATTCTTATCGATTAATTGACTAATAAAACACTTAAGTAATCCTTTCAATCCACGTATCGTTCCTTCCATTCCTTAAAGTTGAATTTAAAAAAAAAAGGCATCAGCATCGGAAAGAGCACTCTGTAAAAAAATCAGATCGGAAGCCAAAAAATCATCTCTAATTATACCACGGCTTAAAGCTCACGAGAGTCGGTTGTATCCGAATAATTAAGATGTAAAAGTGGTCCGTGTACCATTCGTTCTTTTGAATTTCAATCAGCGTTTTGTAGTTCAGACGGACGCTTTTGACAACGTCTACGTCCCTCTGAACCTCGTGAATCCGCAAAACTACAATTGGAACTTCTTTGGACGCCTTACCAAACCAGGAAACACTGTCAATTCAGAAGGAAAAACAATAACATGGGAAAACAGTTCGTCATTTCATTATTCCATTTTACCCTCGTTGCCTATTTAAATGTTGATGTTTTATTCTCTGGTTTATATGAAGTTCTGCTTCTTTTCTCTCCGCGTGTGGATTCAGAATCGATTGAACAAAGGGGAGTTTATCGCTGCTTCCTGTTTCTCGTTATGGAGTTCAACGTTTACTTTCTGAGAAACCAGAGTAAACGCGGCGCTATAAAAGACGACGACATGTTTCAGGTGAGTTCTTCCAACAGCAGAACTTCAAATAAACCAGACAGAATCAAATATCAAAACGAAATAGGCACCAAGAAACTTTAAATTAAATAATGGAAATAACGGTCGAAATCTGTTTTTTTGTTTGACACTAACACAGAAAAATTGAATAAACTGTTTTCCCATTTTATTGTTTTTTGTTCTTACTTGAAATTCATGGACCAAAGGTGCTTCCTAATGGTTGTTTCATCCTGTAGACTGGACTGAGGCAGAGCAAAGGATCATGGTCTATGTAGTTCTCCTGGTTTTTATCTGTTGCTGCATCAGAACTATGAATTTAAGCAAAGAGACTTGTAATTCCGAATACTGTGATGTTCCACGGTATCACTGCGACACTTTTGACCATATTTTGACCGACGTTTAACCCTTGAAGTCCTACGGCATCGTACACGACTCAGAGGAATATGTTACGCAGAACTTTGTAAGTGTAAAAGACAGAAACGTCCTTTTCCCCTCTGAAAGTGCAGACATAGAGGTTTCCGTACATTTCTGCGGCTTTATCCTACGTCACACTCACGCTGTGTGATGACGGGAGCAAAACGAGTGTCCAACAGGAACTTTGTTTTCCCCAAACTCATGCGCTCCGTCCATTTTGATCGAGCCAAACTTTGCCAAAGAGTGAAGTGAGTCAAGATGGTCGACTCCTCTGACTGTGTGTGTTTATAACGAGGGAAGAAGTCGCTCTAAGTGGAGTTAATTCTCACACACATGGAAAATGACACATCTTGGTGTGTGTAATTGTGCATCTCTTTCTATTTTTATTTAAAGGTTTATTTCAGTCCAAATGAACAAATCCAAATGTAATTTCCACCCTGGAAATGCAGAAGTGCTGTGGCTCTGGCCCTGGACCTGACAGGAGCTGTTTCCAGGACTGGACCAGGAAAGTCATGGAGCCACTGCACTTTTTTTGTTTTTAGGGCAATAAGGAGATTTTTAATTTACTTACAGACTTGAGATTTTGCATTTTTGTAGCTGAGGCCCTAAATTAAGCATTTTTATGTCCAAAAAGTTGTTTCTACATGTTTGCTGTGGGTTTTGTATAAAAGAGTGTGAATTTTATTTTCATCTCTATTTCTGGTCCTGTAGCTTTTATCACAGCCTCATGACACAACTACAGCAGCAGATTGTGAAATAACAGGTTGGACTGAACAAAAGGAGGTAGAACACTTCATTAGGGGTAAAAGGGGCAGTTTTAAAAGCAAAATTAAGACAAAAATCCAGGCGAGGAGAAATGTACTAAAACTGCCCTTGGGTCTTCAGGGGTTAATGTTAAGTGTAAAGTGAGTCTGACCTCAGGACTCTCTGCTCAGCCACGGGCCAGTCTATGTCCACGTCGATGTCCACGCTGTACTCGGGACGCATCTCGAAGTACGCCACTTTACCGCCCTGGAAACAGACGGAGGCGCACTGTGTAACTGCCTGAAATGTTCCACAGTGTGACATTAAACAGCTCTACTTCACATTTATTCAAGCACAGGTGGTTTTATAGCTGAGAAATCCCTAGAAAAACAAACATTCTGATCTGACTGTAGCTTGGACCGGTTTGGTCTAAATGAAGACAGAGCAGGTTTAAGGCCAAACTGTGAAACACTCACAGCATCGGACGGACTCTCCACCAGAAAAGTTACACAATGGAGCTTTAAATTCCTCTTTAAAGGAACCCCGCGGGCCTCTGACCTGCAGCAGTCCTTTCTGGATCAGCTCTCGGGTGCAGAAGTAGAAGGAGCCGTTCTCGCACAGCTCCCCGTCCCAGTCCTGTCGGCGAGGACGATTACTCGGGTCCAGGTTCAGCGGCTGCGTCAGATCCTCAGCTGCGGAAAAAGAAAATAAACAAATAAACAAATAAATATCGTGAAAAAATCCAGTCTGGAATGTTAGAGGTGCAACTTTTCTGGTATGGGGACAGTTGTGGAATTTCTAAATTATAAAAGACTAAAACTGAGCACTCGTCTTAAACTAGGAATGTACCGAAGATTCGTCCGAATATTGCAAAAAAAAAAGCCACATTTGGCTTTCGATGGCGTGAGTTAAAAGTCAGGCCGAATAGTGACGCAATCGATCAAACTTTGTCTAAAATGTCGGCAGTGTGGAAATATTTTAAAGTGTCTGAGGCAAAGGAAATGTAAAAAAAAGAAAGCTGTTAACTTGAAAATTATCGCTTCATTTGAGCATTTTGAGCTTTGGAGAAAGGGGTACTCAAAAAAACTGATGAATAAACGAAACAAAACACAACACCAGATATGTTTTTTAATAAAGTAACCACATTCTAACATGGCTTACAGATCACGAGAATCTGTTTTGTGTAGTATTTTTAACTCTTTAAGCACTATATCACACCATAAGCATGTTTCTCGTCGCACAGAACTGTACAAAATAAGAAAGCTGCTCTCGTGATAAGAAAGCCTAAGTTAGCAGAGTAGAGAGTCGTGCCTTATCTCTGCCCACTCAACAAACTGTAAGAACCACGCCCATCATGTTTGATCTGCTGTGTCCTGGTCACACGTGGAGCCAAATGTGGAGCTGGTTAAGAACGCCCACGATATCGATACTGCACCATCACCAGGTCAAAACCAGGTCTAAACCAGGACTAAACCAGGACTAAACCAGGTCTAAAGCAGGTCTAAAGCAGGTCTAAAGCAGGACTAAACTGAGACTAAATCAGGTCTAAAGCAGGTCTAAAGCAGGTCTAAAGCAGGTCAAAAGCAGGTCTAAAGCAGGTCAAAACCAGGTCAAAACCAGGTCTAAAGCAGGACTAAACCAGGTCTAAAGCAGGTCTAAAGCAGGTCAAAACCAGGTCTAAAGCAGGTCTAAACCAGGTCTAAACCAGGTCTAAACCAGGGCGAGTCAAAGTCCAGACCTGAACTGGGGATGGGCATTTGATTAAATTTTCTTAATCGATCGTCGGGAGAATTAACGATCGATTTTTGCTTAATTATTAACATTTTATATTAAAATGATCATCATTATTATTCCTGTTACTAATCTGCATAAATAAACTCAACTTTACAATATAAACATCACTCCAGAGCCACATCAGTGTGAGATCAGAATGGGTTTAATGCAGCTTTAAACATTTGTTTACGTCTTACAGAAACTAAACTTAAAACCTCATGACTCATTTGCATAAACTGTAAGAGCTGAAAAAAGCAGCTCTGTCCTTGTGCTGCTGCTTCAGCTTCTGTGGGACTAAAGGACTCGACTCAGTGAATATGAGTGTTCTCCCTGTGACAGAGGATGTTTTCAGAGATCGTACATGTGCAGGTTTAGAGCAGCTCTTTAACATAATTACACTTTATTTATGTTCGTCACTTTATTTATTTTGCTTCTGTTGTGATGAAAAGACTGAAAAGTGTTTGTCTTTTAGACTCATGCGCACTTTGGACCCACGTAACCAGGACACTGTGTAAACCTGCACCAGGACCAAAACGGGACACTCAAAAACCCAATCAAACCCGGGACACTGATGTGCAGGTAAACACACTCTGAGCGATATAGGGATCTCCAAGGAGCCAGAGCCGAGACGTGGAACTGTGAGGCTCCAGAGTTTGTGCTCAGACGCAGCCTCGACTCCTGACGTTACGCACAGACGCCTACGATCAGTTTGTCCAATAAAAATTAACAACGAAATTCTTAACAATCAATTCTCAACGATCTCTCCCTAATGTGCATCCAACTGAGATACTGTGACATAACCTTAAAAAAAGTGGTTCATGCATTAAACCGTCCAAAGTGGCTGAAGAAGAGTGAGCAAAATTCTTCCACAGCAACGTGAAAAACTCAAACTGTTGCGACTGAGGACGATTCAATCAGTTATTAGGTTCAGAGGGCGACTACTTTTCACATGGGCCATGCAGGTTCAGATTCTTTTTTGCCTAAATAAATAAAATCAGCCCTTAAAACTGCATTTTGCGTTTCCTTGTGAGTTATTCGTTGTCTAATATTTAAGTTTGCTTGATCTGAAATGGCTCCGAGCGACAAAGATGCAACAAAAGGAAGAAATTGGTAAAAAAGGGCAAATACTTTTTCATGTTGCAGGGTTTTTTTTGTTGCAAAACAAAACGTAATATTTAAGACCTTGTCCACACGTAGCCGGGTATCTGATAAACCGAAGATGTTTTGCTGCGTTTTGACCTGTCATCCACACGAACACGCATCAGAAACGAGTATTCAGGGAAAACTCCGGCCAAAGTGAAGATTTTTGAAAACTCCGTTTATGCCTGTTTGTGTGGACAGAGATAACTGGGGTTTTGTGTTTTAAAACGTCACTGTCTGCGCCAAAAAATATGAATCTGCCCTGACGTCAAACGTGCGACATTTGTTTAGGCGACTGCAAAAGCCAAAGCCAAAGCAGAATATGGATCGGAGTCGTTTCTTGAGAGCTGTGTGTGTGTTGAGAGCAGAATTGCTCCTAAACTGTGTTTAGGAGCAATTCTGACTCCGAGTCTGTCCAGACAGAGGAGCTCGGCGCCATGTTTTCTGTTGTTTAAGTTTAGGCGGAAGTGACGGCGAAGTGAGGCCTCAGTGGAAATAACGCCATCTACAGGTTTGGAATGCGTATAAATGTGGTTGAAAACGCAGATGTTCGGTTATGTGTGGAAGGTATTTTTTTCGAAGACGAGGTGGTGTGAATAAAACTATTTTTATAAACGGAGGGGGGAAATGTTCGGTTTTAAAAATACCCGGCTACGTGTGTACAAGCCATAAAGCAGACCTAGGAATCTGTAATTGTTTATTTTCCAGACGCCATGTTGCAGACGAATCCCTGTTTTTTAAATTGTAAAAGCTCGATAAATGCACTTTATTGAAACTCAAAATTAAGTACAAGACCTGGACCACATGGGAATAGAAAAGAACGTATGAAAATGAACAAAAATCACATTCTATTTCCTAAATAAATTGTCTATTGTCTAAACGTGCAGATTTTAAGGTTCGGTGACAATATTTTTTATGATCCGTTAAAAACAATTAACAATAAAACCTCACCTACTATTTATTACTAATTATTATATCTTTGTTTTTAGTTTTGGGTTAGTTTTGCAAACCGAACCAAAAGACCCAAACTTACCCGTTCCTAAACCCAACTCCAGTAAAGATCTAGAAACGAACTGAACGTACTTCCTTTCTTGACTTCCTGCCAGCGGAAGTGGTGCCTCCTGACCACGGAGAAGACGGAATCGTAGCCGTCCTCCAAGATGCACTTCAGCGCCCCCTTCAGGTGGAACGGGTGCAGGCAAGGAGAGGTGGCCTGGATGTGGCACACGACGTCGAACTCTGGAAAAACAAAATGAGAAAGGAAATGAACTTAACGAGGTCAGAGGAGCAGAGGAGAAGGTCAGAGGAGCAGAGGAGAAGGTCAGAGGAGCAGAGAAGGTCAGAGGAGCAAAGAAGAGGATCAGAGGAGCAGAAGAGAAGGTTAGAAGAGCAGAGGAGAAGGTCAGAGGAGCAGAGGAGAAGGTCAGAGGAGCAAAGAAGAAGGTTAGAGGAGCAAAGGAGGTCCAAAAAACAGAGAAGAGGGTCACAGGAGCAGAGGAGAAGGTCAGAGGAGCAAAGAAGAAGGTTAGAGGAGCAGAGGAGGTCAAAAAAGCAGAAAAGAAGGTCAGAGGAGAAGGTCAGAGGAGCAGAGGAGAAGGTCAGAGGAGCAAAGAAGAAGGTTAGAGGAGCAAAGGAGGTCCAAAAAACAGAAAAGAAGGTCAGAGTAGAAGGTCAGAGGAGCGAAGAAGAAGGTTAGAGGAGCAGAGGAGGTCAAAAAAGCAGAAAAGAAAGTCAGAGAAGCGGAGGAGAACGTCAGAGGTGCAGAAGAGAAGGTCAGAGGAGCAAAAAAGAAGGTCAGAGGAGCAGAGGAGGTCAAAAAAGCAGAAAAGAAGGTCAGAGAAGCGGAGGAGAACGTCAGAGGTGCAGAAGAGAAGGTCAGAGGAGCAAAAAAGAAGGTCAGAGGAGCAGAGGAGAAGGTCAGAGGAGCAGAGGAGAAGGTCAGAGGAGCAGGAGAGGCAGAGTTGAAGGTCAGAGGAGCAGAGGAGAAGGTCAGAGGAGCAGAGGAGAAGGTCAGAGGAGCAGAGGAGAAGGTCAGAGGAACAAAGGAGAAGGTCAGAGGAGCAGAGGAGAAGGTCAGAGGTGCAGGAGAAGCAGAGTTGAAGGTCAGAGGAGTAGAGTTGAAGGTCAGAGGAGTAGAGTTGAAGGTCAGAGGAGTAGAGTTGAAGGTCAGAGGAGTAGAGGAGAAGGTCAGAGGAGCAGAGGAGAAGGTCAGAGGAGCAGAGGAGAAGGTCAGAGGAGCAGAGGAGATGGTCAGAGGAGCAGAGGAGAAGGTCAGAGGGTCAGACCTGGGTAGAGGCGGGTGAACTCCTGAATTGTATCCAAGGAGGTAGACGAGTCTTTGGAAACTTCTGCCGATCTGCGGTGGACTTTAGCTCCCCAAGAACGCGCCACCTTCTCGATGTCGTCATGGTCCGTCGACACCCAGACACTAAGAACGCAAACGACAAACAACCGAGGTGAGTATCGATAACCAGACACTGATCGAGACTGGAACGAGTATCGAAACTAGATCCTCACTTTTCGCAGGTGTCGATACTAAAAAAAGAAGAAGCCCCACTGACAGGACAGAGCAGAACGTTTCCTGAACGTGTTTAGAACGATCTGGAGCCCATCGACCTGGTTTAGACCTGGTTTAGACCTGGTTTAGACCTGGTTTAGACCTGGTTTAGACCTGGTTTAGACCTGGTTTCGACCTGGTTTAGACCTGCACCACTATGGAACCTACCTGGACCACTGAGCGATTACACAGACATGGGAATAGAAAAGAAAATACTATGAAAATCACTTTTTATTATCATCAGTTACTTTATTTTTCTTCGGCCAATTAACGTAATCATTAATCATATTCCAATGATTTAACAAGTTATTCTACAGATCGAAGAGGTTTAGGCTGAAGTTTTAACACTTATTTTGCCAAAACCCTGTTAACATACAGAATAGGACACAAGATGGCAGAACTATTTACAGGAAAAAAAAATCTTTTATAAGTGCAGGAAAGAGTATGTGCTTCATTCTTTTGGTATACAAACAGACACAATCCAATTCACGTTGATGTTAATACAGCGTTTAACAAATTTATTAGACCGCCTTTCAAAACAAGAAACATAAATAAATTCATAGTATATAAAAAACGTGTTTAAAATTAACCGTTTCATTGTTGTTCATGAAAAATGGCCGTAAATGAGCACTGTGTGTGTCTCCGTGTTCAATGTAAAAGCCACAAATATGAAGAAACAGGTTTGACAAATATGTCATCAGGGAAGCAACGATTACGCTTTCTTAGTTCCTATACTAAACTGATGTTTGGACTTTCAGTGTCTGCCGATTACATTAACCGATACCGGTGTAGGGACGGCACCCTGGATCTGTTCAAATAACTGGAGGATTTTGCTGCTTGTAGCCATCTCCAGTTGGTGTAGTGAAAAAAAAATCCCTCTTGCCCAGAAAGTCATTGTTCTTTTTGTATGTTGTAATGTACGGACGGGTGACAGGTCCAATTTCGATTTCTTGTATGTCTTGTACATGTGATGGAATTGACAAATAAAGGCTTTCATTCATTCATTTCAGACGATTTTTCCCTCAGAGCACAACGTGATCACAAACTGCTCGTGTTCAGATGACAGGGGCTGACAGGGCCTGACAGGGGCTGACAGGGGCTGACAGGGGCTGACAGGGGCTGACAGGGGCTGGCAGGGCCTGACAGGGGCTGACAGGGGATGACAGGGCACCTACAACTATAAAAAATGTCGGATTTTGTGGCGATTTTTAACTATTTTTGGATCGTAAACTTTTTCCCAGCTCAAAATCTCCTAAAAACCCTTTTAGTCGTTAGCTCTGGACACACTCTGCTCCTCTCGCTCTGATTGGTCAAAGCCTGGCTCTCGTTCGTGTGCACTGGCGGGAGGAAAGAGCACGAAACGAGCACGAAACGAGCACCACCGCACGTGTTCAATCGGCCCTGAAAGCACCTCACTGCTAAAGAAGGAATCTGGAGGCCATCGAGCTCGGCCCAGTGACTTTGTGTCCGCAACCGGCTCGTCAACTTGGATGGAAGACGATCAGGAAAATCAGGAAAATCATAAGCCACAGGAAGGCGCCAGTCGCAAAAGCTGTCATTGTTGTGTCCTTGGGCGAGGCACATCACCCACGTTGCCTCGTGTGAAAGTGGAGTGTGTGCGAGTGATGGTGAAGGTCTGACTTCCATCAGTCTGTCCCGGGGCAGCTGTGGCTACAATAAACAGTGGTGACGTAGACTCGGTTGTGCATTTTGGCAACAGAAGCGGCAGAACTCGGCAGCCTCTGTGAAAGGATTATCGGCAAAAGATCGAGAATATTTCCTCAACAAACTGAACTTTGACAAACAGTGTCCGACTGCCAGATTCTTGTGCGATCTGTGAGTAAAACTTTAAACCTTTAGTCCGTCGGTAGAATATCGATTCTGACACACGCAGAACAACCAGACATTTTGGTGCTGGAAATGTTTTTTTATCTCCGTCTCCTTCTGTCTGTGTTCAGTCTGAATGAATCAGAATAAATGGGGAACAATGACACGTCTGTTGCCAAAATGCACGCAGCTTTTTAATCACTTCCGCTTTAAAAAGGTCACTAGTACACTAGAGTTCAAAAGTTTGGGGTCACTTAGAAATTTCCTTATTTTTGAAAGAAAAGCACAGTTTTTTTTTCAATGAAGATACTTTAAACTAATCAGAAATACACTCTATACATTGCTAATGTGGTAAATGACTATTCTAGCTGCAAATGTCTGGTTTTCGGTGCAATATCTGCATAGGTGAACAGAGGCCCATTTCCAGCATCTCTCACTCCAGTGTCTAACGGTACAATGTGTTTGCTCGTTGTGTCAGAGGCTAATGGATGATCAGAAAACCCTTGTACAGTCATGTTAGCACAGATGAAACCAGTTCAGCTGGTTAGAGAAGCTATAAAACTGACCTTTGAGCAGGTTGAGTATCTGGAGCGTCACATTTGTGGGGTCGATTAAACGCTTAAAATGGTCAGAAAAAGAGAACTTTCATGTGAAACTCGACAGTCTGTTCTTATTCTTAGAAATGAAGGTTATTCTATAAGAAATTGGCAAGAAACTGAAGATTTCCTACAGTGGTGTGAACTACTCCCTTCAGAGAAGAGCACAAACAGCTCTAACCAGAGTAGAAAGAGAAGTGGGAGCTGCTGCACAACTGAGCAAGAAGATACGTACATTAGAGTCTCTAGTTTAAGAAACAGACGCCTCACAGGTCGTCAACTGGCAGCTTCATTAAATAGAACCTGCAAAACGCCAGTGTGAACATCTACAGTGAAGAGGCGACTCCGGGATGCAGCTTCAGGGCAGAGCGGCAAAGGAAAAGCCACATCTGAGACTGTTTGATGAGCCGGTATGTGGCCATACCGGCTCATCAAAGCCTGAACCCGTCAGATCTCAGAAGCTCAGCAGGGCCGGGCCTGGTTAGTACTTGGATGGGAGACCACAAGGAATTCCAGGTGCCACAGTGGGGCGCCAGTTGCAAAAAAAACTGTCGTAGTGTCCTTAGGCAAGGCACATCACCCACATTGCCTAGTATGAAAGTGGTGTGTGCGTGAGTGTTGGTGGTGGTCGGAGGTGCCGATGGTGCAGATTGGCAGCCTCGCTTCCGTCAGTCTGTCCCAGGGCAGCTGTGGCTACAATAGTAGTTCACCGGGTCTGGAGTGAATGAATAATGCTGTAAAGCGTCGTTGAGTGTCCAGAAAAGCGCTGTATAAAACTGATGCATTATTATTCATTATTATTACTGGCCAATAAAAGAAACAGATTAATATGGACAAAAGACACAGACACTGGACAGAGGAAGAGTGGACAGAAGTGTTATGGACAGAACCCACTGAGCTGCTGTGGACAGAAGTGTTATGGACAGAACCCACTGAGCTGCTGTGGACAGAAGTGTTATGGACAGACCCACTGAGCTGCTGTGGACAGAAGTGTTATGGACAGACCCACTGAGCTGCTGTGGAGCAGAAGTGTTATGGACAGACCCACTGAGCTGCTGTGGACAGAAGTGTTATGGACAGAACCCACTGAGCTGCTGTGGACAGAAGTGTTATGGACAGACCCACTGAGCTGCTGTGGACAGAAGTGTTATGGACAGACCCACTGAGCTGCTGTGGACAGAAGTGTTATGGACAGACCCCCTGAGCTGCTGTGGAGCAGAAGTGTTATGGACAGACCCCCTGAGCTGCTGTGGACAGAAGTGTTATGGACAGACCCACTGAGCTGCTGTGGACAGAAGTGTTATGGACAGACCCCCTGAGCTGCTGTGGAGCAGAAGTGTTATGGACAGACCCCCTGAGCTGCTGTGGACAGAAGTGTTATGGACAGAACCCACTGAGCTGCTGTGGACAGAAGTGTTATGGACAGACCCACGGAGCTGCTGTGGACAGAAGTGTTATGGACCCACTGAGCTGCTGTGGACAGAAGTGTTATGGACAGACCCACTGAGCTGTTGTGGAGCAGTTTGACCGTCTGGTACAGAAGAAGTTTCCATCCAGACAATCCAACCTGTGGGAGAAGCTTCTAGAAGCCTGGGAATGTCTCCAGATCCTTCAACAAATGAACAGCTGGAGGCCAAAGGTCTGAAGGCTGTAACTGCTGCAAATGGAGGATTCTTTGACGAAAGCAAAGTTTGAAGGAAATAAATATTATTTCAAATACAAAAATGTATTTCTAACCTTGCCAATGTCTTGACTATAGTTTATTCATTTTGCAACTCATGGTGGTAAATAAAAGTGTGACTTTTCATGTAAAACACAAAATTGTCTGGGTGACCCCAAACTTTTGAACGGTAGTGTAGTGGTTTACACCAGTGAGTGTGGAGCGAAGGAAGAATGAACTGTAAACGTCTGAGTGTCCAGAAAAGTGCTGTAGAAAACTGATGCATTATTATGTTTAATAATGTTTAATACCGGGGCTTGGACGGCACTGATTTCACTAAGCACAGTTAAAATTATTACTAGGGCTGTGCTGAATAAACCAAGTCTAAACCAGGACTAAACCAAGTCTAAACCAGGACTAAACTACGACTAAACCAGGGCTAAACCAAGTCTAAACCAGGACTAAACTAAGACTAAACCAGGGCTAAACCAAGTCTAAACCAGGACTAAACTAAGACTAAACCAGGGCTAAACCAAGTCTAAACCAGGACTAAACTAAGACTAAACCAGGGCTAAACCAAGTCTAAACAAGGACTAAACTAAGACTAAACCAGGACTACATCAGGTCTAAACCAGGACTAAACTAAGACTAAACCAGGACTACATCAGGTCTAAACCAGGACTAAACTAAGACTAAACTGGGACTAAACTGAGACTAAACCAGGACTAAACTAAGACTAAACCAGGACTACATCAGGTCTAAACCAGGACTAAACTAAGACTAAACCAGGACTACATCAGGTCTAAACCAGGACTAAACTAAGACTAAACCGGGACTAAACTGAGACTAAACCAGGACTAAACTAAGACTAAACCAGGACTACATCAGGTCTAAACCAGGACTAAACTAAGACTAAACTGGGACTAAACTGGGACTAAACTGAGACTAAACTAAGACTAAACCAGGGCTAAACCAAGTCTAAACCAGGACTAAACTAAGACTAAACCAGGGCTAAACCAAGTCTAAACCAGGACTAAACTAAGACTAAACTGGGACTAAACTGGGACTAAACTGAGACTAAACTAAGACTAAACCAGGACTACATCAGGTCCAAACCAGGACTAAACTAAGACTAAACCAGGACTACATCAGGTCTAAACCAGGACTAAACTAAGACTAAACCGGGACTAAACTGAGACTAAACCAGGACTAAACTAAGACTAAACCAGGACTACATCAGGTCTAAACCAGGACTAAACTAAGACTAAACTGGGACTAAACTGGGACTAAACTGAGACTAAACTAAGACTAAACCAGGACTACATCAGGTCTAAACCAGGACTAAACTAAGACTAAACTGGGACTAAACTGGGACTAAACTGAGACTAAACCAGGTCTAAACTAAGACTAAACCAGGACTAAACCAAGTCTAAACCAGGACTAAACTAAGACTAAACCAGGGCTAAACCAAGTCTAAACCAGGGCTAAACCAAGTCTAAACCAGGACTAAACTAAGACTAAACCAGGACTACATCAGGTCTAAACCAGGACTAAACTAAGACTAAACCAGGACTACATCAGGTCTAAACCAGGACTAAACTAAGACTAAACCAGGACTAAACTAAGACTAAACCAGGACTAAACTAAGACTAAACCAGGACTACATCAGGTCTAAACAAGAACTAAACTAAGACTAAACCAGGACTACATAAGGTCTAAACCAGGACTAAACTAAGACTAAACCAGGACTACATCAGGTCTAAACAAGAACTAAACTAAAACCAACAAGTTTAAAACACCGTCTTAAACCAAAACACGGGTTCTGCGGCAGAAACGACGCTACTGCACCAACAACAACAAACCGAGCAGCAAGAAACTGCATTTTTGTCAGAATATTTCGGTCTTTTTTTTTTTGAAGAGTAATTAACTGCGATTAACCGTGACTAATCAAAATTCTACAGTGTGATTAATCTGATTTAACAGCACTACTTATTACACAAGAGATCCACTGTTATTCAGCTGTTTGGATAAATAATTGTGCTTAACTATTCTGTAAAATCACCTCCACGGGTCATTACTGTACCAACGTCACGTGAAGCTCAGGGACAAAAGTAAGATGTTCCAATCTATCGAATATTAAACGCAATAAACAGGACAAGACGTAGTGACAGGGACGTCGACCTGTCACCCAGAGACACCTCATGACGTCGGGCTATCGTTTGCAGACACGGTAAAACTCATGGATGTGCCCTTGTACAAATATTACCTTTAAATATATGAATAAGCAAATGATCCGGGATTCATTTCGAGAGGAGAATGTGGTTTTCTTCAACAGGATGAATGACGGGAGGGACATTAATGTGTTAAATTATGATTAAAAAATTACATTATTAAAAAATATTAACGCATTTTATCGCAGTTTTCCAAACAATGCGAAGTGTGTCAAACAACAGTGGAGCCTGAAGGCGCTCTGGATCTGCAACTGGACGGTAAATATCTATTAGATAAACGACCGGATGGAAGTATTGATTTAAGGCGTCGTTTACTGCAGCACAGAAACACGGCGTTTAGGAGGTCACAACGTGAAAAATAAGGTGGAAAGGTTGGCTGGGCATGAACAAACGGGGGATTCATGCATGGAGGGGCAATATGCAATAACTCATGATTGCATATCCGATACTATTGTTTTGTACTATTGTTTTGTCTGCTGTTTTGTCTGCAACGGCCATAAGACAGAAGGGTGTGAAAGAGGATATGGTGTGCATGTCTCAGGTCGGCGATAGGTGACCTGCATGATTTAAGGAACCATTAAGGTCAACGAGAGGCCCTGAACCCGTCAGATCTCAGAAGCTCAGCAGGGCCGGGCCTGGTTAGTACTTGGATGGGAGACCACAAGGAATTCCAGGTGCCACAGTGGCGCCAGTGGCAAAAACTGTAGTTGTGTCCTTAGGCAAGGCACATCACCCACATTGCCTAGTATGAAAGTGGTGTGTGCGTGAGTGTTGGTGGTGGTCGGAGGGGCCGATGGCGCAGATTGGCAGCCTCGCTTCCGTCAGTCTGCCCCAGGGCAGCTGTAGCTACAATAGTAGTTTACCACCACCGGGTCTGGAGTGAATGAATAATGCTCTGTAAAAGCGTCTTTGAGTGTCCAGAAAAGCGCTATATAAAACTGATGCATTATATTATTATTATGAAAATACGGAACTATGGTTGTATAGCTTCCTTATGTAATACACGTGCTGTACCTATGGGTTAGAGGCACAATGCAGTTAAAACTGGTCTACAAGGGAAACGTGTCATGTACATGTGACCTGAGGGTATAAATTGTGAAGACAAATCGGGCGCCTTCGAAGTCCTCTGAACTGAAACCTCGCTTGTTAGGTGCTCTGAGACCAACTTCCCTCACCCGATTTCTCTACAATATCTCCTGTAAATATTCATCTGCTTGAAATTGTTTTACACGGATATGTGAGTATGAACGACTAATTGCCTGATATACTGATACGGCTTGTGAGAGTGTGAGTGATCATATGTTATATGCATTTATTACTTCTCAGCTTCCTCTCTTTGAGTGAATTTCTGAATGAACAGTTGTTTGTCTGATTTTGTCTAAATAATAGAAAGTCAGTTAATCTTCGAGCTGACCTGTGAACAAAGAAAACCAGTCTGTTCTAATAGCTGGTATATCAAGAGTCAGTTAATCTTCGAGCTGGCATATGTTTTATACGCTTGTCTGTCTTTTCATGTATGCACTGATGATTGTATGAACGGTGGAAACAATATATAAATAAGATAAATAAATCCGTGGTGCAAAATCACGATAAAGACCATTTCAAGCATTGATCTAAAAATTTGCAAATCACGCACACATTTTAGGAGGTAAAGGTACCGGTGTCCACCTAAAGGTAAGCGCAATTTAAGTATATCGTATAGAGATTTATTAAGGGGTAGACTGTGTAAAAGAGTTAAACCTGAGTGGTGCAGGGTTATGAAGGGGAGGTGTTTTAATATTGGGGGTAGCTATTCTCTACGACTAAGGAAAGTGATAGAATAGAAATGTTTATTATCAAAGATTCACACAAGGTTGTAATCATTGAAATAACAGGATAGAGTAATGCTTCCAGTCAAAGGTTTACACAAGGTTGTAATCAATGTCTTTGAAGGAATTAATGTTGATCTTAAGACAAGTAACGGGGGGTTGCGTATCTCCATGTGCTAAGTGAGGGTAGAAGTCTGATGCAGGTAGTGACAATTAAAGAAGCCCTACTTAAACGCACAGAATCTCAACACAACGTAAAATAAAACGGCACTTTAGCTTTAGTCTCTTCAGTTTTGGTTTCCAGACATTAAAAGATCTTGAGCTGAACCAGAAGAGTCTCAGAGCGAGTGGTTTTACTGTAGACAGAAAACTGAGACTAAACCAGGACTAAACTGAGACTAAACCAGGACTAAATCAGGTTTAAACCAGGACTAAACTGAGACTAAACCAGGACTAAACTGAGACTAAACCAGGACTACATCAGGTCTAAACCAGGACTAAACTAAGACTAAACCAGGACTACATCAGGTCTAAACCAGGACTACATCAGGTCTAAACCAGGACTAAACCAGGACTACATCAGGTCTAAACCAGGACTAAACTAAGACTAAACCAGGACTACATCAGGTCTAAACCAGGACTACATCAGGTCTAAACCAGGACTAAACTAAGACTAAACCAGGACTAAATCAGGACTATTCTTGACTAATCTGATCCTGCCAACAGTAAAGAGGAGCTTAAATTGTCATTTGTTTTGCCCAAATACAGAAAATTAACTGATATTTTATGTACAGCACCAGTGTCCCAGGTTTGAGTGTTGATAATCTGGTCTCCCCCAGGTAAATATTCATAATTCTATCGTATTTTTTGTTTGTTTGTTTGTTTGTTTACCTGTCAAACACGTCCGCGTCCAGCGCCGCCCGGAGCACCCAGCCCAGCAGCGGCATGCCCGCCAGGGTCTTGATGTTCTTCAGCGGGATGCCTTTGCTCCCGCCCCGGGCCAGGATCAGCGCCGCTTTGTGCCTCCTCTCGTCCCCGGCTCTGGGTCGCTTGGTCCCGGCCGCGGCTGACGCCCCCTCCCCGTTCTTCTGGTCCAGGTCTCCGGCGGGGCGTTTGCGGCAGGCCATGGTCCTCCGGGTTTATGGAAGAAAAGGGAAGAAAAAGGAAAGTTTGAAGCGTAACGGAGAGAGTTGTTCTGCTGACTGAAAAGCTCCATGAACCGGGGACATGAGTGAGACGCTTCCGTGTGTGTGGCTCTCTGCCCCGCACAATGATTCACTCAACTCCGTACCGCCATCTTGTGCCGCTCCGAGTAAACACAGCGAGTAAACAAAACTAAATAAAAATAATAATTAAACATATATATATATACATAAAAAATAAAAAATAAAAATTAACAAAATAATAAAAACAATATATATATATATATATTTTAAAATAATAAAACAATACTCGGTACCGCCATCTTGTGCCGCTCCGAGTAAACACAACGAACTAGAATAAAATCTAAATAAAAAGAATAAAAAATAATACATAAAAAAAATTATAATAAATCATAAAACGCCATAATAGCTAGCTGTAATAAAATCTAAAATAAATAAAATAAGAAAAAGAATAAATAAAAAGAATAGCAAAAATAAATAAATAATAAAAAACAAATAAAATAATAAATAATGGAAAAAAAATAAATAAATAAAATTATAATCAATTTTTTTTTATCTAAAATAATAAAATAAAACCTATAGAACTACAATAAGATGTAAATAAAAATAAAATAATAAAATAATACAAAATAATAAATAAGACATAATAAAATAAACTCATAAAACTAAACTAAACTAAAAATATAAAACATTGTCTGTAATTTTGTTTGTCTCAGGGATCGCAGATGGAAATGAACTCCAAGAGCGAGATTCTGGTACAAAGCATCTTTTCTTTTCTGTTTTTTCTTTTCTTTTCTTTTTTTTTTTGATTAATGCTCCTGTACATTGTCCCTGTCAAATAAATCAAATAAACTAAACAAAAAATTTTTATAAAAAAATACAAAATAAAATAATAATAAAATAAAATAAACAATAAAAAGAACAAAATTTGAGGTTATTTCAACAAGAACTGCCAAAATTAGTGGCCTGCGAAATGATTTGTTGGGACACCCTCTATTTATATTATTATTATTAGCGTGAGTTTATACAGAGAAAACTACTGTAGCCTTCAGACATTGTAATTCCAGTTTCAGGTCGACTTGGCAGGAGACATCACACTAAACCTGCAAACATAAAACAAGATTAAAAGTGTTGTTCAATCGACCACTAATGCTTCAATAAAAATATTTAAGGGCTTGAGATATAAAAGGAAATTATTTTATATTATATCGTTCATTCTCAGTGGCGGAAGGTAATGAGCACTTCATTCAGGAGCAGAGGAGAGAAGCAGTTTTCATTTTAATACATTTTTTAAAACGGTCAGAAAACACAGAGCTCCTTAAACACGCAGCAGTTGTAGTAGCAGCCTCATTCCAGGTGGGGGAGGTAGTGAGTTACTTTACATTTACTGTCGCTGCTTCAAGGAACTACATCTTGGGCTTTGTACTTGTGTATTTTTTTATTTTTTTAAAGTAGCACTACATTTTCCCATCGCTCCGCCCACTGTCAAACACGTGACAAAAACGTAAAGCTGCACTGTGCAACTTTTCTGCGCGGACGGTCAATCAAACGCTTTTCTCCGTGGAGATTGATAGTTGTACAGTACGGCATTAAACTTTTCTATCTGCACGGAGACCAAACCGGACCAAGTTACACGTCAGATCTGTTTTTTTTTTCTTGGCATTTTTGAGCTCTAAAACCACCTGTAATCGAATAAATGTAAAGTAGAGAATGTTTAAAGTCACACTGTGGAACATTCCAGGCAGAGTAAAGATGTATCCATAGAAACAAGCAGGTGACGGACCCCCAACCGAGAATTTTTATCTGACAAAATACAAGAAAACACCTTCAAATAATGCTAAAAAAAAAATCATGTTTCTTACGTGTAAATTGTGCCGAACGTTTGGATATAATACTCCCTACGGTGTGACGTCATCGGTGTGTTTGAGAACTCTCCACTTCCTGTAATTTTCAGCGTATTTTTCAACTTTTCTTCGCAAATTGTTCAACTACAAAAGAAATACAACAATAAACTGGCAGGACTTGGTCGACTTCTGGTGGAGGCTCCGTCAAACGCTTTAATAATTGTTATTTGTTTGGTCTGGAATGTAGTGAGGCTAACGCTAACGTCTGGAACTGTTCACCTTAGTGATAGAAGCATGAAAATGTGCAGAAATACTGTTTAGCAAAGTAGTAACAATATTTGATATGGATCCAGACACAAATCAGTTCCAGGGGGGAGTTATGGGCACAGCCTTATTTGGTCAACATGGAAACGAGGCTGATAAGAAAATGGTCTGTAAAGGGGTCGACAATTAGTCTGATCAACTGTATATCACCATAGCAACGCTATATACACTACTCACTGTTAGTCGGCACTCACAAATCGAGGAGGAGGAGGGGAGAGGAGGAGGAGAGGAGGAGGAGAGGAGGAGGAGAGGAGGAGGAGAGGAGGAGGAGAGGAGGACGAGAGGAGGAGAGAAGGAGAGAGGAGGAGGAGAGGAGGAGAGGAGAGAGGAGAGGGGAGAGGAGGAGAGGAGAGGAGGAGGGGAGGAGGATGAGAGGAGGAGGAGAGGAGAGGAGGAGAGGAGGAGGAGGAGAGGAGGACGAGAGGAGGAGAGAAGGAGAGAGGAGGAGGAGAGGAGGAGAGGAGAGAGGAGAGGAGGAGAGGAGAGGAGAGGAGGAGGGGAGGAGGATGAGAGGAGGAGGAGAGGGGGGGAGGAGAGGAGGAGGAGGAGAGGAGGAGGAGTGAGGAGAGAGGAGGAGGAGAGGAGGAGAGGAGAGAGGAGAGGGGAGAGGAGAGGAGAGGAGAGGAGGAGAGGAGAGAGGAGAGGGGAGAGGAGAGGAGGAGAGAAGGAGAGAGGAGGAGGAGAGGAGGAGAGGAGAGAGGAGAGGGGAGAGGAGAGGAGGAGAGACGGAGAGAGGAGGAGGAGAGGAGGAGAGGAGAGAGGAGAGGGGAGAGGAGAGGAGAGTTTACTTACCCCGATCCTGCCTTGTAAGTCCATTTCGGCGTAACCAAAATTGCCGAAGGAACGAATCTTGAAGAGGAACTGAAAGAGACAAAGACTTTAAACTCCTCCTCTCCTCCTCCTCTCCTCCTCCTCCTCTCCTCCTCCTCTCCTCCTCCTCCTCCTCCTCCTCCTCCTCTCCTCTCCTCCTCCTCTCCTCCCTCTCCTCTCCTCCTCCTCCTCTCCTCCTCCTCTCCTCCTCTCCCTCTCCCTCCTCCCCTCCTCTCCTCCTCACTTCCTCCTCTCCTCCTCCTCTCCTCCTCCTCCTCTCCTCCTCCTCTCTCCTCCTCCTCCTCTCCTCTCCTCCTCCTCCTCTCCTCTCTCTCCTCCTCTCCTCCTCCTCTTCTCCTCCTCCTCTCCTCCTCCTCCTCTCCTCCTCTCCTCCTCCTCTCCTCCTCTCCTCTCCTCCTCCTCCTCTCCTCCTCCTCCTCTCCTCCTCCTCCTCTCCTCCTCTCCTCCTCCTCCTCCTCTCCTCCTCTCCTCCTCCTCTCCTCCTCTCCTCTCCTCCTCTCCTCCTCCTCCTCCTCTCCTCCTCCTCCTCACCTCCCCCTCCTCCTCCTCCTCTCCTCTCCTCCTCCTCTCCTCCTCTCCTCCTCCTCTCCTCTCCTCCTCCTCCTCTCTCCTCTCCTCCTCCTCCTCTCCTCCTCTCCTCCTCTCCTCCTCCTCCTCTCCTCCTCCTCCTCTCCTCCTCTCCTCCTCCTCTCCACCTCTCCTCCTCTCATCCTCCTCCCCTCCTCCTCTCCTCCTCCTCCTCTCCTCTCCTCCTCCTCTTCTCCTCCTCTTCTCCTCCTCCTCTCCTCCTCTCCTCTCCTCCTCTCCTCCTCCTCTCCTCCTCCTCCTCTCCTCCTCCTCTCCTCCTCCTCTCCTCCTCCTCTCCTCTCCTCCTCTCTCCTCCTCTCTCCTCCTCCTCTCCTCTCCTCCTCCTCCTCTCTCCTCTCCTCCTCTCCTCCTCCTCCTCTCCTCCTCTCTCCTCCTCTCCTCCTCCTCTCCTCCTCCTCCTCCTCCTCTCCTCTCCTCCTCCTCCTCCTCTCCTCCTCCTCTCCTCCTCCTCCTCTCCTCCTCCTCTCCTCCTCTCCTCCTCCTCTCCTCCTCCTCCTCCTCGGCTCCTCTCCTCCTCCTCTCCTCCTCCTCCTCCTCCCCTCCTCTCCTCCTCCTCTCCTCCTCTCCTCCTCCTCCTCTCCTCCTCCTCCTCCTCTCCTCCTCCTCTCCACCTCTCCTCTCCTCCTCCTCCTCTCATCCTCCTCCCCTCCGCCTCTCCTCCTCCTCCCCTCCTCCTCTCCTCCTCCTCCTCTCCTCCTCCTCCTCCTCCTCCTCTCCTCTCCTCCTCTCCTCCTCCTCTCCTCCTCCTCCTCCTCTCCTCTCCTCCTCCTCTCCTCCTCCTCCTCTCCTCTCCTCCTCCTCCTCCTCTCCTCCTCCTCCTCTCCTCCTCTCCTCCTCCTCTCCTCCTCTCCTCCTCTCCTCCTCCTCTCCTCCTCCTCCTCTCCTCCTCCTCTCCTCCTCTCTCCTCCTCTCCTCCTCCTCCTCTCCTCCTCCTCTCCTCCTCTCCTCCTACTCTCCTCCTCCTCTCCTCTCCTCTCTCTCCTCCTCTCCTCCTCCTCTCCTCCTCCTCCTCTCCTCCTCCTCTCCTCCTCCTCCTCTCCTCCTCCTCCTCTCCTCCTCTCCTCCTCTCCTCCTCCTCTCCTCCTCCTCCTCTCCTCCTCCTCCTCTCCTCCTCCTCTCCTCCTCTCCTCCTCCTCTCATCCTCCTCCTCCTCCTCTCCTCCTCTCCTCCTCCTCCTCTCCTCTCCTCCTCTCTTCCTCCTCTCCTCTCCTCCTCCTCCTCTCCTCCTCCTCTCCTCCTCCTCCTCTCCTCTCCTCCTCTCCTCCTCCTCCTCTCCTCCTCTCCTCCTCCTCCACGTCTCCTCCTCTCCTCCTCCTCCTCCTCTCCTCCTCCTCTCCTCCTCCTCCTCCTCTCCTCCTCCTCTCCTCCTCCTCTCATCCTCCTCGCCTCCTCCTCTCCACCTCTCCTCTCCTCCTCCTCCTCTCATCCTCCTCCCCTCCTCCTCTCCTCCTCCTCTCCTCCTCCTCCTCCTCTCCTCTCCTCCTCTCCTCCTCTCCTCCTCCTCCTCCTCTCCTCTCCTCCTCTCCTCTCCTCCTCCTCTCCTCCTCTCCTCCTCCTCTCCTCCTCCTCCTCCTCTCCTCCTCCTCTCCTCCTCCTCCTCTCTCCTCTCTCCCTCCTCTCCTCCTCCTCCTCCTCTCTCCTCCTCCTCCTCTCCTCCTCCTCTCCTCCTCCTCCTCTCCTCCTCTCCTCCTCTCCTCCTCTCCTCCTCTCTCCTCCTCCTCTCCTCTCCTCTCCTCCTCCTCTCCTCCTCCTCTCCTCCTCCTCCTCCTCTCCTCCTCCTCTCCTCCTCCTCCTCTCCTCCTCCTCCTCTCCTCCTCTCCTCCTCTCCTCCTCTCCTCCTCCTCTCCTCCTCCTCCTCTCCTCCTCCTCCTCTCCTCCTCCTCTCCTCCTCCTCTCCTCCTCCTCCTCCTCCTCCTCCCCTCCTCCTCTCCTCCTCTCCTCCTCCTCCTCTCCTCTCCTCCTCTCCGTCTCCTCTACTCCTCCTCTGATCCTCCTCCCGCTCCTCCTCTCCTCTCCTCCTCCTCTCCTCCTCCTCCTCTCCTCCTCTCCTCCTCTCCTCCTCCTCCTCCTCTCCTCCTCCTCTCCTCCTCCTCTCATCCTCCTCGCCTCCTCCTCTCCACCTCTCCTCTCCTCCTCCTCCTCTCATCCTCCTCCCCTCCTCCTCTCCTCCTCGTCTCCTCCTCTCCTCCTCCTCCTCCTCCTCTCCTCTCCTCCTCTCCTCCTCCTCTCCTTCTCTCCTCCTCTCCTCCTCCTCCTCCTCTCCTCCTCCTCTCCTCTCCTCCTCTCCTCCTCCTCTCCTCTTCCTCCTCCTCCTCTCCTCCTCCTCCTCCTCTCCTCCTCCTCTCCTCCTCTCATCCTCCTCGCCTCCTCCTCTCCACCTCTCCTCTCCTCCTCCTCCTCTCATCCTCCTCCTCTCCTCCTCCTCTCCTCCTCCTCCTCTCCTCCTCTCCTCCCCTCCTCCTCTCCTCTCCTCCTCCTCCTCTCCTCTCCTCCTCCACCTCCCTCCTCCTCCTCCTCTCCTCCTCCTCCTCTCCTCCTCCTCTCCTCTCCTCCTCCTCTCCTCCTCTCCTCCTCCTCTCCTCCTCTCCTCCTCCTCCTCTCCTCTCCTCCTCTCTCCTCCTCCTCTCCTCCTCTCCTCCTCCTCTCCTCCTCCTCCTCTCCTCCTCTCCACCTCTCCTCTCCACCTCTCCACCTCTCCTCCTCTCCTCTTCCTCTCCCCTCCTCCTCCTCGATTTGTGAGTGCCGACTAACAGTGAGTAGTGTATATAGCGTTGCTATGGTGATATACAGTTGATCAGACTAATTGTCGACCCCTTTTCAGACCATTTTCTTATCAGCCTCGTTTCCATGTTGACCAAATAAGGCTGTGCCCATAACTCCCCCTGGAATTGATTTGTGTCTGGATCCATATCAAATATTGTTACTACTTTGCTAAACAGTATTTCTGCACATTTTCATGCTTCTGTCACTAAAGTGAACAGTTCCAGACGTTAGCAGCATCACTATTGGTGTTTTTGAGCTCTAAAACCTCCCGTGATTGAGTAAATGTAAAGTAGAGCTGTTTAAAGTCACACTGCGGAACATTCGAGGCAGAGCAGTGACGTATCCATAGCAACAAGCAGGTGACGGACCCCCAAACCAAGAATTTTCATCTGACAAAATATAAGAAAACACTTTTATTCTGTTGGAATAAGGTTAAAGATATTGTGTTTCTTCTGTGTAAACTGTGCCGAACGTTTGGATGTCAGACGCTTTTCTCCATGGAGATCATTGTTATTGAAGCCGAAAAGTCCCGCAGTGCAGCTTTTGATACCACGGCTCCCTTTGTGCGTCTCCGTCGGCGTTACAGATTAGTCGTTGGGAGGAAGTCTGAATCCCGTCAGACTTCCCCGACAGCTCCGGCCACATACCACTCATTCAACTCCAAACTCAGCCACTCCTGCAGCCGCGGAATTAAAAACACAAACCAAAAAACCGACGGGAATATGGCAGAGCGGCCTGATAATGCAGAGATTCTGTCACAACTCTTAAAAGGTCGGATATTACATAAAAAAAATCGACTCTTGTGAAGCTTTAAGTCGCGTTTTAACGTAGTTTCCTCCTCAAAAACAGACCCGGAGTTGTGTTTTGAGGAATTCTTTATTATTATCAGTCTGTTTGCATCTCCAAAGCTCAAAATTGGCACCAGTCGGGCCCCATTTACGCGGAAAACTGAGCATGTGATAAAGCGATAAAACCGTGGATTCAGCAGCAGCATCTCCACGACCAAACCTAACGTGAACTCTACAGTAACATCCGTTTTTAGTTTATTTTATCAAGTTAAACAAATCATAACACACAAAGGAACAGGCAGTTTATAAAAAGGAAAAAGAGAGAATACAGTGACGTCGAGATGAAGAAAACCAGGCGATTTTCCTCTGTTTTTCCAGATTTTTGAGTTACTGTCTGGAGGTGTAACGATCCACGAATCACAGCACGATACGGTCACAGTCTGAACCTCACCGTACGATATTTATGACGATATCGGGGGAAAACTCACGATATTACGATATTCTACAGAATAACAAGACGGACTCTAAAATGCTTTGACCAGGTCTAAACCAGGACTAAACCAGGACCAAACCAGGACTAAACTAGGTCTAAACCAGGACTAAACCTGGACCAAACCAGGACTAAACCAGGTCTAAACCAGGACCAAGCCAGGACTAAACCAGGACTAAACCAGGACTGAACAGGACTAAACCAGGACTAAACTAGGTCTAAACCAGGACTGAACCAGGACTAAACCAGGACTGAACCAGGACTAAACCAGGACTGAACCAGGACTAAACCAGGTCTAAATCAGGACTAAACCAGGACTAAACCAGGACTAAACCAGGTCTAAATCAGGACTAAACCAGGACTGTACCAGGACTGAACCAGGATTAAACCAGGACTAAACCAAGACTGAACCAGGACCGAACCCGTACTAAACCAGGAGACAACCAGGACCAAACCAGGTCTAAATAAGGACTAAACTAAAACATGTACAAATCAGCTCTGCTTCTCTCCACACCAGTTCATTTGGTGCAACATTTATTGTCATTGGGGATGGAACGAAATCCAAATCTCTCTGTAGATATTTTCACCATAAACATCTCACTGTACCAGATTTATTACAATATAAAACTGTGAATCTGCTGCTTTTTCCTCTAAAAATGCTTCACAGACTTAATCCACAGAATGAAGATGTCAAAGTGCTTAGAACAGTTATTTCTTCATGTCGTCTGCGCTGAAACGGAGCAAAGGATCATGGTCTATGTAGTCCCCTCTGTTTTTTAGCTATTTCTGCATCAGAACTGTTCATTTAAGCAAAGACACTTGGGATTCGATATATTGTGACGCTCCACAATGTTACTGTGAGACCTTTGACGATACGATATCACCAGATTTACATTACTGTGACATCTCTCGTAAAAAGTGAACGTTTGGTGACATTACCCACAGTGTTTTCAGTGTCTTTTCGTGATCACACAGATGTACAACACAACAGCAAATCATTCGCATTTAAATAAAACAGCACCTTGACATGTTTTGACGTTGTGTTTTAAAAAAAAAAATACAATTGCATTTTTGTAAACTCCAAACTGACATAAAGAAAAATGTAAAACTGACTCCTGTGAGCTTTAACCCTGTAAAGCCCACACCATTAAATAATTGGCAGAAAATTCCAATTCTTTGAACTTGGAGCCTTTATTGGTCCCTCTAAACAAACAAACAAAAAAATTCAAATATAATTTTCCATATATTATTATTTATGGCAATCTTGTATTGCACTGGAGCACCCTCTAATCAGTGAATCACACCCACTGTTGGATTATCTGTGCACTGCATGTATCTGATTGTATACATCAGGTTTTTCAGGGAAAAAAATGTCACACTGCTCATGTGGAGGGCATGTATCAAATATGATACGTTTGGCGTTATAGGGTTAAGTCGCGTTCTAATGTTGTTTCCTTGTCACAAACGGAGCTGGAGTCGTGTTTTGTTTCATTCACACGTGTCTGAGTAACTCTTTATTATTCGTCTGTCTGCATCTCCAAAGCTGCAAACGCTCTGTTCCACCTGGTGATGTCACGAAGTGGTACTTTTCAAGTGAACAGCTCCTTTTACCTTTAGTTCAGTGGAGATTGGGAATTCCATATAAAAGATCATTTGTTCCATCACATATTGAAATTTAAATCCTGCTGAATTTATCACTTTGAATTTTTGAACTCTAAAAAAGGATGTTTGAGTTATTTTTATTCCAAAGGATTTAAAATATTGTTTTTGTCGCTTGTCGATCTCATGTCATTTCTCACACTATAAAAATAGATGTGATGAAATCCTGCGAAGGGAGTTCTCCGCTCTGTAAACACACTGGAATTCAGAACGGATGGATTTAAGATAAGATTAGAGCGCTTTAGTCTGCCTCACAGTGGGGGAAATTTCAGGGTTGCAAAGCAAAGTACAAGAACAGTGCAGGAAATAATAAAAATAAGAAGTCACGAATCAAGATTAAAAAACGATGAACGATGCAGCCCGTAACCCCTCTGGTCGTCATGTTATTGCTTTGCCTTAAATGTTCCACAGTGCGTTATGTTGCTTTAAACGCGTCTATCTCCATGGAGACAAGGCCGGTAACTAGAGATGTAACAATAATGTAAATATGGGGATCTGGTCTGGTCAAAGGTCTCACAATAACATCGTGGAGCGTCACAATATATCGAATCCCAAGTCTCTTTGCTTAAATGAACAGTTCTGATGCAGAAATAGCTAAAAAAACCAAAGGGAACTACATAGACCATGATCCTTTGCTCTGTTTCAGTGCAGACGACATGAAGAAATAACTGTTCTAAGCACTTTTACATCTTCATTCTTTGGATTAAGTCTGTGAAGCATTTTTAGAGGAAAAAGCAGCAGATTCACCACAAAATATTGTAATAAATCTGGTGCAGTGAGATGTTTATGGTGAAAATATGGTACAGAGAGATTTGGATTTCGTTCCATCCCCAATGACAATAAATGTTGCACCAAATGACTGGACAAAGCATTTTAGAGTCAGTCTTGTTCTGTAGAACATCGTAATATCGTGAGCTTTCCCACAATATCGCAATAAATATCGTACCGTGAGGTTCAGACCGTGACAATGTCGTATCTTGGAGACTTGGATATCGTTACAGCCCTGGACAGTAACTCAAAAATCTGGAAAAACAGAGGAAAATGTCCGGGTTTTCTTCATTTAGACGTCACTGTATTCTCTCTTTTTCCCTTTTATAAACTGCCTATTCATTCGTGTATTATAATTTGTCTAACCTACTTCAGCTTTTTGCTCTTTGCGTACGTCACAGTGGGCGTGCACCGCTGAAGCTCAAAATAAGTGATTAAACATCCCTCAAACATGCACGAATCACTCCAAACACAACTTCATGAGGGAGATGAGAAGGAAACATCTAAACCACGGTTGAAATCTCTGAAAAGTGCATTTTTGCAGAACAGGTCGGCTTTAGGTTTTGCCGGAGTAACTGTTCTCACCTCTGCTCATGCGAACGGCCCTGAGCTGCAGAGCTTCAGTATCAGACGGAGTCAAACTGGTCCGAGATGAAACTCGTGTCGTTTGAATATTCGGAGGAGGAACCACCTGCACCAGAGGAGACGCATCTGAAAAGACAACACAGCAAACTGAAACTGTTTAAAGCCGGTTTGCAAAATACCAAAAAGTTACATAGTGCACATATAAAAAAATAATAATAAAATAAAATCTTTGCTGCATAATTACGTATATTTTATATCATAGACTTAAAGTTGAACTCCGGCACATTTGAAGCTAAAGTCCGTCGCTAGAGGTGGTGGAATTCTGTCAGGAGCCAAAAAACGGCACAGATCAGTGTTTCCTCGGCGGAGATCTCACTGTCAAGGCAACAAACTAGTGTAGTGATGGGGGCAAGTTCTGAACTAGTGCAGTGATGGAGGCAAGTTCTGAACTAGTGTAGTGATGGGGGCAAGTTCTGAACTAGTGTAGTGATGGGGGCAAGTTCTGAACTAGTGTAGTGATGGGGGCAAGTTCTGAACTAGTGCAGTGATGGGGGCAAGTTCTGAACTAGTGTAGTGATGGGGGCAAGTTCTGAACTAGTGTAGTGATGGGGCAAGTTCTGAACTAGTGTAGTGATGGGGGCAAGTTCTGAACTAGTGTAGTGATGGGGGCAAGTTCTGAACTAGTGTAGTGATGGGGGCAAGTTCTGAACTAGTGCAGTGATGGGGGCAAGTTCTGAACTTCCACGTAAAACGCCAATTTGCTTCAGACTGAAGAAGCTTAACACCACTTTAACCCATCTGACAACAGCCACGAGTCTAACAAACAAAACACTCTGCCTGGCAACAAGCTAATGCTAAGGTCATGATTCTCAGGTCTCTGTGTGAATGTTCCTGCCTATGACCTGATCTCACGCTGCTGCTATAAGAACTGTCTCATGTTGTACTGAGGTCACACTGGGTCAGTGTTTACACTTGGGTTTAAGGGATATTTATTATTATTTATGGGTTTGCACTTAACAACTATGAAGTGTGGACGCTCCAAACGCAATTTCGTTGTTTTCTGTGACAATGACAATAAATACTTGAATCTGAATCTGAATTTGAATCTGAATCTGCTTATAAAGTTGTTTTGTAACGTTTCTAGACACTAATGAGTGAGCCAGGATTGATTGATTGTCCGACCCTTTTTATATTAACTCCATATTTTGTATATGTATGTGCATTTTGTATCTGTATGTTATATATGTGTATATGTGTATTGCATGTGTGTGTACGTATTCAGTATATGTATTTATGTGTGGATATTTGTTCTGTATATGTTCATCAATAGGGATTTTTAGGGACGTGTGGGCTTAAAAAGAAGGAAAATGTTGTTTACTGGAAACTGTAGAATTACAAATAACACTTGATTAAAATGTGATCACAAAAAAAAAAAAAAAAAAAAAAAACATTTCTCGCCCAGTTGTGTTACCTGCGCCGTGTTTTTTCCACGCCTCGCAGCGGAATGGAGCCTGCGAGAGGAGAGACCGACACCGGGAGAGGGGTTAGACCGGTCGGACAGGTCCCGCAGTGAGCCTCGCCTCCTCCTCCACGCTCCGGGCTCCTGCTGCAGACTTTTCGCCACAGTTGTCACCGTTATTTCTGCGACGCATGCGCACTCCCGAGCCAGCTTCCTGCTTCAGCCTTTTTTACCTGGGCTGCTTCGATCCACCTCCCTGCCTCTCTCTCGTCGAGACCGATACACGACTCCTCATTAAAACGCTCCGCAAACCCGTTTTCCGCGCATTCTCCCGTTATTCGGCCTCACGCACGGACTTACCTGCGCTCACCTGGACTCACCTGAGCACGAGCTTCTGTAGCGGATAAGGCGAGTTTGGGGAAAGAAAGAGAAAAGGACACGCACAAAAAAAAAAGAAGACAGAAAACAAGTACAAGCGCATCGGATTGCGTGTTTGCTCGAAAGACTGGGTCGTGGTTCGGTTTCACGATGCCGAGGGCGTTTTTGGTGAAAAAGAACAACGTTTCGCCGGGAAAGCGGAACTGGAGCGAAGTGGCGGATCATGAAAGAGGCGACGTTTACATCCCAGGTGAGTGCAATGCGTCTTACTTTGGCAATACCACGTTTAAGGCGACTTTTTGGCATTTTACGCACGTTGACGTCGTTATGCGTGTACAAAACGTGCTCCGAGACAATAGCGCCGTGGTCATTTCCCGTAAAAGTCGAGATGCATGCGTGATTAGCGGGGCATATCATGGGAATAACGGGAATCAAGGTGTTGCATTCGCTGCTTCCCCATACTTGGGTGCAGTGGGTGCGCCGCAGGTTAAAGCAACTCGGCCCATTTTCAGTCTTTGCATAATTTGCATATGACAGACTTTCGTATTTAATCTTCTTAAGAAACATTTGAGCACGTTTAAACGCTTTTACAAACTTTTACGGCCTACCTGTCGTATAGACATAGCGACCTTCAACCCCTAGCTCCCTTCCTAGTTCAGGTAATTCAAATATTAGTCTTCCAAGTTTAATTAAAAGTCAATAGGATCCGATTATAGGCTACATCTGTTTTTGTATTGTTCAGTAGGCAACACAACATGATTTTAATTTTTGTTTTTGGAATCTTGATGTTTAGAAAATTTCAGAATATAAAACTACATTTAAGAGCCTATGTTTTTTTTGTTTTTTGTTTTTAATATGTAAGCTATTATCTACAATGTGTTGATATGCAGGAATGCAGCCACCACCTGTTGCCTTTGAAGAACAGTAAATAAAAAACTAAAAAAATAAATAGCGTAATCTAGTTTAACTCAGCGCAGTCTCTCTATTATTTAAAAATGGTTTTATTAATAATCTAAATTAAAAATAATAAGTGTTTGACAAAATTGTAGTAAACGCCGATGTTTGCAAATAGTCCGGGTGACAGATTCCGTTAGAACCCTATCACGTTTCAACAGGCCTACACAAGTGGAGTCAGCTTTGATTTTATGGAATAGTTTACTCAAAATGATACGTAAACATGACTTATAACTATTAATAAATGTGTTTGATTATTTTTACGCGAAGTTTTGTGGTATTTTCCTGTTGATTTTGTCGCCATTCCCGGGCTACGTGGGTGCAACGGCGAAAACTGCACCCCTTTCGAAACTAGCCGCCGGTGAGCTAGCTTAAAAAAAAAAAAAAGTGTTTACCCAAAGTTTTACATGTGAATAGACCAAACTTTGGGCTGACTACACCTTCCACAAACATTCCCTCATTTCGCTCGTTTTCTCTTTCACCTGGAAAACAATCGCCATTGTTGCCAGCGGCGCGGGGTTTATTGTAGTAGCCGGGCCGGTATCAGATAACAAACTAACGGACTACACCCAGGGCAGGTAGCGCCTCTCCCGGCCCTGCTCTGCCCCTCCCCCCGGCCTCTGGTGCTCTGTCTGCGGCCAGGGACCAAGCGCAGCACCGTTACATGGCTTTCGTCACAAATGAGAAAACTTAACAGGCGATCAAGTGTTTTCGTGAAGTGTTTTCATTAGATTAGGGTGTCCAGACGTCCCGGTTTTGAGCCCCGTGTCCCCTGTCCCAGCAGATTTATCCCAAACCAGTGATTTGTCCCGGTTTTATACAAGAAATGTACCAAGTGTCTGTTTTAGACCAGTTTGATCTAAACTAGGACTAAAACAGGACTATATCGGGTCTAAACCAGGACTAAACTAGGGCTAAACCAGGACTATATCAGGTTTAAACTAGGACTAAAACAGGACTATATCGGGTCTAAACCAGGACTAAACTAGGGCTAAACCAGGACTAAATCAGAACTAAACCAAGACTATATCAACTCTCAACCAGGTCCAAATTAGGACTAAACTAGGACTAAACCAGGACTATATCAGGTTTAAACTAGGACTAAAACAGGACTATATCGGGTCTAAACTAGGGCTAAACCAGGACTAAATCAGAACTAAACCAAGACTATATCAGGTCTCAACCAGGTCCAAATTAGGACTAAACTAGGACTAAACCAGGACTATTTCAGGACTAAACCAGGTCTAAACTAGGACTAAAATAGAATTATATCAGGACTAAACTAGGTCTATTTCAGGTCTAAACCAGCCTTAAACTAGGACTAAACCAGGTCTAAACTACGGCTAAAATAGGGCTAAACCAGGACTATATCAGGTCTATTTCAGGTCTAAACCAAGTCTAAACTAGGGTTAAAATAGATTTATATCAGGTTTAAACCAGGTCTAAACTAGGACTAAACTAGGGATAAACCAGGATTAAACCAGAACTATATCAGGTCAATTTCAAGTCTAAACCAGGTCTAAACTAGAGCTAAACCAGGACTATATCAGGTCTATTCCAGCTCTATTTCAGGTCAAAAACCAGGACTAATCTAGGGCTAAACCCGGACTAAACCAGGACTATTTCAGGTGTAAACCAGGATTAAACTAAGGCTAAAACAGAACTGTACCATTCAATAGAACCACATCATTCATATATATGATATGATAGTCATATTTTCTTTGTGTTTTGGTCATTTTGAAGCATCTTTTCTGTATTTTAATTTGTAATCTGTACTATGAGCCCTTTTGAGCGCTCTTAATCTGATGTTGTTTGATCTGAGGCTTAAACCCAGAGTCATAGTTTTCCTAAATTGCTTTAATGGGAACAGACTGGACAGGTTAGACTCACAAAACCACCTCAGCCTTTTGAAACGTTAACTAACCTGTAATTACGGTCATTAGCAACAAGGCTCACGTCTTAAATAGGCTTTCTAAGTTCTCCTCTCCAACTACTGTCAAAAAAAAAACTCTGTTCCACCTTGTGATGTCACGTGGTAGTGCAGGAAGTGCTCCGTTAGAATCATTTGGATGATTTCAGACCTGGGAATGTCCGATCTTTACTGAACTAAAGGTGAAAACTACTTTGGAAATGTAACGGACTAATAATAAAGAGTTACTCAGACCTGCCATCAAACTCAAACCTACACAAAAACTATCGTGTCAATCGTTTGTGCGCCGAAAATTTTAGTTTGTGCTGCTTTAGTTTTGGAGATATTAACAATTCTTTTATAGCTCAATTTGGAGTCCGCCAGTCCCACAGGAAGCTTCAAAAATGCTCGTCCAAAATGTTGTTATTTGTTTGTGCTGTTTTACATCATTCATATAAGGGTCAACAGCGTTTAAGGATTTTCAACAGACACATTTTAAAATATAAAAAATCTTAGTTTCTAGAACTTTTAGGTTTTTTTTTTTTTTTTTTAGAAGTTTTTCAAATATTTAGTGTCCGGTGCATAAATCTGTTTAACTTTTATATGAAGCATTTTTAGTGTAAAATGTCATGTGGTGCGACCTTAAAATGGTTTTATTTTCTAAAACATGGTTGGGATATTAATCTAAATTGTGAGTAACATGAAGTGGATAGAAACAAACTGTTGTGTTTCTTTAGATTTTTAATGCATATTGATATTTTCTTTTGCTCCAATGTGACAGTCGCCTGCTTGAGTTTAATAGTTAGTTAGTTAGTAAGTAAGTAAGTAAGTATATTGTGCTTTTCACAGACAGATGTCACAAAGACGCTTTACAGAGGATTATTTACAGAGCATCTTCATTCACTCCAGACCCGGTGGTGTAAACTACTGTTATAGCCACAGCTGCCCTGGGGCAGACTGACGGAGGCGCGGCTGCCAGGCCACGCGGCGCCAACTGTCCCTCCGACCACCACCACCACTCACTCACACGACTTTCACACCTACAGTGCAGGTTTTTGTTAATGAACAAACTACTGCCCTGGAAAACGCATCAAATGAAGAAAAACGCCTAAAGAACCGTTCACCCAAGTCGACTTTGTCTGTTATTAAACTCCAGCCACAGAATTCCTGCTGTTATCAGTCGCACCACATGATGCATGGTCGCACCACATGACATTTTAACACTTTAAGGACAAAAAACATGCAGAATAACTCAGGATTTATGAAAAAATGATTTGGTTCCATGGAGGTCAGAGGTGCTACAGAAATGTGCCGAATTATTATGAAATTTGAACCTTTTTAACTGAGGAAACTGCAAAGGCGTCATGTCATTGACCCATATATGATATTATAGTCACATTTTTTGTGTGTTTTGGTCGTTTTTAAGCAGATTTTCTGTATTTTACCCAAACAAATGATGTCTCTTTACTGTCGGCAGGGATCAGATTGGTCCAAAATAGACACACAGGAACATTTCTTGTGTAAAACCGGGACAAATCACTGGTTTTGGATAAATCTGCTGGGACAGGGGACACAGATATGTTCAGATATAGACTGTTAGAAGAGTGTTATAATGTTAGCCAAACCGCTACTATTAATAGGAATCATTAAAGGGCCCATGTTACGCAGTTTTCTGATGTTCTAATGCTGTTTGTGCTGCAAAAAGTTTGGTTTGTGCGATTCTGGTGCTTCTTTGGTGCGTTGTGGCCTTTTTTGGTGTGTTATGGCCTTTTTTGGTATGTTATGGCCTTTTTTGGTGTGTTATGGCCTTTTTTTGGTGTGTTATGACCTTTTTTGGTTTGTTATGGCCTTTTTTGGTGTGTTATGGCCTTTTTTGGTGTGTTATGGCCTTTTTTTGGTGTGTTATGGCCTTTTTTGGTGTGTTATGGCCTTTTTTGGTGTGTTATGGCCTTTTTTGGTGTGTTATGGCCTTTTTTGGTGTGTTATGGCCTTTTTTGGTATGTTATGGCCTTTTTTGGTGTGTTATGGCCTTTTTTTGGTATGTTATGGCCTTTTTTGGTATGTTATAGCCTTTTTTGGTATGTTATGGCCTTTTTTGGTTTGTTGTGGCCTTTTTTGCTGTGTTATGGCCTTTTTTGGTGTGTTATGGCCTTTTTTGGTGTGTTATGGCCTTTTTTGGTATGTTATGGCCTTTTTTGGTGTGTTATGGCCTTTTTTTGGTATGTCATGGCCTTTTTTGGTATGTTATGGCCTTTTTTGGTTTGTTGTGGCCTTTTTTGGTTTGTTGTGGCCTTTTTTGGTTTGTTATGGCCTTTTTTGGTGCGTTATGGCCTTTTTTGGTGCGTTATGGCCGTTTTTTGGTGTGTTATGGCCTTTTTTGGTATGTCATGGCCTTTTTTGGTGTGTTATGGCCGTTTTTGGTGTGTTATGGCCTTTTTTTTGGTGTGTTATGGCCTTTTTTGGTGTGTTATGGCCTTTTTTGGTGTGTTATGGCCTTTTTTGGTGTGTCATGGCCTTTTTTGGTGTGTTATGGCCTTTTTTGGTGTGTCATGGCCTTTTTTGGTATGTTATGGCCTTTTTTGGTGTTTTATGGCCTTTTTTTGGTGTGTTATGGCCTTTTTTGGTGTGTTATGGCCATTTTTTGGTGTGTTATGGCCTTTTTTGGTGTGTTATGGCCTTTTTTGGTGTGTTATGGCCTTTTTTTGGTATGTCATGGCCTTTTTTGGTGTGTTATGGCCTTTTTTGGTGTGTTATGGCCTTTTTTGGTGTGTTGTGGCCTTTTTTGGTATGTTATGGCCTTTTTTGGTGTGTTATGGCCTTTTTTTGGTATGTCATGGCCTTTTTTGGTGTGTTATGGCCTTTTTTGGTGTGTTATGGCCTTTTTTTGGTGTGTTATGGCCTTTTTTGGTGTGTTATGGCCTTTTTTGGTGTGTCATGGCCTTTTTTGGTATGTTATGGCCTTTTTTGGTGTGTTATGGCCTTTTTTTGGTGTGTTATGGCCTTTTTTGGTGTGTTGTGGCCTTTTTTGGTGTGTTATGGCCTTTTTTGGTACGTTGTGGCCTTTTTTGGTATGTTATGGCCTTTTTTGGTGCGTTGTGGCCTTTTTTGGTGCGTTGTGGCCTTTTTTGGTATGTTATGGCCTTTTTTGGTGTGTTATGGCCTTTTTTTGGTGTGTTATGGACTTTTTTGGTGCGTTATGGCCTTTTTTGGTGTGTTATGGCCTTTTTTTGGTATGTTATGGCCTTTTTTGGTGTGTATTTATTATGAGCCTCCCCGCTTCCGTATTTAAAGACTTTCTGTCATTCAGGAGTCGCTTTCAAATGTAGGAAACATGTATTTTGTTGTAACATTTCAAATGAACTCGCTTACGTCTGTGTAACAAGTCGCTCAAATTATCGTCATACTGGTTAAGAGAATTTGAGTTCCAGATTTTCCCAGTTTTGAGCAACATTTTTGTGAGGAAGGAATTAATCTCCTGCCCCCAAATCGCCGCCCGGTCCCAAATAAAAGCCCGGAGTGAACCAAACAGATGCCAGTCCCAGAGTTTTGCCTTCACCCTCTCGCCGTCGCACTTTCAGATGATTTAAATAACATTATCAGGAGGCTCCACCATTCACAACGCAGGTTTATAATTACAATGTTTACGGGTCATCAGAGTTGTTCAGGCGTCTCTGGCTTCATATTTTCACTCCACACCCACGAGCATGAACGCCACACGCTGTCCTGTCGTTAATCACCAGAGCACAGTTCATTCAGCTGTGGTTCTAATGAAACGGGAAGGTGAAAAGATCCACGTCGAGATTAAACGTGTAAATAGTGCAAATAATAATTGTGATCGTTCAGGTCACAGTGTAATGGTAAAAATCTCCACTTGACCTGTATAATTTTGTGTGTTTTTACGTGGCTTTTTCCACAATAACTTTTACTTTTGCGTTAAGAAAGTTTGATTTCGTGACGTTGGCCTGTTCATAAAGGAGTTGTAATGTATTAAAATGAAGTTAAAGCGGACCTATTGTGCTTGTGTGTGGTCTATAGTTATAATCTTTGACATTTGTGGCTTATTCTGTTATAATTTGGACGTTTTAAATCCCAATGTTGATCTAAAACGACTTAAAAAAGAACAAATCTGCTGAATTCTGTGTTAGAAAACTGTTCGAAATGTACAAAACTACAAGCTACAGCAACTATAAATAAATAATTAGCAGCATGAACCCCTCACATTTAATCTCTTTCAATAATAAGACAACTGCTGTCAGATTAAAATACAAGGTTTTACAATCCAGTCAGAAGCAGCATTAATAATAATTAAAGCCACTCGCGGCGACGATGGAAATCATAGAAAATAAGCCACAGGTCACGTGACTTTTCTAACCAAGAGTCAGACTTAGACGGTGCACGAAAACAAACCCTTTACTAGAAAAAGTGACGTAGTGCGCCTTTAAAACTCTAAAAAGTGATGATTCTAGAGACAAAAGTATAAAATCTAAGCCACAGGTCTCGTTTCCTTTCACGATCAGGAGCACGTCGGTGAATGTTCTGCAGAGTTTCATGAATTCACGTAAAGGAAGTATTTTTTTTCTCCCCATAGTAAACTTCGTGCATTCCTATAGGTGGCGCTGTAGCACTGATAGGAGACAATTATCACAACGGCAGGAAGTGCGGCGATGTTAAGAACTAAACGCAAAAACTAAAATCCAGCCGTATTATCGAGGGAAGAAAGAGGAAAACTTAAAGGAAACGACGACGAGCGTCAGTGAAACGACTGAGCAGCACCGACGTTCTGGTCCTGGAGGAAACAGAAGGAACTCGTTCACTCGGACTGATTCTAGAGTTACAATTAAAAATCGATTTTGTGATGTCGATATTAGCACAGACTGAGAGATTTGTGCAGTTTAAATGGTCAACATTTAATCTGTGAACATCTGTAGCGTTTGAACTGGTAGTCGTCGTTTCCTTTAAGTTTTCGTCTTTCTTCCCTCGATCGTTGTGGGTAAATTCCTCGTGGACAGAATCTGTTCTTTGTTCCTCGTTGGATGAAGATTTGGTGCTGGGGGCAGATTTATGAAGCTGCTCAAAAATACTCGACGCTTTTCCACAGGGATTTTGCCGTAGAAAAGCATTGGTCGGAAGCTGCGCGTCATCACCGCACTTCCTGCTGTCGTGATAATCGTCTACTGTGTTTGACATATCGATGGAATCAGGGTCGTGCAGTGTATAAGTGATAGAAATTTCAGCGTGTCCGTGTAATCATTTTAAAAATATTTTTTGTGGGGTGAAAAACGGTGAAAAATGCACCATGTCCGTAATTTATTTTTTTATTTTTTTTGGGGGGGGTTTCTAGTCATGCAGAGAATTAAACCCTTAACTCTGGCACAGATCCGATAATGCTGCTGCTGCTGCTGCTGTTGTTGTTTTCCTTCATTTTCACAGTTTAAGCACGAAAAGTCTTGCTCAGTCGGCAGATATTTTTGCTTGTCAAGTGAAATCAACTCAAATTTGAATCAAACTTTCTTAATTCGAGTCATTTTAACACGGCTGGATTCTAGTTTTTGCGCCGTAGATCAGAAAACGGCGCAACACCGGCCCTTTAAATCAGGACCAGGCCGGCGCTAACCAGAATAAAACCAGCTCTAATCAAACGAGAGAAAGCCCGACAATAACGAGCGCTGAAATCACACCCACGTAAAACTAAAGCCTGGGTAATTGCGTGTGACGATGGCAGAGTGGATCTCGGGTTTGTGGTATGCGCCGTTACCTGCCGTACCTGTCCGACCGTTTTCAAAAGACGCAGGAATGAAAATGACTGGCAGCAAAGTGGAGGCTGTGGGAGTTCGGACCAGTTTTGACTCTATACTTTTCTCTAATCGTTAAAAATGTTTCGTGCAAAGAGGCGGTGTGTTGTTATTTTGGCCGTTAGAGCTTAAAGGACCTGTTTTTTTTTTCTTTTTTCCTGTTTTAGTTTCATTTTTACTGTTTTTTTTTCTCTAGGTTTTTTTCATTTTTTCTGTTTATTTTCTCTTTTTTCCTGTTTTTCCATTTTTTCAGTTTTTTGTTTGTTTTTTCTGTTTTTTGTTTGTTTTTTTCTTTGTTTTTTCCTGTTTTATTTTCATTTTTCCTGTTTTATTTGAATTTTTCTGGGTTTTTAAAATTTTTAAGTTTATTTTCTCTTTTTTTCCTTTTTTTCCATTTTTTCTGTTTTTTGTTTGGTTTTTTTTCTTTTTTTTCCTGTTTTATTTTCATTTTTCCTGTTTTATTTTCATTTTTCTGGGTTTTTAAAAAAAATTTCAGTTTATTTTCTCTTTTTTTTCTTTTTTCCCTGTTTTTTCTGTTTGTTTTTTGTTTTTTTCCCCCTGTTTTTCTCTTTTTTCTTTTGTTTTTTTCTGTTTTTTTTTCTTTTTTTCCTGTTTTGAATCTTGTCCCTGCACAGTTACTGTATAAACAGCTTGAGGTCAAAACAAATCTGTGTAACTTTGTCTTTGGAGCTCCGTCACCTTCTTGTTTCCATAGATACATCATTTCTCTGCCCGGAATGTTCCGCAGTGTGACTTTAATCAGCTCGACTTTACATTTACTCAATCCCAGGTGGATTTAGAGCTCAGAAACACCTAGAAAAAAAACACAACTTCAGGTCTGTTTGTGATGCGGAATATGTGTAATATGGGCCCTTACCTGAGTGTTTCCATGGAGACGTCATTTCTCTGCCTGGAATGTTCCGCAGTGTGACTTTAAACAGCTCGATTTTACATTTATTCAGTCACAGGTGTTTGTTTTATAGCTCAGAAATAACTAGAAAAACAGGCGTCGCCTCTCCACAGATCTGACCTGGAACTATGGTCCGGTTTGGTCTCCGTGGCGATAGAAAGGTTTAATGCCGCACTGTGGAACCTTCCAGACCAGGGACTACATAAAGTGCTACGTAAGGCCGGTTCTAAAAATAGCACAACTCTCCAGTAAAATTAAACTTTATTCTGTTGTTCTTCTTTTTTAATCACAATATTTATATTAAACGTGTGCGAATGAAACAAAAAAAACACAACTCCAGGTCTGTGTGTGACGAGGAAACGACTTTAGGACATAGATGAGATCAGAAAATGGCCTAAATGGGCCCTTTAAGTTGTGTTTACAGTGCGGTTTGTTTGGCTCTTACGTCACTGTATTTGCATTTCTCCTCTGCTCTGTCCTCCTCCTCCTCCTCCTCCTCTAGGTGCATTTAACTCTTCTTATTCCACTAATCGTTTTATTTACGCGATAAGTTTGTTTATGGGATGAAAGCAGAAAGAAGAAGCGAGTGAATGAGCTGCAAATCTGGTATTTTTTGGCATTTATCTGTAAAAAAAAAGAGGCAGATTAAACTCAAGATTCAAAATTCACTCTGTCTAAATAAACAAAACACAACTCCAGGTCTGTTTTACGACATTAAAACATTACAAAATAGCTGAAAATAGCATAATATGAGCTCTTTTCTGGGTGTTTCTATGGATACGTCACTGCTCTGACTGGAATGTTCCGCAGTGTGACATTAAACAGCTCAGCTTTACATTTATTCAGTCACAGGAGGTTTTAGAGCTAAAAAATCCCTCAAAAAACAGACGTTCTGACTGTGAGCGGCGTCGCCTCTCCGCAGATCTGACCTGGAACTGTGGCCTGGTTTGGTCTCCGTGGAGATAGAAAGCGTTAATGCCGTACTGCGGGACATTCCGGACAAAGGAACAACGTCTCATTGGAGAAAAGCGTCTGACGGAGAAGTTACAAAGTGCACCTTTTAAGCGTTTTTATGGTCCAATAATCAGGTTCTCTACACTTTAACTACGTTTACACTGAAACGAATCACCGCATTAGAAATGATTTACGTCCAGATGGAAAGCGTGAAAACCTTTTGTCTTCTGTGGACGTTTTCGTGGACCGCGTTTTGTAAAAAAGGCAGGATAAACTCAAGATTCAGAAAGGATTCTAAACAAAACACAACTCCAGGTCTGTTTGTGACGCGGAAACGACATTAGACCGATGTTTTTGTGGGCTGACATTTTCGTGAACCGACGTTTTCGTGGACCGACGTTTTCGTGGACCGACGTTTTCGTGAACTGACGTTTTCGTGAACCGACGTTTTCGTGAACCGACGTTTTCGTGGGCCGATGTTTTCGTGGACGAACGTTTTGTAGAAAAGACAGATTAAACTCAAGATTCTTGGAAAGGCGTTTTTGTGAACCAAAACACAATGTTTTCGTGAACCGACGTTTTCGTGAACCGACGTTTTCGTGGACCGACGTTTTCGTGGACCGACGTTTTCGTGAACCGACGTTTTCGTGAACCGACGTTTTCGTGGACCGACGTTTTCGTGGACCGACGTTTTCGTGAACCGACGTTTTCGTGGACCGACGTTTTCGTGAACCGACGTTTTCGAGGACCGACGTTTTCGTGGACCTGCGTTTTCTTGGACTGATGTTTCACCTTTGTCTCAGGTTTGTTTAAACTGTTTTCCGCAATAGTGTCGCATAACCGATGTCACAAACACAGCGAATCAGGAAGGAGCAGGTCACAGTGACGTGGCCCAATAAGGACGACAACTTGAGCTCCTACGTCAGCGTATCAGCGTTTTCAGCGTTTTCAGGCGTCCACACGGTGCCGGATCAGATCTGTGCTCGGGTGAACCCGGGGGAACTGACGGCTCCAGATCGTTCCATCTCTGGAGCCGTTTTCCATCGGATTTGTGTGGACGAACACGGCAATGGCAACGAAAACGACTCGAAGCCTTTCTGTAAAAGTGAGAAAATGCACAGCGCACTCAGACGGCCGATGTCCAAAAGCTTTTCGTACGTTTCGGCAAAAATCGCAGTGATCCAAAGTGAGAAAAGTGATCTCACGGAGGCCTTTTTGTCAGAACATTATATAAAAATTTTAAATCAGCTTTTGGACATCGGCGATCTGAGTGCGCAGTGCGTTTTTTCACTTTTAAATGGCCGTTTTTTTGCATTTCCAACTGTACTACAAGAACTTTCGGTGTGCGTTTTCTGTTTAGTTTGACCTACAAAGCCAAGAAAAGTGCTATTGTATAAGTTGTTTGTGGTCCCATTAAAACTAGCTTTAATTTAATTTGAGATTTATTAATTTCTCGTTTACCGTGTCCTGCTAACATCCTGGGACTTACGGTTGATTTAATTTAAGTTATTTTCTGTTCACCTGCGTTAACAGTTTATTTTTAATGTATTTATTTGACAGCGGGAGTCAGTTTTAATGAGTTTTAATCCAGTTTGTCACTTTTTTTTTACCCCGACCGCATGGGGCCAGCTTCCCCGCACTCCGGCAGAAAAGTTCCACACTGCAGCTTTAACCCGTGTGGCCCGAGAGGATATTAATGTGTGACTATCTTCCTCAAACAGTGGAGCGGAGGAGGAGTGTTTGGCCAGGGCGAGGCTCAGGTCCGTTACTCCACACAGAAAGGAGCGGCTTGTACGAGGAAACGGCGTTATTTTCCTGCACCGACTTTTAAGAAACAGATTTGAAAGAGGGGAAAAAAAAGAGGATTTCTGTGGTTTTCTGTTAAAAAAGGAAAACAAAACTACTGAAATCCTATGAAAACTTGTGCAATACTCTTAAAGAAAATGCACTGTATGAAAGTGTAACCCGACTGCCTCCATTTTATTTTATATTTAATTTTATATTTAATTTAATTGTATTATTATTATTATTATTTATTTATTTATTTTTTATTTTTTTATTATATTTTCTTCATTTTATTTTAATTATTGGTTCATGAATTTTATTTTATTTATTATGGTCAGCATTTATTTTTCTTTGCAGTACTTTTATTTTTATATTAATTCTATGTGAAAAAAAAAACAAACTCTGCATATATAATGTGGTTTATGTGGAAGAAAAAAAACAGATAAAAAATACAGGTTTGAGCCTTAAAGCTGCAGTATGTAACTTTTCAGGTTGGGGGGGCCTTTCTTTCTCTTTCCTTCTCTCTTTCCCTCCTCTCTTGCTCTTTTACTCTCTCCCTTTCTTTTCTTCCTTATCTCTCTCTCCTTCTATTTCTCCCTCCCTCCTTCTTGCTCTTCTCTCTCTAACTCTCTCTTTCCCTCTGTTTCTGTCTCCCTCCTTCTCTTTCCTTCTTTAGCTTTCTTCTCTCTCCTTCGCTCTCTTTCTTTCCCTCCTTTCTTCTCTCTCTCCCTCCCTCCTCCTTCTCTCTCTCTCTTTCATTCCCTCCCTTTATTTCCCTCCTTATCCCTCTCTCCTTCTCTTTCTCCCTCCCTCCTTCTCTCCCTCTCTTCCTCTGTTTCTTTCTCTCTCCCTCCTTTTCTCTCTCTCTTTTCCTCCTTCTCTCTCTTCTTCTCTCTCTTCGTCTCCCTCCTCCTCTCCTTCCTCTCTCTCTCCCTCCTTCTCTCTCTCTTTCTCTCTTCCTCCTTTCCCTCCTCTCTCTCTTCTCTCTCTTTCATTCCCTCCCTTTATTTCCCTCCTCATTTCTCTCTCCCTCTTTCTCCCTCCCGCCTTCTCTCCCTTCTCTCTCTCTCACTCCCTCCTCCTTCTCTCTCTCTTTCCCTCTGTTTCTGTTTCCCACCTTCTCTCTCATTCTTTAGCTTTCTCTCTCCCTCCTTCTCTTTCTCCCTCCCTCCTTCCTTCTCTCCTTCCTCTCTCTCTCATTCCCTCCTCTCTCTCCCTCTCTTTCTCTCCTTTCTCACCCCTCTCTCTCTCCCTCCCTCCTCTATCTCTCTCTTTCATTCCCTCCCTTTATTACCCTCCTTATCTGTCTCTCCTTGTGTTTCTCCCTCCCTCCTTCTCTCTGTCCTTCGCTTTCTCTGATTCCTCCTCCTTTCTTTCTCTCTCTCTCTTCTCTCTCTGTGACATCACGAGGTGGACCAGAGCGTGAATGAACCAAACACGACTCGAGCTGCAGAAACACCAGAACTTAAACCTCACAGACTCGTTCAGTCTCGTTCATTCGACTTTTATCTCGTCACTTTCCTGGTTTTTCTCTCGTTTTTCTCTCGTTTTTCTCTGGCGGCGGCGCAGGTTTCGCAGGTTTCGCGGGCGGATTCTCGGCCCCACGCGCTGATGTCACGGGGTGTTTGGACTGAAGCCGGTCGCTCGTGTCGATCTGGTCCAACGAGTCCAACTGTAGATTTAAAACTGAGAAAACAAAAGTGGAAAAGACGGACGCACCTACACACACACACACACACACACACAGAGATACACACACACACACACACACAGAGATACACACAGAGATATATACACACACACACACACACAGAGAGATATATACACACACACACACACACACAGAGATATATACACACACACACACACACACACACACAGAGATATATATACACACACACACACACACACAGATATATACACACACACACACACACACACAGAGATACACACACACACACAGAGATATACACACACACACACAGAGATATACACACACACACACAGAGATATATACACACACACACACACACACACAGATATATACACACACACACACACACACAGAGATATATACACACACACACAGAGATATATATATACACACACACACACACACACACACACAGATATATACACACACACACACACACAGAGATATATACACACACACACAGAGATATATATATACACACACACACACACACACACACAGAGAGAGATATATACACACACACACACACACACAGAGATATATATACACACACACACACACACAGAGATATATATACACACACACACACACACACAGATATATACACACACACACACACACACAGATATATACACACACACACACACACACACAGATATATACACACACACACACACACACACACACACACAGGTATAAGGATTTTCAACAGGCAAATCTTAAAATATAAAAAATATGAGTTTCTATTGAACTTTGTCAAACATTTCCAGTGTCAGGGGCATAAATCTGTGTTTCACATTTATTTTCCTGCTGTCAGTCGATTAAAATATTTAACCACGATTAATCTGATGAATGTCACAGTGAACTCACACAATTTCTGTCCCTTGAATCATCATTTTAATGCTCTGTATCCACGTAGAACAGTGGACAGGCTTTGTGCAGATGTTTTATTTTGGTTTTTGGTTTTTTTATTGTAAACCAGAGCAGTCGTCAGTGAGACTTTCTGCATCAGTGTGAGTGAAGTGTCTCTTCTGTCTTCAGTCACATAACGGCTGAAATAAAGTGCTGTGACCTGAGGTGTTTCTCATGACTGGGGGACGTCCAGTGATCTGCAGTCAGTCTGTGTTGTGCGGTCGCGGTCGCGCAGTGGAGCTGGTGGTTTTAGTGGAGGGGGGGTCCAGCGGCCTGGGGTGGTGGGGCGGGTGTGGGTTCTGCTTCTCCGTGGGTTTGTGACGCTGTCCGTGGTCCTTGTCGTGGATTCGGCGTATGTTCTGAAGTGGACTTTGTTTGGTGTTTTCCTGGTGCGGGGCATCGGTGCAGATGTGTCTTTGGCCCAACTCCTCCGACCGGAACGTCTCAGTTTTGCACAAATACTTTTCTTTCCTGTTTACAGCCAGATCCTGTAGTTTTTCTAACGTTACAGCAGTGGCCACAGCAAAACTAGTTCACTGGGTCACAAAGAGCGTTAATCTCGCGATAAAAAAATGAACGCAGTTAAAATGGTTTTGAGTTAACGCGTTAATAGCGCAATATTTTTGACAGCACTAATTTATATTAAGCATTTTTTGTGTAAAATGTCATGTCGCGCAACCGAGAATAGCCTTAAACTTGTCGATATTATCGGCCGATATGGGCATTTGGAAACATATCGGGTATAAACCTAAATTTTGCCGATATTCCACGTGGATGTTTTCCCTCGTTCTAAAGCTCAGACTCTATATTCTGCCCATTTAATCAGGTTCACAGACAGATAAATGTCCTGATCTGTGGCGGGGCATCAGGGTTTATCCGAGGAGTCATTTGTCTGTGTCCGTCCCGCCCCTGAACGCATCACCGTGTGCGTTTGTTTCCAGCCGCAGTTGGTTGGCTGTTTTCTCTTCTGTTAGCGACGGTAAAGTGACTATAGTGGCCGTATATATGTTACTGGACACACACTGATATGGAAATGAGCTGTGAATAGAGGTGTGAATTATCCGCATTTAGCAGATCACGAAAGCAAATAGTGGTAGTTTACCTATAGCGTTTTGTTTACTGGTGAGAATATTGTACAAAAACACCATTAGGCCGACCGACTGTCTTTAACTATGACATAAAGAGGCAGAAGAACAAGAAATGTCGCCTAAATAAACCCGACTGAAAATCCAGTAGAGCCAAACCGAAGTTTTATAAACAACTGAAGATTTAGAAGAATATATCGGTGTCATATCGGCCGCACCACATGACATTTTAACCCTTTAAAGTACAAAAAAACATGCAGAATAACTCAGGATTTCTGAAAAAAATGATTTGGTTCCATGGAGGTCAGAGATACGACAGAAATGTGCTGAATTATTATGAAATTTGAAGCTTTTTAACTGAGGAAACTGCAGCTGGACAGAAAGTTTAGGCGTCACGTCACTGACTCAGACACACACAGACAGATAACAGTGTTGGTCTTATGAAAAGTCTGCGGTGGAGAAGGTGGTTTATTGTGTAATATTTAAATACCCCGGTGCACACGAATGTAACGGCCGTGTCTGTTTATGGTCCTGGATCTTAAATGATCCGAGCAACACAAACACAGACATAAAAGAGCTGGAAATCTGATTCACTGCGAACAACAGACACCGACCGGAAGTGTCCTGGTTTAGTCCTGGTTTAGTCCTGGTTTAGTCCTGGTTTAGACCTGGTTTAGCACTGGTTTAACCCTGGTTTAGCACTGGTTTAGCCCTGGTTCAGTCCTGGTTTAGCCCTGGTTTAGTCCTGGTTTAGACCTGGTTTAGTCCTGGTTCAGTCCTGGTTTAGTCTTGGTTTAGTCCTGGTTTAGTCCTGGTTTAGTCCTGGTTTAGTCTTGGTTTAGCCCTGGTTTAGTCCTGGTTTAGTCCTGGTTTAGTCCTGGTTCAGTCCCGGTTTAGCACTGGTTTAGTCCTGGTTTAGTCCTGGTTTAGTCCTGGTTTAGACCTGGTTTAGTCCTGGTTTAGTCCTGGTTTAGTCCTGGTTCAGTCTTGGTTCAGTCCTGGTTTAGTTCTGGTTTAGCACTGGTTTAGTCCTGGTTTAGTCCTGGTTTAGTCCTGGTTTAGTCCTGGTTTCATGACGTTTTCGGCCTCGTCAGCTCCATTGGACACCACAGTTTTCTAACGTACAAATCAACGCGTTTATTTCATTTATTAAACTGGTTTAGATGAAAATTGTGATTTAAAAAGTCCAGATTATAACAGAATAATCCACAGGAGTCAGAGATTATAGTTTTAGAGCACACACAGAGATTATAGTTTTAGAAATCACACAGGGATTATAGTTTTAGAAATCACACAGAGATTATAGTTTTAGAAATCACAGAGATTATAGTTTTAGAAATCACAGAGATTATAGTTTTAGAAATCACACAGAGATTATAGTTTTAGAAATCACACAGAGATTATAGTTTTAGAAATCACACAGAGATTATAGTTTTAGAAATCACAGAGATTATAATTCTGTTTTTAGGATAATCTGATGTTAAAAGTCTAAATCCGTCTCGTCTGTTCCCAGTGTCCATCTTCCCGTCGTCTGCGCTGATGATGGAGGCGGAGGCGGCAGAGAGCGCCCCCTTGTGCCTGACCAAACCCCCCGTCTCCGAGTCGACCTTCGCCACGGCGGAGTTACCGTCCAGCACCAGCACGGTGCTGGGGCGCCCCCCGCAGGACGCCCCGGCCGGCGCAGAGCGGGGGGAGGGCCGGCGCCGAGCCCAGCACAGCGGCAGCTCCTACGTACGCTCCAAAATCAAGGTGAGGATCGGGAAACTGCAACTGCCCCGGGGCAACTGCGGCTGCTCGCACATGCGCCTCTCAGGGTGGAATGTTCAGCAGTTTCCATGGTGACACAACGCACACATCAGCAAACAGACAAAAACGTGTTAAGATCTAAAATATACACATATATACTTATTCTATTTATTTAATAATAATAATAATAATAATAATAATAGTAGTAGCAGTAGTAGTAGTAGTAGTTGTAGTAGTAGTAGTAGTAGTACTAGTAGTAGTAGTAGTAGTAGTAGTAGTAGTAGTACTAGTAGCAGTAGTAGTAGTAGTAGTAGTAGTAGTAGTAATAATCATAATAATATAGTAGTAATAATAATAGTAATAATAATAATATTAATAATGAAGCATTTTATTTCTTTGGCGCCTTTCTGGACTCCCACTGTCGCCTTACACCAACAGTTACAACACTTTTTCACAGACACACTCCTCTTATATAGATGTATTTTATTGCCTTTTTATATCGTCGCCAGGGGAACAGATGAAAACAGCCTTCTGGCTAATTCTGGCTTTTTTAACCATGTGTAATCATGTGTCTTATAAAATTACACTGTCCCCTTTCAAATAAACGAAAACGAACGAACATGTGCTCAAAGACGCTTTACAGAGGATTATTAACAGAGCGTAGTTCACTCACCCCAGACCCGATGGTGTAAACTCCACCAACACTCACGCTCCACTCACACCTACAGGGCAGGTTTTGGGTTGATAATAATAATAATAATAATAATAATAACAATAATAATACATTTTATTTATTAGGCGCCTTTCTGGACACTCAAGGTCGCCTTAAAATAACATAAACAAATAAATATGATTAAAACACACAGTTAAAATCCTACAGTTAAAGTGGTGCAGTATTTAATTGACTGGGAAACCTCAATTCAGAATTATTGTTTCCATGGAAACTCCAAGGAGAAGATTTTAATGTAATTCTGAACCATTTAACTCTAACTAATAATTAAAAAACGTCATGTAAACGTGGCCAGTGTCCAAAAACGACCCCAAGAGGTTTTATTTTATTTAAAAACATCAGATTTCGTCTAATCCTGTTCTCAATCGGAATTCGGTTTTTAACTTTTATCTGGTATTTTCCAGGTCACGACAGGCGAGTTGCCCGACTCCAACCAGCCGCCGCCGCCGCAGACCCTGATCGCCATGGAAACAGAGACCACGCCTCCCAAAGCAGCCAATCAGAGCCACAGTATGGCCGCTGGCTCCGCCCCCCTCTTCTCCTGCCAGGTGAATGTGCGGGACTACAAACATGGACTACAAACATGGACTACAAACATGGACTACAAACATGGACTACAAATATGGACTACAAATATGGACTACAAACATGGACTACAAACATGGACTACAAACATGGACTACAAACATGGACTACAAACATGGACTACAAACATGGACTACAAACATGAACTACAAACGGACTACAAACATGGACTACAAACATGGACTACAAACATGGACTACAAACATGGACTACAAACATGGACTACAAACGAACTACAAATATGGACTACAAACATGGAGTCCAGTGAGGGACGAATAGGAATAAGATTTGACCCTTTATAATAATCCACTAAACACCTCCACTAGAAAAGTTAAGCAGTGAATCTTTAAATGTGCATTGTGTAACTTTTCTGGTGCAGTGTCTGTCATCTGATTTATTTTTATTTTTTTTCATGGCGATGTTATTTCTGTACCTGAAATGTTCCGCAGTGGCATTAAATTTATCCATCTTGCGTTTATTCAGTTACAAGTGTTTTTTAAGGAAGATGATTTCTTTAATCAGATTTCGAATTTGAAATGAACTCAAACATGTTTTGTTTTTTTTCAGAATTTTAGTTGATTCAATTTTAAGTTTATATTTTCAACATGTTTAAAATTCAATAAAAAAAGCAAAAAACTAAACTAAAAACCAAAAGCATTTAAATATTCGGCACAAATATTTTCAAGCTCTTAAATTCAACAGTAAAAATTCAGAATGTAAAATTTGTAGTGTAAAAAAATCCCTTTTACACTACAATTTTGACTGTTGAAATTGAGAGTTTGAAAATATTTGTGCTGAATATTTAAAAGATGTTTTTTTTTTATATAGAATTTTAAACACTTATTTCATCGGGAAATCATAATAAAAATAGTTTAAACATGTTTTTTCAGTGAGGACGATTTTTTTATTTAAAATTTAAAACATTGAAAAAGTGCACTTACATTTTCAGCAACTAAAATTCAGAATAAAAATAATTCAAACATCTTTTGTCAAAAAATTCAAAGTGAGAAATTCGGCGCATTTATTTGAAAATCAAAATCTGATGGAGCAAATTCTCAGTTCCACAGTTTTTGTTGCTATAATGAAACACGAGCGGGGGTCGCCTCTCCGCAGATCTGACGTGTAACTTGGCTCGGTGAAGACACTTCTTTTTGTCTCCATAGAGATAGATATATATTTAATGCAATAACACGGAGCATTCTGGACAAAGCGACAGCATCTCCATGGTAACGAAGGGTTAAACACTCCGCAGTGCATCTTTTAGGGATGTCAAATAAATAAATACACTATAATTCAGTTGTGCGTCGCTAACAGTCGACCGTTATTGTTATTATTATTTATGGTTTTGTTGTTGTTTATTTCCGTTGCAGATTTGTGAGAAAACGTTCCAGTTCCAGCGGATGTTGAACCGTCACATTAAATGTCACAACGAGACAAAGCGACACCTGTGCAGCTTCTGCGGGAAAGGATTTAACGACACGTTCGACCTGAAGAGGCACGTCCGGACACACACAGGTACAACGAGGCGCAAAACTGAAGAAATGATGACAATGTGCGTGAAATATGACACGAGAGTTTGTACAGATGCTGCTGCTGTCGTCGTGTTGGACATTAGAGGTTCTGAATGACACAAACGGACTCTTCTGAGCTTTAAAGGTTCTGTGGGGGATTTGGTTTTGTTTCAAATTCGCCACGTTTACATGAGAGGTTTAAATCCGAATAAAAATGATTTAATTCTGAATAAAAATCTATTCCGCTTTAAAAATTATTATTCAGAATTATTATTTTAATTTGTTTTTATTATTATTATTATTTAGAATGATTATTTCCATGTAAACTCAAAGGAGAATATTTTTCACCACATTTTATTTTTATATTTTTATCCACATTTAATTTTTAGATTTTTATCCACATTTTTAGATTTTTTAACCATATTTTATTTTTAGATTTTTTAACCACATTTTATTTTTAGACTTTTTTAAACCACATTTTATTTTTTATTTTGTTTTTATATTTTTTAAACACATTTTATTTTCAGATTTTTTAATCACATTTTATCTTTATATATTTTTAACCATATTTTATTTTTATATATATGTTTAACCACATTTAATTTTTTTGAATTTTTAACCACGTTTTATTTTTATATTTTTAGCCACATTTTAATTTTATAGTTTTTATTTTATTTTTATACGCCCGTTGTAATAAGACGGGACGTATTATGGTATGGCGCTGTCCGTCTGTCCGTCCGTCCGTCCATCTGTCCGTCCGTCCGTCCATCTGTCCGTCTGTCCGTCTGTCCGTCTGTCCGTCTGTCCGTCCGTCTGTGGACACTTCAAAGCTTTGTCCGCGCTCTAACTCGACAACCGTCTCACCTAGGAATGTCAAACTTCATGGCTGGACACCCCATGGGTCAAGGATGTTCCCTATTGATTTCAAGGTCAAAGGTCAAGGTCACGGTCCGACCCTTTGCGAAAATCTTGTCAGTATTGGAATCTTCCAAACTGCACCAACAATTCATCTTTAACTAGGTTTGACAAATTCTAACTTAATTCTATATACAATAATTCAAAGTACGGGCGTATTTTGCCCCGCTGGTAAAAAAAACTATTGACAACAACAAAACTGAACACTTTTTTGCAGTTAATAGATGCTTTTGTTTAAATGAGTGCGCATCTACTCCTCAGTGGAATCGTCATGAGGAGGAGGGCGGGGCGGAGCAAAGTCGGCCATGTTGGGAAGGTCAAACACCACACAGCAGCTCAGGCCATAACAAGGGATCTCCATGTCCCACACCTGAGTCCAAACTCCGGTCCATGCATCAAAACATTCAGCACAACGAATGGGGCCCTGATTGTACCCGCCTACAACATATAGCTGATTGTCAACAACCTCGATGCCAAAGTGGCTGCGCTTGGTCCACATGTTGGGTAGGGGGCGCCACGTGTTGGTTGCAGGGTTATAGGCTTCAACAGTGTTAAAACGGGAATCTCCATCAAACCCACCAACAGCGTAGATTTCACTGGCATAGGCGATGACACTGACCCCAGAGCGCATGGTGGACATATCCGCTATCATGGTCCACTGTTCGGTTAGTGGGTTGTAAGTCTCAGCTGATGCCAGGTGATGTTGACCATTAAAACCTCCACAAATGTAGATCTTTCCATTGTACACTGTGCTGCTGGCAATGCTCCTCTGTTCGTTCATAGGTGAAATCATGGTCCACTGATTGGTCACTGGCAAGTACCTTTCGGCTGTCTTCAGCGTGTCCAGTCCATCGAACCCGCCTATCGCGTAGATCAAACCATCCAGCAAAGTCACACTAACGCCGCTCCTATGTGAATGCATGGGTGCTAATTCTTGCCACGTGTGAATTGCCAGGTCGTACTTGCAGGTAGTGTTGAGCTCGTGAATGCCATCAGACCCTCCAATCACGTACACAGATCCATTAAGGAACACTGTGCCGTGATGGGCTCTTGGAGTCCAGTCATCATTAGCCACACCCACCCAGCGATCGGTGAGGTTGTCATAGACTTCAATTCTGTTGGTTGTTCTGTCTTGGCTATAGCCACCAATAACCATAAGCACCGCACTGGGCAGCCTTGGAGTGGCTAGACGAGTGGGGGGCAGGGAGGCATTGTACCTCCTAGCTCTTTCATCCAACATCACCTTTATGATCTTCTCCTCCACAATCTTCCAGTTATGAATGTAGTGGGACAGGTTATATCTAATCATGCACTGAGTGAAGTAATCAACATGGATCAGACCCAGACGGACTTTTAGTAGGAGGTCGGCCAAGTAGTGGTTCCTTTCCTCAGGAGCATGTAAAATCCATCTGATGACTGCCACTAACACGGTGGTCTCCTCCTTCACGTTCAGCCGATCATCATCAATGACTGAACACAGGTCTTCCCTGGAGAGCTGGAAGAACTCTTCAGAGCTGGTCACCACCTCTTCGAAATGCTTCAGGACGTATAAGAAGGCTTGTTTCCTCAGCTGGGGGTAGTAGTTTGAGATACCCCATACAGTGATGCAGTTACTGGGGGACATTTGCTCCTTCATGACCTGACAGCAGACTTCGGTAATGCCGCTCACATCTAAGTAGTCAGCAGCTATAAAGAGCTCCTGGAGGTTTTCCTGGGTGATGTGCACCACCCCGGTGTAGCAGTAGTCCAGGATAATCTTCATGATATCAGCTGACACATAGGAGATCTCAAACACCTGGCAGTCAGGGCTGGACCTGTCAGTGAAGAGGCTTTTAAAGTATGTGCTGCAGCTACACAGAACCAGTTTGTGTGCTGGGAATTGCACGCCGGCCACGTTGAGCAAAGCATCGCACAACTTCTGCTCCCTCCTCAATTCCTCGAACACAGTGTTCATGTTTGGTTTTGTATTTGAAAATGGATATCTTTGCACAGAGACATGTCTGTCGCTCTTGCTAACTGTGATCGTTTCCATCTCTGTCTTTTTATCTTCCATCTCTGTCCTTTTATGTTACGTGCCGTAGATCTGAACTCTCTTCTCAAATGTTCTGCTGCTCAAAGCGAGAACAACCCACATTCTCTGCTCCTTTGAGCTTTGACACATTAAAGCTTTGTAGTGTCTTTAAGTTCTGTTGCCTCTTCATGAAGACAAAGCTTCAAAGACTTCAAAGCTTTGAAGTTTAAAGTTCAAAGGTGACACACAGTTCCAGCTGCAGCGGTTGCTAGGCAACGGGAGAGAGAGAATACAAGACAACTACACATTACCTTGTCCGCGCTCTAGCTCCACAACCGTCTCACCGAGGAATGTCAAACTTCCAAACTGCACCAACAATTCATCTTTAACTAGGTTTGACAAATTCTAACTTAATTCTATATACAATAATTCAAAGTACGGGCGTATTTTGCCCCGCTGGCGGAGCTCTTGTTATATATATTTTAAACCATATTTTATTTTTATGTTTTTTTAAACCACATTTTATATTTATATTTTTTTAACTACATTATATTTTTTATGTTTTTAACCACATTTTATTTTGTTTGTAAGCCACATTTTATTTTTATATTACTTTGTTTGCACATTTCTGTCTGTTTGCACATTTTTGTTGTTTGCACATTTGTTTTATACTTGAATTTTTATTGGAATGTTTTTAATGTTTGCACTGAGGTGGGACAGGACAGCAATTTCATCTGTGCTATATATATTTTGTATGTATATGCACAATAAAGGAAATTGAATTGAATTGAAATGGAATATTTTAAAAATTTATTTTTATATTGTTTTAACCACATTTTATTTTGTTTTTAACCACATTTTATTTTAATATATATATTTTTAACCACATTCTATTTTTATATTTTTTATTTTATTTTCATATATTTTTAAACCACAATTTATTTTTATATTTTCTTATTTTATTTTTATATTTTTATTTTATTTATATATATATATATTTTAACCACGTTTATTTTCATGTTTGTGTTCCAGGAGTTCGCCCGTACAAGTGCGGCCTGTGTGAAAAGGCCTTCACCCAGCGCTGCTCGCTCGAGTCGCACATGAAGAAGATCCACGGCGTGACGCAAAAATACGCCTACAAGGAGCGCCGCAACAAGCTGTACGTGTGCGAGGAGTGCGGCCACACCGCCTCCACCCAGGACGAGCTGCTGGTCCACCTGCACCACCTCCACCCGGCCAGCGCCCTGCTCAAGGGCAAAGCGGCGGCGGCGGCGGCCCGGAGGCAGCGGGAGCAGGAGGGCGAGAGCGACGACACCACGGGCTCCAACGGACAGTGAACGGAGGGAATTCTGATACTTTGCAGATGATTTTAGGAACGTTCTGTGGGCGCGTGAAGCTAGCGGGAGGCACTGCTCTGTCTGAAGCGCTGTTCTGTCCTACAAAAGCAGAACATGTTTGGTCAGAAATTAGTTAAATTTAAACTCCGGCACGTCTGAAGCTAAAGTCCGTTTCTAGAGGTGGTGGAATTCTGTCAGGAGCCAAAAACGGCACAGATCAGTGTTTCCTCGGTGGAGATCTCACTGTGTGTGAGTCTGTCAAGGCGACAAACTAGTGTAGTGATGGGGGCAAGTTCTGAACTAGTGTAGTGATGGGGGCAAGTTCTGAACACCACTTTAACCCATCTTACAACAGCCACGAGTCTGACAAACAAAACGCTCTGCCTGGTTCACTCATTAGTGTCTGGAAACGTTAGAAAACAACTTCATAAGCACCTCACACTTCCCTCTGCTGATTTCCCACTGCACAGGCCAAAGCCCAAAAGACTCGATCGCCGACTGCAGAAGCAACAAGTGAAGATCGACGACTGACGGTGAAGAAGAAGAGAAACTGAAAGTTGTTGAAAGAAAATGGTTCAGGAATGTTTTTTTTTTTAGCGTTTTCAAAAATATAATTCACTGGTAAATAAACGGGATTAGAAACGACATCGACAATCGAGTCTTTTGCGCTTTGGCCTGTGCAGTGGGAACGGACGACTGACTTTAGCTTCAAACGTGCCTGAGTTTTTATCGCACCATCGCGTTCACAGTTTTCTATCCTGTGGTCCACAAACTTTGGGATCGGAGATTTTAAGTCTCGTCAGATTCTCCTCGTGTCTGTGCTTTTTCGTCTCGTTTAAAAATCGTCCAAGACCGAAAAATCCTGTAGTGTGCGACGGCCTTCGGGCTTTAATCTGAGTTTGTTTCAACGCAATCCGACCAGAAGGAGCTGATTTCGGTGGAAATACAACAACATTGTCGTTCGCCGACAGTTTTCCAGTTCGTCCCTCGCAGCTTTTTTATTGAAAATCAAACCGCACTGTTCACAAGCTCCTGAAAACGCGCTCCTTAAACCCATTTTGTGTGTATATATGTATAGGCTATATATGTTTTTTTTTATCCAAGAACTTATCGGGCTGCGTTTGCTTACGGTGTCTCCGTGGTAACTGCTGAACATTCCGCCACAGACACCCATGCGGAACCGAGGCGACGTCGCTGCAAAGTATCGAAACGGGTTTATCAGATTTACGTTGCGTTCGTCTCCTCCAGGGTCTCGCTTCCTTTCCTTCTTTACTTCCTTCGTTGTACGGTGCCATTTTGAGGACGGTCGATCCGCCGAAACCCTGATATTTCGTCGTCGCGTTGTTAATCGCCACGGCAACGGTTAACTTTACGCCATCCCGAAACCCCTCGGGCACCGGGTCGAACTCGGCGGGGACTAAAACGCGCCGCGAACTTCTGAAATCGAGATGAATCGGAAACGTCACTTCTCAACGCCGAGTCGCCGAGTCGCCGAGTCGTTGAGATTTAAAGCCACGTTGCGGGATTTTACCACGACGCGAACGGCGTGTGCAGCGGCAGGATCGTTAGCCGTGTGTGACGGTTGCGCGTTTACGTGAAAAGGTTGTAGAAAAATGGCCAAAATCATCGACAAAACTATACTTGAATTGCCATAACGGAGAGCGAATGAGAAAACGTGTGTGTTTTAACTTGTATTTAACTTAAGGTTCCTTTTTTTGAACTCGTATCTTCTCAAATGTCGTCTTAGCCTCGTGTTTTGGGCTAAATCTGCTGTTTTCGTGTCCACGTACGTACATACACTGGTTGTATGTACTTGTAAACTGTAAATATTCCGTGTGTTTATAGAGGGGAATGGGGACTTTTACTCAATAACGTATAACGTGGTATAAAAACGGTACTTTGGATGTTTCTGTGACGTGGGACCTCTGTACAGACTTTTCTATCGAATATTAAAGGGTTAATATATTACACTAAAAACCTGTGCGTGTGTTTTGATTTAAGTGCGTTTTAAAATGTTAAATAAAAGGTGCAGGGTGTAACTTTCCGTCAAATATCCGTCAGGTTTTAGTATCGTGACAACACCGGAGACTTTTATTTGTGGTGACTTATGAGCACAAGACCTAAAACTGAATTTAAAATACGTTTCTAAAGCGTAAATCACGAATGAATGTTTATTTAAGTGTTTTTAATTATTGTTTAAAACCTGCAGAAATAGCGGAAGTTTTATTTTTATCATGTTCACACTGTGAGCAAACAAATATACAAATACAAATACAGTTAGAAAAAAGAAAACTAATTATTTAATTGTTATTATTTAATTTCTATTATTCTATTATTTTAAATCAATTAACGGCACAAAAAATATATATATATTTAAAAAATCAATACATTTGCAACTTCATGAGAATTAAAAAATTTTAGAAAAATACTTTTTCTTTTATTCTGTCAGGAGATTTTTAAACAGGTACATTAATTATTCAAGAATATTTTTTATATTTCTGTCACATAAAGGTGAGTTGTGCACTTGTAGGGAGTATTATCTGTTGTTGTGCACTTGTAGGGAGTATTATCTGTTGTTGTGCACATGTAGGGAGTATTATCTGTTGTTGTGCACTTGTAGGGAGTATTATCTGTTGTGCACTAGTAGGGAGTATTATCTGTTGTGCAGTTGTAGGGAGTATTATCTGTTGTACACTTGTAGGGAGTATTATCTGTTGTGCACTAGTAGGGAGTATTATCTGTTGTTGTGCACTTGTAGGGAGTATTATCTGTTGTGCACTAGTAGGGAGTATTATCTGTTGTGCAGTTGTAGGGAGTATTATCTGTTGTACACTTGTAGGGAGTATTATCTGTTGTGCACTAGTAGGGAGTATTATCTGTTGTACACTTGTAGGGAGTATTATCTGTTGTACACTTGTAGGGAGTATTATCTGTTGTACACTTGTAGGGAGTATTATCTGTTGTTGTGCACTTGTAGGGAGTATTATCTGTTGTTGTACACTTGTAGGGAGTATTATCTGTTGTTGTGCACTTGTAGGGAGTATTATCTGTTGTTGTGCACTTGTAGGGAGTATTATCTGTTGTTGTGCACTTGTAGGGAGTATTATCTGTTGTTGTGCACTTGTAGGGAGTATTATCTGTTGTTGTGCACTTGTAGGGAGTATTATCTGTTGTTGTGCACTTGTAGGGAGTATTATCTGTTGTGCACTAGTAGGGAGTATTATCTGTTGTACACTTGTAGGGAGTATTATCTGTTGTTGTGCACTTGTAGGGAGTATTATCTGTTGTTGTGCACTTGTAGGGAGTATTATCTGTTGTGCACTAGTAGGGAGTATTATCTGTTGTACACTTGTAGGGAGTATTATCTGTTGTTGTGCACTTGTAGGGAGTATTATCTGTTGTGCACTAGTAGGGAGTATTATCTGTTGTTGTGCACTTGTAGGGAGTATTATCTGTTGTTGTGCACTTGTAGGGAGTATTATCTGTTGTTGTACACTTGTAGGGAGTATTATCTGTTGTACACTTGTAGGGAGTATTATCTGTTGTTGTGCACTTGTAGGGAGTATTATCTGTTGTTGTGCACTTGTAGGGAGTATTATCTGTTGTGCACTAGTAGGGAGTATTATCTGTTGTACACTTGTAGGGAGTATTATCTGTTGTTGTGCACTTGTAGGGAGGGAGTATTATCTGTTGTACACTTGTAGGGAGTATTATCTGTTGTTGTACACTTGTAGGGAGTATTATCTGTTGTTGTACACTTGTAGGGAGTATTATCTGTTGTGCACTAGTAGGGAGTATTATCTGTTGTTGTGCACTTGTAGGGAGTATTATCTGTTGTTGTGCACTTGTAGGGAGTATTATCTGTTGTTGTACACTTGTAAGGAGTATTATCTGTTGTTGTACACTTGTAGGGAGTATTATCTGTTGTGCACTAGTAGGGAGTATTATCTGTTGTTGTACACTTGTAGGGAGTATTATCTGTTGTGCACTAGTAGGGAGTATTATCTGTTGTTGTACACTTGTAGGGAGTATTATCTGTTGTACACTTGTAGGGAGTATTATCTGTTGTTGTGCACTTGTAGGGAGTATTATCTGTTGTGCACTAGTAGGGAGTATTATCTGTTGTACACTTGTAGGGAGTATTATCTGTTGTTGTGCACTTGTAGGGAGTATTATCTGTTGTACACTTGTAGGGAGTATTATCTGTTGTTGTACACTTGTAGGGAGTATTATCTGTTGTACACTTGTAGGGAGTATTATCTGTTGTTGTGCACTTGTAGGGAGTATTATCTGTTGTTGTGCACTTGTAGGGAGTATTATCTGTTGTTGTGCACTTGTAGGGAGTATTATCTGTTGTTGTGCACTTGTAGGGAGTATTATCTGTTGTGCACTAGTAGGGAGTATTATCTGTTGTTGTACACTTGTAGGGAGTATTATCTGTTGTACACTTGTAGGGAGTATTATCTGTTGTTGTGCACTTGTAGGGAGTATTATCTGTTGTGCACTAGTAGGGAGTATTATCTGTTGTACACTTGTAGGGAGTATTATCTGTTGTTGTGCACTTGTAGGGAGTATTATCTGTTGTACACTTGTAGGGAGTATTATCTGTTGTTGTACACTTGTAGGGAGTATTATCTGTTGTACACTTGTAGGGAGTATTATCTGTTGTTGTGCACTTGTAGGGAGTATTATCTGTTGTTGTGCACTTGTAGGGAGTATTATCTGTTGTTGTGCACTTGTAGGGAGTATTATCTGTTGTTGTGCACTTGTAGGGAGTATTATCTGTTGTTGTGCACTTGTAGGGAGTATTATCTGTTGTGCACTTGTAGGGAGTATTATCTGTTGTACACTTGTAGGGAGTATTATCTGTTGTGCACTTGTAGGGAGTATTATCTGTTGTTGTGCACTTGTAGGGAGTATTATCTGTTGTTGTACACTTGTAGGGAGTATTATCTGTTGTTGTACACTTGTAGGGAGTATTATCTGTTGTTGTACACTTGTAGGGAGTATTATCTGTTGTTGTGCACTTGTAGGGAGTATTATCTGTTGTTGTGCACTTGTAGGGAGTATTATCTGTTGTTGTACACTTGTAGGGAGTATTATCTGTTGTTGTGCACTTGTAGGGAGTATTATCTGTTGTTGTACACTTGTAGGGAGTATTATCTGTTGTTGTGCACTTGTAGGGAGTATTATCTGTTGTTGTGCACTTGTAGGGAGTATTATCCGTGACACAAAGGTGAGTTTCGTGGTGTAAAATAGCGGCTCCACTCCCTGTTCCCGGTTCCCTCTAATCCGCTGTCAGGAGGAGTGAAGACCGTTATTCCAGCGCTTTTGCTCCAGGGCCTCGGGCGAAAACTCGGATTCCTCCAACAACAAACCCGGACAAGACCCAACAAAGACCCGGGAGAGCAGGAATCCGGCCTCCTCCTCCCGCCAAGGCTCAGTCTGCACCCACAAAACTCTTACCGATACTTTCTCATCAACGTTCTCTGGGGGTGTGATGCTAACTGTGGGCACTGCGCTTTCTGAAACTCCGTGACTCAAGTTAGGCACCAGTGATTTGTCCAACTTTTATACACGAAATGCCCCAGGTGTCCCTGTTTTTGACCAATCTGATCAACAGTAAAGTGAAGCCTAAAATGTCTTTTGTTTAGGTCAAATGCAGAAAATCTGCTTAAAAATGACCAAAACACACAAAAACTGCGACTATACTCACAGTTTTATTATTACCTATAGATTACCTATTATTATTTATAGAAGCCTAAAATAAAAGAATAGTGTAACTAAAGCTATTTTCAAAAATAAAGGTAGTTAAAAGTAGACCAAAAATATAATTAATCATTTATTATCAATTTTATGTGACTTCAGGTCAGTGTAGATCCACTTGCTAGGAGTCGGCATGAAAGAAGACCGAAAGGCACGATGATGACTCTTGGTAATACTAGTTGCAGCTGCTCAAAATGGAGAAGAAAAAAATTGATGAGCAAGTTAAGAGTGCGGGTTCACATTCCCAGGCTACACGGTTGTCGAGTTAGAGCGCAGACAAGGTTTTCGCAAAGGGTCGGGCCGTGACCTTGACCTTTGACCCTGTGACCTTGAAATCAATAGGGAACATCCTTGACCCATGGGGTGTGCAGCCATGAAGTTTGACATTCCTGGGTGAGACGGTTGTCGAGTTAGAGCGCGGACAAGAAATTGTCCACAGACAGACGGACGGACGGACAGACGGACAGCGCCGTACCATAATACGTCCTGTCTTACAACGGGCGTATAAAAACAACTGATGTGAAACAAGATACAAAAACAAACTACTACATTCACACAGGCCAAAGTCTCAGTGTCTGCGTACACAGTGGCCTTGTCATATTCAACACTTTGTCAGGGTTTGGTGTTTGTTGTGTGTTCCCCCTCCCTTCTGTGTCTGTCTGCTCCTCTCGGGGGTGTGGCTGGGCTAATGCTGCAGTGTGGATCACCTGCTCGGTGGTTCACCTGCAGCTAATTGTCTAATCAGCCCCACTATTTAGTTCCGTCCTCATCCTTTGTTCTTGGTCAGTTCATTCCTCCTCTATCCCTCGTCTACATCCTCATCCTGCTTGTCCATGTCCACGTCCACGTCGTCGTCCTGCTTGTCCACGTCGTCCTGCCTGCCCTTGTCGTCCAGTCTGTACCCGTGAGTCTACCCCTGTGTCTTCCCTCCGTCTATGTCTCCAGCCTGTTTCCATCACCACATCCTTCAATCCCGGCAATAAACCTGTTTAAACATCTACCTGCGCCTATGTCTCTGCTTTGGGGTCCTCAACCACACTCCTACCGTGACAGAATGAACTGACCACTTGGACCCCGCAGAGTGTGGAGCGTCGGCGGGCTCCGGTTCCCGGCTGCCTCGTATGTCCTCACCTGTTCCTCTGGAGCGTTCTGCAGCAGCCGCTAGCCCTGCTCCTGTCCCAGCTCCTGTTTTCTCTGCCTCCATGTCCCTTGGGTTTGGTGGACCACCGCTGGACATTGTTCTCCGTCTGGGGTGGTCAATTCCCTTCCTGGGCCGCCGCTGGATACTGTTCTCCATCCAGGGTGGTAGATTCCCTTCCTGGGCCGCCGCTGGACACTGTTCTCCATCTGGGGTGGCCGTATCCCTTCTTCGGCCGTTGCTGGACACTCGTTTCCGTCTGGGGTGGCTGTGTCCCTTCCTGGGCTGCTGCTGGTCGCTCCTCTCCATCCTGGGTGCCAGTTTCCCTGTGTCCCTCCGTCCAGGCCCCCTCCACCCTCCCGTGTTTGTGTTGCTGTTTGGGACATCTGAGAGCCGTCCCATGAGGCGGGAAGGGGGGTACTGTCAGGGTTTGGTGTTTGTTATGTGTTCCCCTCCCTTCTGTGTCTGTCTGCTCCTCTCGGGGGTGTGGCTGGGCTAATGCTGCAGTGTGGATCACCTGCTCGGTGGTTCACCTGCAGCTAATTGTCTAATCAGCTCCACTACTTAGTTCTGTCCTCATCCTTTGTTCTTGGTCAGTTCATTCCTCCTCTATCCCTCGTCTACATCCTCGTCCTGCTTGTCCATGTCCACGTCCACGTCGTCGTCCTGCTTGTCCACGTCGTCCTGTCTGACCTTGTTGTCCAGTCTGTACCCGTGAGTCTACCCCTGTGTCTTCCCTCCGTCTGTGTCTCCAGCCTGTTTCCATCACCACCTCCTTCATTCCCGGCAATAAACCTGTTTAAACATCTACCTGCGCCTATGTCTCTGCTTTGGGGTCCTCAACCACACTCCTACCGTGACACATTTTGAAAAAAGTGTATACAAACAAATTAACCAACGAAAAACCATGAATGTGGTCTTAATTACATCCAGTGTCTCTTGTCTGTCTGGGGAATATATTGTTTTATCTCCCGCTGATGAAGTCCAGTGGTCGTTTCATGTGTAGCGTCACCTCCAGCTCCTCTTTGTCACTGAAGAACTGAGCTTTTCCCTCTTGACTGAGGACTGGGTGGGGCAGGTGCAGACCGAGCTTACTGAAAAGATGAAAAACTTTAGAATAATAGAAGTTATGGGTCTAAGGTTATAAGACTGGTATGACTGGGGACATTACAAGAACAAGAATGTACATTGTGCCACACATTATACAGGCTGTGAATGAAAAACATATATTATTCCGTACCATTTGGGTGTTTGTAAATCCAGAAATGTCCCCTTTACATCTAAGACCACATCGGCCAGTTTGGTGTCCGGCAGTTTGATTTTCACCTGGTATTAAAGATAATTAAGTAAACATAAATAAATAGGTTATGTTGTGAAAGTAAAACACACACACTGTAATTTGCATGTGTTTTGAATATTGCTGTTTTCTTATGCTAAACTAAACTCTGTTCTCCATAATTATTTCCATAATTATACCAGTAAAGCTTCACAGCTCACGGAGGAGGGATCTTTCCCGCTGAGGCCCAGAAACACATCTTCTGTCCCAACACTCTGCTTCATGATCACCTCATAACTGCACAGAAGAAATTATATACACTTAAATAGTGTAAATAGTCTAATTTTATTACGTATCTGGATAAAAGTAACAGCCAAATGTTTTACACCTTTACGCTGAACTGTAAAGTTGTAGGAGACAGTTTACTCCATACAACTGTACAAGTCGCCCTTCTGTAACAGAAAACCCCCTGACAGTCATTAGAATCACCTTTGCACTGGTTTTTCTTACATCTCGTGTACAACTGTGATATACTGTATTTATATTACTTATTTTTTTACATGTTTCGTATAATAAAATACACAAATACAGTATACCTTATATATATATCGGCGCATGCCCCACATGTTTTGCCTCTTCATGAAGACAAAGCTTCAAAGACTTCAAAGCTTTGAAGTGTCCACAGACGGACGGACAGCGCCAGACCATAATACGTCCCGTCTTACAACGGGCGTATAATAATTCAAAGTACGGGCGTATTTTGCCCCGCTGGCGGAGCTCCTGTTATATTATATTGTGATGCGTGAGCTACAATAATTTCCCTTGTGGATCAATAAAGTTTGTCTAAGTCTAAAGGCGTTTTATGAGTTGTGATCCGTCTTACTCTGGTTGAGGTCTTTGGTCGCTGAGGTCATCAAACTGTGACCCCTCTGACACCTCCTCCTCACTCCAGATCTCTTTGCTCTTAGAGCTGCTGCCACTTACAGCTATAGAAGAAAAAATTATTTTAAATGTATTTTTTGGTGAGTGTTTAAATAATGACACATTACTACACACATTACAAAGCGTCTTGAGTATCTTGAAAAGTGCGATACAAGTGTAATGTATTATTATTACCTGCAGTGCCCTTTGTAGGTTTGGGTCCAATGCTTCCAGGGCCCAGCTGTGCAGAGGCACTCAGTGTCTGTGTGAAGGGAAAGTCCAATATTGCAGAATATATTATACATACATTATATATATATATATATATATATATATATATATATATATATATATATATATATATATATATATATATATATATATATATATATATATATATGCACGGTGGCTGAGTGGCAAGACTCAGGCCTCACAGCAAGAAGGTTGCGGGTTCGATCCGGGCCTTTCTGTGTGGAGTTTGCATGTTCTTCCCGTGTCTGGATGGGTTTCCTCCGGGTACTCCGGTTTCCCCCATCAACCCAAAACATGCAGCACCCCTATGAACTAACATCAAGGACCATGTTGTCCACCCTCCTGTGGGCTCACCACCTGCAGAGGGGTTCATAGGGGGGGTCAGGTGCTATGAGTATTGGGCAGCAAGCTGCCCCCGCGACCCAGCCGGATTAAGCGGGAGAAGATGGATGGATGGATGGATGGATATATAATATATATATATATATATATATATATATATATATAGCACAGAGGCACTCATCCTGGCTGCACAGGAGCCTTGAGCACCCGAGCAATAGAGGCCCAGATCTACCACACCAGACAAGACCCAAGGTGTAGGTTGTGCAAAGAAGTGCCTGAGACAGTCCAGCACATAACTGCAGGGTGTAAGATGCTGGCAGGGAAAGCGACATGGAGCGACATAACCAAGTAGCGGGCATAGTGTACAGAAACATCTGTGCAGAGGACGGGCTGGAAACCCCAGGATCAAGGTGGGAAACGCCTCCAAAGGTTGTGGAGAATGAGCCAAGATCCTGTGGGACTTCCAAATACAGACTGACAGAATGGTGATGGCGAACCAACCAGACATCGTGGTTCTGGATAAGCGGGAGAACCAAGCCGTGGTGGTGGACATTGCAATACCGAGCGATGGTAATGTCAGGAAAAAGGAACACGAGAAACTAGAGAAATACCAGGGGCTCAAAGAAGAGCTGGAGAGAGCCTGGAAGGTGAAAGCATCGGTGGTGCCTGTGGTGATCGGAGCACTCGGGGCCGTGACCCCCAAACTGGAGGAGTGGTTGCAGCAGATCCCAGGAAGGACAACAGACATCTCAGTCCAGAAAAGTGCAGTACTGGGAACAGCAAAGATACTGCGCAGAACTCTCAAGCTCCCAGGCCTCTGGTAGAGGACCCGAGCTGATGAGGGTGAGAGAGACCAACCACCGTGGAAGGTGAGAAATGGGTTTTATATATCCATCCATCCATCTTCTCCCGCTTAATCCAGCTGGGTCGCGGGGGCAGCGTGCTGCCCAATACTCATAGCACCTGACCCCCCCTATGAACCCCTCTGCAGGTGGTGAGCCCACAGGAGGGTTTATATATATATATATATATATATATATATATATATATATATATATATATGTATATACAATTATACCACCAAGATGACTAAAGGCATCTATCACAGTTTATTAACAAGAGCTCCGCCAGCGGTGCAAAATACGCCCGTATTTTGAATTATTGTATATAGAATTAAGTTAGAATTTGTCAAACCTAGTTAAAGATGAATTGTTGGTGCAGTTTGGAAGTTTGACATTCCTCGGTGAGACGGTTGTCGAGTTAGAGCGCGGACAAGAAATTGTCCACAGACAGACGGACAGACAGACGGACGGATAATCAAGAGGGAAATCTGGCTCTTGCAGTAGGAGTATGAGTATGACATCATCACATTCTAGAATCGGAATTCCACCAATCAGATTGCAGCAACAGAACTTAAAGACACTACAAAGCTTTAATGTGTCAAAGCTCAAAGAAGCAGAGAATGTGGGTTGTTCTCGCTTTCAGCAGCAGAACATTTGAGAAGAGAGTTCAGATCTACGGCACGTAACATAAAAGGACAGAGATGGAAGATAAAAAGACAGAGATGGAAACGATCACAGTTAGCAAGAGCGACGGGCAGGTTTTCCCAAAGGGTCGGGCCGTGACCTTGACCTTTGACCCTGTGACCTTGAAAGCAATAGGGAACATCCTTGACCCATGGGGTGTCCAGCCATGAAGTTTGACATTCCTGGGTGAGACGGTTGTCGAGTTAGAGCGCGGACAAAGCTTTGAAGTGTCCACAGACGGACAGACGGACGGACGGACGGACAGACGGGCGGACGGACAGACGGACAGCGCCGTACCATAATACGTCCCGTCTTATTACAACGGGCGTTTAATAATGAAATGAAAAAGTAAATATATTTTCCTTTACTCTTTTGCGCGGTCTTATATCTCCACTTAAAGGCATTAAAATAAGCAATATAATCTATGTTACTTCAAAACGTTAACTTTACCTCGTCGTCCTCCTCTTCTTTTTGTCCTTCCTGTGGGGTTAACAAAGCTGACAGAGCTCGGAGATGTTGAAAAGACGAAACTCCAAAAAGCTCCATTTTAATAACTAATATTTTTACTAAACAAACTCCTCAGTTATCTGATGAAAAGTGAGGAAAGAGTTCCCAGTGTTACGTGCCGTAGATCTGAACTCTCTTCTCAAATGTTCTGCTGCTGAAAGCGAGAACAACCCACATTCTCTGCTTCTTTGAGCTTTGACACATTAAAGCTTTGGAGTGTCTTTAAGTTCTGTTGCTGCGATCTGATTGGTGGAATTCCGATTCTAGAATTCTATATACAATAAAGTACGGGCGTATTTTGCCCCGCTGGAGGAGCTCCAGCAGCACTGTACGGAGAGTTGCAAAAGGCACAAAGTTTGGTGGTTTGCAAAGCGTTTTCAAGTCTTTTCAGTGTGACCTGCGCCATTTCGAGTTTATAATAAAGACAATTCTTCAGCACTGCAGCTGCATTTTTGTCATCTTTACTTCTCTTTTGGTCTTTCAGGCCTGAGATTTTACTTTCAAGTCTGGTGATTTCCTCTCTGAGCCGCCGCGCCTCTTCATTGGCATAATCAGAAACTTGCCATAATCGTCCATCCATCCATTTTCTTCTGCTTATCCGGGGCCGGGAATTGCATTGCTGTAATTGTGGTGAGATGGACCCGTCTTTTCCAAATCCCACTTCCGGCTCTTCTACAGCTTCATTTTGGGCATTTTGGATGATAATTTGCTCTTCAAGGCACGAGATTCTATTTCGAAGATCGGTGTTTTCACATTGGAGTTGACTAAGATGAACTTGAGCTGCTGAGTTCTTCAGATCTTCTTCAGTTTTTGTTTCTTGCAGTTCTTGTTCCAGAAGAGCAAGTTTTTTCTCAAGGGAAGCGTTGGCTGCACTGAGGCTCTGATTGGCCAACTTGAGCTCATCAATTTCTTGGTTCTCCACCTTAAGACGCTGCAACTCTTTCTTGAGTTTGCTCTGCCGAAGATTCTGCAGGCCTTCTGTGATCCAAGAGATGAGCCGCCGTGCCCGTCTGGTGAATATGTTTGGTTTGGGGGGCTGACGATAGTTCCCCGAGTCGTCATTGGAGAGGTCCCCCAGACCCGTGGACCAGTGTTCTCCACCCTCCGATATGAGGCTAATTGTGCTGCCGTCTTCCATTTCTTACTTTCTGTGATGAAAGGTTTTGAAATGTTTATACGCTCAAATGAGCAGTAACTCTTTGTTCGTCTGCGGTTTCTCTGCTGTGTCTTTCTCTGTCGAGTCTGACCAATTTCTGATATCAAGTCTCGAAACATTCACCCCCCACAGCTCCAGAATAACGTTCACTTTTTCTTTGTCTTTTGAAGTCAAAGCTCAAAGTCAAAGTCGTCATGGACCTGTATGAAGTCTTTGAAGCTTTGATTTCATGAAGAGGCAAAACATGTGGGGCATGCGCCGATATATATATAAGGTATACTGTATTTGTGTATTTTATTAATATCTGCGGACATGCTGAGGCAAAAGTCAGACTTCACAACGCTAGGATTCACTATGAAGTCCCAAATGAAGAACTCTGTGGTGATAGGACCCCCCGCGGCCGGAGCTTTCCAGGAGAGACCGTCCAAACCGACCCGTTTTCGGAAGTTTTACAAGAGAGGCGAGTTCCCCATGGCGCTGAAACACGACCCCAAAGGCAACCGCATCGCCTGGAAAGTAGAGCTAGAAAAGCTGGACTACCACCACTATCTGCCGCTGTTTTTCGACGGGCTATGCGAGACGGTGCACCCGTACGAGTTCTTCGCTCGACAGGGGATCCATGATATGTTGGAGCACGGAGGCCCCAAGATTCTCCCCGTTATCCCGCAGCTCATCATCCCCATCCGGAATGCCCTGAACACGAGGAACCGCCAGATCATCTGCACCACCCTCAAAGTCATTCAACGCCTGGTCATGTCTGGAGAGATGATAGGGGAGTCTTTAGTGCCATATTACCGCCAAATCTTGCCCATTTTGAACATCTTCAAGACTATGAACATAAACTCCGGAGATGGTATCGACTACAGCCAGCAGAAGAGGCAGAACGTGGGAGACCTGATCCAGGAAACTCTGGAGGTCCTGGAGCGCTACGGAGGAGAGGAGGCCTTCATCAACATCAAGTACATGGTGCCCACCTACGAGTCCTGTATGATCAACTGAAGGCTCTACCAAAGCTGCACAGACCGATGCAAACATGATATAAAATCTCTTATTGACTGCATGTGGAGAGTTGATATCTGAACATAAAACATAACTTTATTCTGAAATGCGCTAAAACCAAATAAAGATATCTTACATAAAATAGTAACTTGGATTTTGTAAAGACTAAATTTACAAAATTTAGAATTTAAAAAGCTGCTGTGTCCCAGTAATTTCCCTTGAGGATCAATAAAGTTTGTCTAAGTCTAAATGCCTGAATCAATAACTACTGCTTTTCAACAGCAGATGGCAGCACAAGCTTAGGGATCTTTTGCATAATAAATTTCCTGTTTACAGTTTAAATATGCATTGCGCAACTTTTCTGGTGGATTCCGGACCTGCTTGTCTTCATGGAGATGTTACGGCTTTGTCTAGACTGTTCCACGGTGGAGATTGAATCTATGGAGACAACTATAGGCTACATTACGTGTCAGATCTGTGGAGAGTCACCCCTTTTCGCAAAGAGAATGTTTGTATTTTTGAGCAATGCAAACACCCGTAATCAATAAATGCTCGATAAATGCGTTTAATGTCACTCCGGGCAAAGTAATAACATCTTCATGGAGACAAGTAGGTGACGGGCCGTTCACCAGAAAAGTTGCGCAATGGACCTTTAAATAATAGATTCATGATCAAATGTACAGTTCAACACGTCATTGCAAGAATAAGAAAAATCAAACATCCTCCATCAAACGGGGGAGTCCATGGGGAGGCTATTGTCCCACAAATTTCAGTTGAGGGAACTGGATGACAAAACATTATCAAAGAATTTATTAAAAAGTAAAAAATCTTGTATCAGTGCAAATAAATGATTTCAGTATCAACGTTCTTATACTGTCTAGTTATTTGTGGTCCTCCTCTTCGGCCGCCTCCGTCACAGGTTTGTTGTTTGGGTCTCTGAGCTGCAGGAGTTGGTTTATTTTGTTTAGATCTTCACAGTTGGGAGAAAAACGGTTTCTCTAAACAAGCAAGATGAGGAGACATTATTTTCATTCTGGTTTGTGACATGTAGTTTTTTTTTTTAAAGCTATAACTGTGTAATAATCAAACAGACGCTGCAGTCCTCCTTCTCTCTGCTGGTCCAGGGAGGTCAGAAAGAGAGGCAACGATTTCTCTGTTATCGCATTTCCTATAAACAGATGCAAATGTGTTTCTAAGAGTTTAAACCGCCGTAAACAAAATAATAAACTACATTTGTGTTGCTTTATATTCAGATCTCATTCAAGCACACCACACCAGCATTAAGACTCATTCAACCTCATCAATTATCTGTTATTTATACGTGGAGTTTTTCACTGTCTGCTTGTCTCCATGGAGATGTTAATGCACTGCCTGGAATGTTCCACTGTGTATCATTACATTTTTATACGCCCCTTTGAAGTCTTTGAAGCTTTGTCTTTGTCTTCATGAAGAGGCCAGCGGGCGTATTTTGCCTCTTGTTCTGTATATTTTCAATCTTGGTTTTTCAGATTCTAGAACGTGATGATGTCACACCTGCAAAGGGGGGAACGGAAATTATTTACAACCTGCGTGAAGTCGCCTCATCAGAGTCAAACCTGCACAAAAACTCAATCGTTTGTGCTTCGTTTGTGCTGTGACACTTTTCATTTGTGTGAGTTTATTTCTAAAATTATTAATTATTATTTCTGTGGTAATTATAGGACACTGTTAAAAAAGGAGTGCTAGGTTCAACAGAATCATAAACAGTTTTAACAGTTACGGACGAGTGAAACTTGGCCTGACAATGGAAAATGTTTTTGTTTTTTTTAATCAGCTCTTAACCGAAACTAAATTCGTGTAAAATAAAGCAAGCCTATCGAGATCATAAATTATATAATTATATAAATGAAAAGTACTAAATCCAAAAAAATAAAAATAATTCGCTAGCCCGTTAGCTCGTTGCTAGGTGACGCTCTGTTTAGCTTCCGGGTCGCCATTTTGTTCCGGTCACGTGTCTGATGTCAACAAAAACTTAAAAACGCGGCGCTTCCTCTTTCTGCTGCAGCTCCATTTACAGGTGAGTTTAGGGACTGTTTTTATACTAAATGCTTTTATTACGTTTCTCGTACTTACTTAAACTAATTTTGTTTATGTTTATGTTCTTATTTGATGTTAAATGGCGTGTTTGATTCTGCCATTTGGTAAAGAAACTAGAATAGATGCTAAGTAGCTAAAAGTTGACTCAAAGTGAGGTTTTTGCACATTTACCTCGTGTTGTTCCCTCTGGGGAACCTCTGGATCGCTGTGGAATCTCTTTAACCCCGTGTTCCTCAGAGGCAGAGTGATGCCCGCCCCGGAGCCGGTTCGTCTGGGGCGAAAGAGAGCGGTACCGTCCTGCCCGAACCCGCTGTTCCTCCAGTGGCTCACGGAGCTCCGGGACGAGGCCAAAGAGAAAGGCCTGAAGATCTACTACACCTACCAGAAGGTGCGTTTACGGGGAATATGACTTCGTGCTTGAGCTTTTCGGGGTTTTCTAAGTACTTATTACTTTTTATTTATTTATTTGTATTTATTTGTATTTTTGTTTGAGCAAGGTACATTACAAACATAATGATATGGACATGTGCATATTTGGGACCATTTCAGGTGCTCAAAAGGAGTAGTTTAAGTTAAAAAACTTATCATGTCCTACCTCAAGTGTTTTACCTTAACACGTGGTTGATACATACATACATACAAACATATGCATAAACACATATATACATACGTACACAATTATGATTTGGTTTGTGGCCAGACAAATTCATAATAATGATAAAAAAGGCACAGAAAAAAAGTGTGTTTGAGTGCGCATGCCTGTGTGTATATATATATGTGCATGTACTGCAAAAATAATACTAAATACTAATAAAATACAACACTAAATACAATCAGTCAATTAAATACTGTCCCACATTAACTGTATGTTTTAATCGTACTTAATCTGTTTATGTTGTTGTAAGACGACCTTGGGTGTCCAGAAAAGTGCCTAAGAAATAAAATGTATTATTATTATTATGTGTGAGTGTGCATGCGTGTGTGTGTATGTATAGTTATTAGTGTGTATGTGTGTGTCTTGTTTGGTGGAATAGATACTTTTTCTCTTTGTTATTATAATATGTTGTGATGTCTGAGCTGCTGTGTCCAAATAATTTCCCTTGTGGATCAATAAAGTTTTTCTAAGTCCCTGTGGTAAATAATTTGCATCGTTCTATCAGTCAAATTTGTGAAGAAATGTGTGTTTGGAAGGCGGGTGAGTTAAAGTTCCTATATTACGCAAAGCTGACTCCTGTGAGCTTTAAGCCTCTTCAGAAACATGCCTGGAGTTGCATTTTGTTTCATTCACACATGTCTGAGTAATCCTTGAAAGCGCCAACCAAAACACACTTAAGGACATCATTATACATATATAGACTTAGTTTAAAAAAAAGAAAAAAAGAACCGTTTTGGACCTTTTTTCAGGTTTCATATTTGACTTGCTGTTTGGAAATCATGACATTACACTAGGGAATCCACTGCTCCTTTAATTGGCACAGAAATGTTTTATTCGATCAATAAAACTATGAGACAAGACCTTTATTTTGTTGAAAATATTGAAAGAAATATAGTTTCTCGCATGTAAATTGTGTAGAAACTGATAGAATTCTCCCCAGTGTGATGTCACTAGTTTGTTTTACAATTTTTAACAGATTTTTCAACTTTTCTTCACAAATTGCTTGTGGATTGGTGTAAAACTATAATTTATATTTACAACAGGTATAATCCTACCAAATTAAGTCCAAATTAGAGAATCCAAAAGCAAAACCTGTCATATGCACTTTAATATTAGCTCAAAAATGCTGTTTCCGTTACAGAAACTTCAATAATTACAGGTTTGTTTGTTTTTCAGGCCATAAACTCTCTGAACAAATACCCGCTGCCGCTGAAAAACGCCAAAGAAGCAAAAATCCTGCAGAACTTTGGAGACGGGATCTGCAAACTGCTGGACGACCGACTGCAGAAATATTACAGGCAGCACGGTACGTTCTGAACGGACTCGACTGTGCAGAGACATCGCGCTGGGGGGGGTCTACGTGTGTGTGTATGGTGGAATATTCGACGTTACCATGGAGATACGGCGCTCACATTAGCAAACGCTGCCAAAAAAGTGTTAAGATTGTCTCAAAACTCAAGAAAAAATACAAAACAGATTCAAACGGCACATTTTTAGGAACCTGGGATCAATACAAATTTTCGTGTGTTCAAAACCTTAAAAGATTCACTTGAAAACTACAGCTTCATGACATCACAAGGTGGAACAGAGCGTTTGGAGCTTTGGAGATGCAGACAGACGAATAATAACTTGTTACTCAAACGTGTGAATGAAACAAAACACAACTCCAGGTCTGTTTTTGACAAGATAATAACAGAACATTAGAACATGACATGAAGCTCAAGTTTGTGGAATGTGGGACGTTTAACTGGACTAGAACAGGACCAAACCAGGTCTACATCAGGACTAAGCTGGGATTAAACCACAAACAGACCAGGACTAGACCAGGACTAAACCAGGACTAGACCAGGACTAGACCAGGACTAAACCAGGACTAGACCAGGACTAGACCGGGACTAAACCGGGAGTAGACCAGGATCAAACCAGGACCAAACAAGGACTAAACAAGGACCAAACCAAGTCTACATCAGGACTAAACTGTGACTAAACCACAAACAAACCAGGACTAGACTGGGACTAGACCAGGACTAAACCAGGACTAGACCAGGACTAAACCAGGACTAGACCGGGACTAAACCGGGAGTAGACCAGGATCAAACCAGGACCAAACAAGGACTAAACAAGGACCAAACCAAGTCTACATCAGGACTAAGCTAGGACTAAACCACAAACAGACCAGGACTAGACCAGGCCTAAACCAGGACTAGACTAGGACTAGACCAGGACTAAACCAGGACTAGACTGGGACTAAACCAGGACTAGACTGGGACTAGACCGGGGCTAAACCGGGAGTAGACCAGGATCAAACCAGGACTAAACAAGGACTAAACCGCAAACTAGAACTGGACTAGAACAGGACCAAACCAAGTCTACATCAGGACTAAGCTAGGACTAAACCACAAACAGACCAGGACTAGACCAGGCCTAAACCAGGACTAGAATAGGACTAGACCAGGACTAAACCAGGACTAGACTGGGACTAAACCGGGAGTAGACCAGGATCAAACCAGGACCAAACCACAAACTAAAACTGGACTAGAAAAGGACCAGACCAAGTGAGCCCTGGAGTCGCCCATCTCGACTGAACTGAAGGTAAAAGGAGCTGTTAAAAACTTGAAAACTGCCACTTCGTGACATCACGAGGTGGAACAGAGCGTTTTGACAGCATTTAGACGAATAATAGAGTGAATGAAACATGGAGGAACATTATAACACGACTTAAAAGCTCACAGGGGTCAGTTTTGCGTAATATCGGACCTTTAATAATACAAATATTTGCTAACCACAGTACGACTCATCATCAAATTTCCCGATCGTTTGAACGTTTCATTTGACAAATACAGAAGTTTAATTCACTGTTTACGTTTCTGTTCTCAGGCCCAAACGCTTCAATTCACATTTTACCAGAAACGGCTCCACCTGCTGTTCGCTTTGACAACAACAACCTGGCGCCAACCAAGAAGGTAAAACTGAGCTGATTTCTGTTCACAATTAAATAAAACACCAACTATCTATTCCAGGGGCGTCAAACTCATTTTGGTCCGGGGGCCGTATGCAGCCTACTTTGATCCCAAAAGGGCCGGATCAGAAAACTCAGTTCTCTCTTCAAGTTATCGTATTTTTCTCCGTGTCTCGTAGTGGTGTTTAAGATTATTTTCCTCGAGCAACGCCACTTGTTCCAAACACACTGAGCACAGATTTCCCATTCACCTCTGTCAACAAATAAGAATTAGACTATTTTTCTTGGGAAATCCTGAACTCAGCATCTGCTTTTCTCATTTTTTGACATTTTGCTGATGAGGGTCACGGTCGACAGTCAAAACGATCGTCCTTTAAGAGCGTTTGGAAAGAGGAAAGTCTTCATTTGTGCTGCTCTGGTGGGAGTCATAGCGTGCACAGAAACGCCGGAGACGCTGCTATGCTAAACGGTGCAGAAAATTAACAGAAAAATCTGAAAATTTTAAGTATTTTAATAGAAAAATCAGCCGAGGGCCAGATTAAGGGTCTTGGAGGGCCGGATCTGGCCCCCGGGCCGCATGTTTGACACATGTGATCTAAAGAAAAAAAAAACACAAACTAAATTACAAAAAAAACCTGACTTTGACTTTGTCCTTGGCAGAAAAGCGCCCCGTCCGATGGCGAGTCGGGCCGAGGAGGAGGGAGGAAGAAGAGGGAGTACGTTCCTCAGAAAAGATCAGGAGGATACGCCGTTCTTCTGGCCCTGTACCGCCACTGTCAGGTCAGGACCTCGGCTCGTCTAGAATGTTCCACAGTCCGGCTTTAAAGGACCCCCGTATTGCACTGTTTAAGTCGTTTCCTCGTCACAGACAGACCTGGAGTTTGTGGGGTTTTTTTTGTTTCATTCGCACACGTTTAACACACAGACCTGGACATTCAGTCTGAGCTCTTCTCTTGAACAGAAAACACGCTGTTCCACCTTGTGATGTCATGTCTGGAGACTCCAAAAGAAAACTCATTATAGAAGAGACGGTGGGATTAAATAAGTTTTCTTCTTCCTACTCCTTTTTGGGCACATTATTCTGTTATGATCGCGCCAGTGTCATACGGATATTAGGGCTGTGACGAAATCCAAATCTCTCTGTTCGATATTTTCACCATAAACATCTCACTGGACCAGATTTATTACAATATTTTGTGGTGAATCTGCTCCTTTTTTCCTCTAAAAATGCTTCACAGACTTAATCCAAAGAATGAAGATGTAAAAGTGCTTAGAACAGTTATTTCTTCGTGTCGTCTGCACTGAAACGGAGCAAAGGATCATGGTCTATGTAGTTCCCTCTGTTTTTTTTTAGCTATTTCTGCATCAGAACTGTTCATTTAAGCAAAGAGACTTGGGATTCGATATATTGTGATGCTCCACGATGTTACTGTGAGACCTTTGACCAGACCCCCAGATTTACGTTATTGTTACGTCCCTAATGGATAATCCTCTGTTCTGTTCCGCTTACTTGCCCGAAATAAATACGTAAATAAAATAAAAGGAAGTGCTCCACTGTGCTTTTAAACTCCACACACCTTCACTGGAATCATCTGGATCATTTCAGCTCTTTAAACGACTGAACTAAAGGATCTGTTCACTTGAAAACTACCACTTCATGACATCACAAGGTGTGGAGAAGTAGACGTAAACATGTGTGAATGAAACAAAAAAACACAACTCCAGGTCTGTTTTTAATGAAGTAACCACATTAGAACACGACTTAAACCTCACAAGAGTCAATTATGCCTAATACAGGACCTCTTATTATAAAGGAGGAGCATATATTCTGAAATGATTCTGTTTTTTTAGGCTCTTATTTCTGTTTTTTCTTCAGATGGAGGGCAGCAAAGGTTACATGTTTAAGCTGGAGTTACAGACCGAAGCGCAGCCGCTGTGTGACAAATCCTTCACCGTGGTAAGAACCTACAGCACCGTCTTTTCCTGCAAATGCTCATGTCTCCTCTGTCCTTAAGCCCCTCCTCTGTCTCTGTCTCTGTGTTCACCTGCTGTAGCCGGATCTGGGCAGTAAGTACACGGCCTGGTCCTCGGTCAGTACCCTGGTCCAGAAGAATCTGCTCCTCAAGACTCACAACCCGGCCAGGTACGACACCCCAACAGTTTGTGCGACTTAAAGACGGGGTCAAGTCTTCCTCCCATGTTCTAACGTTGTTCCTCATCCAAAACACGTCTGAAGAGGTTTTAGACTCATCCGTGCACGTTTGAGTCATTTAGCGATCTCTCCTGGGCCCTATACAAAACCCTCTTTACGGTTAGATCTGTACGAGGCTCCGCCCACAAGCCTGCATCACTAGGGATATCGTATCGTCAAAGGTCTCATAATAATATCGTGGAGCATCACAACATATCAAATCATGAGTGTCTTTGCTTAAATGAACAGTTCTGATGCAGAAATAGCTAAAAAAAAACAGAGGGAACTACATAGACCATGATCCTTTGCTCCGTTTCAGTGCAGACGACATGAAGAAATAACTGTTCTAAGCACTTTTACATCTTCATTCTTTGGATTAAGTCTGTGAAGCATTTTTAGAGGAAAAAGTCGCAGATTCACAGTTTTATATTGTAATAAATCTGGTACAGTGAGATGTTTATGGAATATGAATGAACAAAAGAAAGAAAAAAGAATGAACACAGGAAAGAACTAAAGAAAGAATGAATGAAATAACGATGTAAGTAAGAAAGAACCCAAAAGAGCAAAAGAAAGAATGAAGAAAAGAACGAATGAACAAAGGAAAGAAAGAACGAAAAAGAAAGAAGGAAAGAAAGAAAACTCTGGTGAAAATATCGTACAGAGAGATTTGGATTTCGTTCCGTCCCTAATGACAATAAATGTTGCACCAAATGAACTGGTCAAAGCGTTTTAGAGTCAGTCTTGTTTTTCTGTAGAATATCGTAATATCCTGAGCCTCCCCACGATATCGCAATAAATATCAGACCGTGACGATATCGTATCCTGACACTTGTTTTGGGCGAATATAACATTTTCAAAACGGTAAAAGGAACGACGTGAGATCCAAACACTTAAATCTATCAGAAAATGACTTGAAAGTAGTGAAATGCCAATGTCCACGCAGCAAGTTTTCCTCAATTAAACAACTTCAGGACGAGAATAAAGCGTCTCAGAACGAGTGAGTCGAGAATAAATCTGAAAACAACATGAAGAACCTGATAGAAGCGTTAAAATCTTGTCCAGATCAGAGAAATTTGCGGTGAACACGTTGATCTAAATAGGTTGTGTGTCGCAGTTCATTTCTTACAGAAGTCGAATCCAGTGTTTAAGTGAAGTGCAGTGTTTTAGCTGGAACCTTCTGGAATATCTTTCGTTTTCAGATATTCTTTGACAGACGAGGGGACGGCTTTGGCCGAGCGTTTGGAGTCAGCGGAGAGAAGAGGAGACGGAGATGAAGGAGAGGAGAGAGGAGGAGGAGGAAGAGGAGGAGAGAAGGTTCAATACAGAGACACAGCCCGAGCAGAGGAGGAGGAGGAGGTGGATCTGACTCAGAGCGATGAAGAGGAGACTGAAGATGAAGTCATGTGAGTGTAAAAAGAAAAGTAAAAATATACACAAACGACCACTCCATGATATGAAACTACCGTATTTTCTGGACTATAAGTCGCACTGGAGTATAAGTGCCAGCCAAAAATGCACAATGAAGAAGGAAAAAACATATATAAGTTGCATTTTTTGGGGAAATTTATAAAATCAGACCCCAAGCACCGGCATTTCAACACTTCAAACTATCGTCCTCGGTTTGGAAGTTTTTGGGACATTGTTCTTCGTGCTCTGGTAGAAACGGTTGTGTCGCATGAAACGGTAACGGTTTTTTGTTTTCTTCATTGCAGCTCGAGTTTCCTCCTCTTTTCTCCATCAAACACAAGTTTCTCTCACTCCAAACTTTCTTTCTGCTGCTCGATCTCCGTTTTCAGCTGCAGATTTCTCCACTTGCAGCTCGTAATCTACAGAATATTGATTTTCTTTTTCTTTTTTGCCCTCAGTCTTTCTCATTTGTCTTTATAAGTTGATGTTAAATTTTCAGTGGAGCCTAGAGCGCCCCCTCGTGGCCGTCAGTGTGAAAATAACCAACATATTAAATGATATAGTTTAATATATAAGTCAGGACCATCCAAACCATGGAAAAAAAAGTCAGAAAAATACATTAATGCCGCGTGTCTTGTTTCAGTGCCGCGGACAAACCCGGTGCAGCTCCAGAGCCCAGACCCAGGGGCCTCCAGCCCAAAGCCCCGGATCAGTGCCTGTTTCCCGGGTCCTACGAGATCCTGCTGTGCGTGGACTTCATCGAGACCACAGGGTACGTCTGGAAACACCAACACCCACCATCTGACGTGAGGACGATCCGAGAAATCTTAAATTCACTTTTCTCCACAAATACACAAAGCTCCTCCCTCTGCACGTTTTCACCAACAAAACAGACAAAAAGATACAAGTACAAAAGTCCATATTGGCGCTAAAACAGACTGAAGTTTGGCTCGTTTTGGTTTCACCGTGGACCAAACCACGATGCCGCTCTGCGACTGGTCTGAACCACTGTTGTGATTGAACAGCTCAGTGGATTAAGGTTCTTATATTTTGGTTTTATTCAGAGGGGGAAATGTCCAGTGCAAACAGGAGCTGGTGAAGGAGCTGCAGAGAAACGGAGTGAACTTCGACGTGCGGAAGTTAAACGTGGGCGACTTCCTGTGGGTCGCCCGAGAGAAGAAGGAGCCAGTGCCAGGTCAGAATGGGATTACTCTAATAGATACTGTCACGATACTGCCTCGATACTGCCTTTATTTGGTCTCAATACAGCCTCGATACTGTCACGATACTGCCTCGATACAACATCGATACTGCCTTTATTCTGTCTCAATGAAGCCTCGATACTGTCACGATCCTGTCTCGATACTCTCTCGATACTGTCAGCAGCAAACGTTTCTCCTCTGTTTCATTTATATTTGCTCCGGTTTGTGCTACCCCAGTTGTTTTTAATGCGTTTTGTGTCCGTAGGTCAGCTGAGGGCCCCTTGCGGCCGGGAGCTGGTCCTGGATTACATCGTGGAGAGGAAGAGGATCGACGATTTGTGCGGCAGCATCATCGACGGGCGATTCAGAGAACAGAAGGTACAGAGCTGAAAACGACGCCGCTGTGTGCTGTCTGACTTATTATTGATTCTCAGATTTTCACTTAATTTGATGGGATTATACCAGTTAAAATATAAATGATTGTTTTACACCAAACAAAAAACATGTTGAAAATGACAGGAAGTAGAGTTCTGTTTTTGGCAACGTTTCACTGTAAGAATTTTATCCAAAAGTTCAGCAGTTTTCACACTAGAAACACATTTTTCTGATCCTTTATTCATTATTTCAACCATGTAAAAGTGTTTCTTATATTTTCTTTTGTCTAATCATAATTCCTGTGTGTGTAAGAGGAGTTTTGTTAAACTTACTTGTTTCTTACACAAATGAAGGCGCAGACGTCGTTCTGGCCCTGATGCTTTGGTTCTTTTCTGTGCTGCAGTTCCGTCTGAAGCGCTGTGGCCTCAGGAGGCCCGTGTACCTGGTGGAGGAATGTGGATCTGCTGCGTCTCACCTGAGTTTACCTGAGTCCACCCTGCAGCAGGCCATCGTCAACACACAGGTGAGTCCGACACACACAGGTGAGTCCGAGACACACAGGTGAGTCCGAGACACAGGTGAGTCCGAGACACAGGTGAGTCTGAGACACAGGTGAGTCTGAGACACAGGTGAGTCCGAGACACACAGGTGAGTCTGAGACACACGGGTGAGTCTGACACACGGGTGAGTCTGACACACACGGGTGAGTCCGAGACACACGGGTGAGTCCGAGACACACGGGTGAGTCCGAGACACACGGGTGAGTCTGAGACACACGGGTGAGTCTGACACACAGGTGAGTCTGAGACACACGGGTGAGTCTGAGACACACGGGTGAGTCTGAGACACAGGTGAGTCTGAGACACACAGGTGAGTCTGAGACACACAGGTGAGTCTGAGACACACAGGTGAGTCTGAGACACACAGGTGAGTCTGAGACACAGGTGAGTCTGAGACACACGGGTGAGTCTGAGACACACAGGTGAGTCTGAGACACACAGGTGAGTCTGAGACACACAGGTGAGTCTGAGACACACAGGTGAGTCTGAGACACAGGTGAGTCTGAGACACACGGGTGAGTCTGAGACACACGGGTGAGTCTGAGACACACAGGTGAGTCTGAGACACACAGGTGAGTCTGAGACACAGGTGAGTCTGAGACACACAGGTGAGTCTGAGACACACGGGTGAGTCTGAGACACACGGGTGAGTCTGAGACACACGGGTGAGTCTGAGACACAGGTGAGTCTGAGACACACGGGTGAGTCTGAGACACAGGTGAGTCTGAGACACACGGGTGAGTCTGAGACACAGGTGAGTCTGAGACACACGGGTGAGTCTGAGACACACAGGTGAGTCTGAGACACACAGGTGAGTCTGAGACACAGGTGAGTCTGAGACACACGGGTGAGTCTGAGACACACGGGTGAGTCTGAGACACACAGGTGAGTCTGAGACACACAGGTGAGTCTGAGACACAGGTGAGTCTGAGACACACGGGTGAGTCTGAGACACAGGTGAGTCTGAGACACACGGGTGAGTCTGAGACACACAGGTGAGTCTGAGACACAGGTGAGTCTGAGACACACGGGTGAGTCTGAGACACACGGGTGAGTCTGAGACACAGGTGAGTCTGAGACACACGGGTGAGTCTGAGACACAGGTGAGTCTGAGACACACGGGTGAGTCTGAGACACACGGGTGAGTCTGAGACACACAGGTGAGTCTGAGACACACAGGTGAGTCTGAGACACACAGGTGAGTCTGAGACACAGGTGAGTCTGAGACACACGGGTGAGTCTGAGACACAGGTGAGTCTGAGACACACGGGTGAGTCTGAGACACACGGGTGAGTCTGAGACACACGGGTGAGTCTGAGACACACGGGTGAGTCTGAGACACACGGGTGAGTCTGAGACACAGGTGAGTCTGAGACACACAGGTGAGTCTGAGACACAGGTGAGTCTGAGACACAGGTGAGTCTGAGACACAGGTGAGTCTGAGACACAGGTGAGTCTGACACACAGGTGAGTCCGACACACAGGTGAGTCCGACACACAGGTGAGTCCGACACACAGGTGAGTCCGACACACACGGATGCGCCTGACACACATGGGTGAGGCCGACACACACGGGTGAGCCCGACACACATGGGTGAGTCCGACACACATGGGTGAGTCCAACACACACGGATGCGCCCGACACACATGGGTGAGTCCGACACACATGGGTGAGTCCGACACACACACAGGTGAGTCAGATTGATTTGTGGTCGAGTGAGGTACTGCAGCCCAGGAAAAACCTTCTCCTACAGAAGCACAGAGCCTTTTCTGTGAAATAAACCTGCCCGTGTCCTGACAGGCGCCCACAGCTTTTATAAAGGTCGGGTTTTGTAGGGATTCTTCTGTATTTTTACAATATGAACTTTGAAAATGTTTTTTTTAAATCATCAAAGCGCCTAAAAATCAGCTTCGTAAGAGTTCTCCTCGCCGCTTTGAGCCCGCCCTGCGTTTCTGACGTCACACACTGGGCGGCGCTGGGCTGCAAACAAGGAAGTAAATGCACAAGTGAAAATCTTTTTTGGGTCATGGGAGCACAGACACTGAAAACAATACGCCGCCATCTTGGATTTTATTATAGTTCTGTGCTCCCCACCCCCTCGCCGAAAGGGTTAACAAAAATAACAGACTTTGGTCAATTACACGTCTATTACCACTGGATTATTCTGAGCCCGACTTTGTGCACTAATGAACTGATGATGGTTTAACTGTTCCAAAAGGCTCACCCTCTTTCTTAGAATCATGTCAATTTCTTGCGGCCGCTAAAACGAGTCGCTCTTTTGCCGTTTCGTTTTCGTAAAGGAGCTCACCGGAGGGAAAAGGCTGGAGACCCCTGATATATAGACGGATAAGTTTAAAGCTGCACTGTGTAACGTTTCTGGTGGGAAAAGTCAGTCAGAACATCTGTGTTTCTAGTTATTTCTGAGCTCTAAAACCACCTGTGATTGAATAAATGTGAAGTAGAGCTGTCTAATGTCACACTGCGGGACATTCCAGGTCCTGAACACTCCCCCGGAGCAGCTGCAGAGTCCATCTTTTACTTTTTCTTGTGTGAATGTGAAGAGAACGTCGGCTCTGTGTGTCCACTAGAGGGGGCTAAAGTTTTGTGCTGCAGGTGGTGGACGGGTTCTTCGTGAAGAGGGTCCAGGACGTGAGGGAATCTGCGGCGTATCTGACCGTCATGACCCGATACCTGAGCAAACTCTACAAGGTAAAGGAGAACAGGAAGAGGAGAGGGTCGGATGTTCTTTTTTTTTTTTAACGCTTTCCCTTCCCGCAGAACCGGACTCTGGTGCCGCGTTCCCGGGAGCTGGAGGGAGATCTTTCCGAGGACCGGGACGCCACCGGGAATCCTTCGTGTTCGCTCATTTCCTTCGCCGAGTTCAACCACGGCGCCGTCAAGAACAAGGTGAAAGAAAAACGCAAACGTCCAGTATTTAAGAGACAAAAATGAGACAAACTCACTTCAGACTCACGGGGGGAAGGTCTGAAAAGTCTAAACGGGGTTCTCTGTGCTCAGTGTCAGACGGTTCGGGAGGTTTTCGCTCGGCAGCTCCTGCAGATCAGCGGATTATCGGGAGACAAAGCAGCCGCAATAATCCAGGAATATCCCACTCCACACAGGTGAAATACTACGACTATTAATACTACTATTACTATTACTACTGCTACTACTACTGCTACTGCTACTACTGCTATTACTACTACTACTACTGCTGCTGCTACTACTACTACTACTACTACTACTGCTACTACTACTACTACTGCTACTACTACTACTACTACTACTACTACTACTTTCTACTACTACTACTGCTACTACTACTACTACTGCTACTACTTTCTACTACTACTACTACTATTACTACTACTGCTACTACTACTACTACTACTACTACTACTGCTACTACTACTACTACTGCTACTACTACTACTTACTACTGCTACTACTACTACTTACTACTGCTACTACTACTACTGCTGCTGCTACTACTACTACTGCTGCTACTACTACTACTGCTACTGCTACTACTACTACGACAACTACAGCTGCCATAATCCAGGAATACCCCACTCCCCACGGGTGAAATACTACGACTATTAATACTACTGCTACTACTGCAGTTTAGTTCTGCATCAACACGTCCGTCAAATCATCTGAAACTCAAAATCGCGGCGATGTGGATTTCGTTCTTGGCTCTGCCGCCTTTTCGTTACCGTGGCGACGTCATATTTTTCCCTGGAATGTTCCGCGGTGTGATCTTCAGCCGCTGAGTCGATTAAAGCGCGATCGAGAGTCCTGCGTCTGTGCAGAGACAAACCGGTGGGATCAGGGACATGGTTAAATTTAAAGCAGCACGACGGACCGTTCCGGGAAGCGCAGGAACATCTCCATGGTGACCGGCGGAAAAGTTACACCACGAGTCTTTACTAACGCTAAATATTCCCTTCTTTGCTGGTTCCAGTTTGCTGACGGCGTACGACCGGTGCTCAAACGACCTGGAACGAGAGAAACTTCTGTCCACGATACGATACGGAAAACTCCAGAGGTTTGTGACGTCTGAAGGTTTTAAAACGACATTAAAGAACTCATTTAATTTATTTAATGTTACAGTATTTTCTGATTTACGTTATAATGTTGTTTCCTCTTCAAAAACCCGGAGCTGTGGTTTGTTTTTGTTCTTTTTTGAGGAGGAAACAACATTAGAACTTGATTGAACCTCACAAGAGTCAGTTCTGCGTAACATCAAACCGTTAAATTAGTTTTTCTGCAGGTTTGAGAAGCACGAGGAAAATAAAATGTGGTGTTTTCTTTTTTAAAATGTCACGTTTTGCCCACGAAACACAAAAACACAAATCTGTTTTATTTTCATTTTCAGAAACTTGGGTCCAGCTCTGAGTCGGACGGTTTCCCAGCTCTACTGCACCAGAGGAGCGCTGACTTAGACCGGGACCGGACCAGGACTGGACCAAAAAACTAACCAGGACTAGAAGTAGACCAGGGTTAGACCAGGGTTAGACCAGGACCAGAACCTAAAGTCTACGTCGGGACTAAACTGGGAATAAATCACAAACTAGACCAGGACTAAACCAGGTCTACATCAGGACTAACCCACAGACTAGACCAGGACTAAACCGGGTCTACATCAGGACTAACCCACAGACTAGACCAGGACTAAACCGGGTCTACATCAGGACTAACCCACAGACTAGACCAGGACTAAACCGGGTCTACATCAGGACTAAACCACAAACTAAACCGGGACTAAACCAGGTCTACATCAGGACTAAACCACAAACTAGACCAGGACTAAACCGGGTCTACATCAGGACTAAACCACAAATTAGACCAGGACCGAACCAGGTCTACATCAGGACTAAACCACAAACTAAACCAGGACTAAACCAGGTCTACATCAGTACTAAACCACAGACTAGACCAGGACCAAACCAGGTCTACATCAGGACTAAACCACAAACTAAACCAGGACTAAACCAGGTCTACATCAGGACTAAACCACAAACTAAACCAGGACTAAACCAGGTCTACATCAGGACTAAACCACAAACTAAACCAGGACTAAACCAGGTCTACATCAGGACTAAACCACAAACTAAACCAGGTCTACATCAGGACTAAACCACAAACTAAATCAAGACTAAACCAGGTCTACATCAGGACTAAACCACAGACTAGACCAGGACCAAACCGGGTCTACATCAGGACTAAACCACAAACTAGACCAGGACCAAACCAGGTCTACATCAGGACTAAACTCAGTGGAACCAGCACATGTATGAACTCTGGTCCTGATCAACTCGATCTGTGATTCCAAACTCTTCACACTTTTTGTTTGCACAGGTAAAAATGCTGCTAATCTAAACTTATTTCTTGACTAAACATTTCATTTGATAAAATAAATAAATACATTTTTTGCAAATGCCGCAGTGTCCAAGTGTTTCCAAAAACTCTAAAAGGTTCATTCACTTTTCTGTTGAAGGCTCCATCAAACACTTTTCTCCTTTGTCTGGAATGTCCCGCAGTACGGCATTAAACCTTTCTATCTCCACGGAGACCAAACCAGACCAAGTGCCAGGTCAGATCTGTGGAGAGGCAACGCCGCTCACAGTCAGAACGTCTGTTTTTCTTGGCGTTTCTGAGCTCTAAAGCCTCGTGTGACTGAATAAATGTAAAGTCAAGCTGTTTAATGTCACACTGCGGAACATTCCAGGCAGAGCGGTGACGTATCCATAGAAACGAAGAAGGTGAGGGACCCCCAAAGACAAAGTTACACAGACTTATTTTGACCTCCAGCTGCTATACAATAAACTGTGCAGGGACTCTGAAATACGTGGGGGAAAAACTGAAAAAATAATAATCAGGAAAAAACCCAGAGAAAAAAGAAAAAACTTAAAAAAGGAAAACAAGAGCTCCTCCAGCGGGGCAAAATACGCCCGTACTTTGAATTATTGTATATAGAATTAAGTTAGAATTTGTCAAACCTAGTTAAAGATGAATTGTTGGTGCAGTTTGGAAGTTTGACATTCCTCGGTGAGACGGTTGTGGAGCTAGAGCGCGGACAAGGTAATGTGTAGTTGTCTTGTATTCTCTCTCTCCCGTTGCCTAGCAACCGCTGCAGCTGGAACTGTGTGTCACCTTTGAACTTTAAACTTCAAAGCTTTGAAGTCTTTGAAGCTTTGTCTTCATGAAGAGGCAACAGAACTTAAAGACACTACAAAGCTTTAATGTGTCAAAGCTCAAAGAAGCAGAGAATGTGGGTTGTTCTCGCTTTCAGCAGCAGAACATTTGAGAAGAGAGTTCAGATCTACGGCACGTAACATAAAAGGACAGAGATGGAAAGGATCACAGTTAGCAAGAGCGACAGACATGTCTCTGTGCAAAGATATCCATTTTCAAATACAAAACCAAACATGAACACTGTGTTCGAGGAATTGAGGAGGGAGCAGAAGTTGTGCGATGCTTTGCTCAACGTGGCCGGCGTGCAATTCCCAGCATACAAACTGGTTCTGTGTAGCTGCAGCACATACTTTAAAAGCCTCTTCACTGACAGGTCCAGCCCTGACTGCCAGGTGTTTGAGATCTCCAATGTGTCAGCTGATATCATGAAGATTATCCTGGACTACTGCTACACCGGGGTGGTGCACATCACCCAGGAAAACCTCCAGGAGCTCTTTATAGCTGCTGACTACTTAGATGTGAGCGGCATTACCGAAGTCTGCTGTCAGGTCATGAAGGAGCAAATGTCCCACAGTAACTGCATCACTGTATGGGGTATCTCAAACTACTACCCCGAGCTGAGGAAACAAGCCTTCTTATACGTCCTGAAGCATTTCGAAGAGGTGGTGACCAGCTCTGAAGAGTTCTTCCAGCTCTCCAGCGAAGACCTGTGTTCAGTCATTGATGATGATCGGCTGAACGTGAAGGAGGAGACCACCGTGTTAGTGGCAGTCATCAGATGGATTTTACATGCTCCTGAGGAAAGGAACCACTACTTGGCCGACCTCCTACTAAAAGTCCGTCTGGGTCTGATCCGCACTGATTACTTCACTCAGTGCGTGAATAGATATAACCTGTCCCACTACATTCATAACTGGAAGATTGTGGAGGAGAAGATCATAAAGGTGATGTTGGATGAAAGAGCTAGGAGGTACAATGCCTCCCTGCCCCCCACTCGTCTAGCCACTCCAAGGCTGCCCAGTGCGGTGCTTATGGTTATTGGTGGCTATAGCCAAGACAGAACAACCAACAGAATTGAAGTCTATGACAACCGCACCGATCGCTGGGTGGGTGTGGCTAATGATGACTGGACTCCAAGAGCAAATCACGGCACAGTGTTCCTTAATGGATCTGTGTACGTGATTGGAGGGTCTGATGGCAATCACCAGCTCAACACTACCTGCAAGTACGACCTGGCAATTCACACGTGGCAAGAAATGGCACCCATGCATTCACATAGGTGCTTCATTAGTGTGACTTTGCTGGATGGTTTGATCTACGCGATAGGCGGGTTCAATGGACGGGACTGGCTGAAGACAGCCGAAAGGTACTTGCCAGTGACCAATCAGTGGACCATGATTTCACCTATGAACGAAAAGAGGAGCGATGCCAGCAGCACAGTGTACAATGGAAAGATCTACATTTGTGGAGGTTTTAATGGTCAACATCACCTGGCATCAGCTGAGACTTACAACCCACTAACCGAACAGTGGACCATGATAGCGGATATGTCCACCATGCGCTCTGGGGTCAGTGTCATCGCCTATGCCAATGAAATCTACGCTGTTGGTGGGTTTAATGGAGATTCCTGTTTGAACACTGTTGAAGCCTATAACCCCGCAACCAACACGTGGCGCCCCCTACCCAACATGTGGACCGAGCGCAGCCACTTTGGCATCGAGGTTGTTGACAATCAGCTATATGTTGTAGGCGGGGACAATCGGGGCCCCATTCGTTGTGCTGAATGTTTTGATGCATGGACCGGAGTTTGGACTCGGGTGCGGGACATGGAGATCCCTCGTTCTGCCCTGAGCTGCTGTGTGGTGTTTGACCTTCCCAACATGGCCGACTTTGCTCCGCCCCGCCCTCCTCCTCATGACGATTCCACTGAGGAGTAGATGCGCACTCATTTAAACAAAAGCATCTATTAACTGCAAAAAAGTGTTCAGTTTTGTTGTTGTCAATTGTTTTTTTATACACTATCACTAGTGTATAAAAAAACAATAGCAGTAGCTCATTTGATATAGTGCTCGTCCTCTAATTTGAAGGTTGCCGGTTCGAATCCCGCTCTCAACATACACATCAATGGGAGAGTGATCAGATCCTCTGGCCCACAGGTTGGTGGTTCGATTCCAGCTCCCAAAGAAGAATGCTGTTGTTGTGTCCTTTGGCGTGGTTCCCTGATGTAAAAGTGCTTTAAATGCATTGAAGGTGGAAAAGCTCTGTATAAAATGTTACCATCAAATAGACTTTTTCCAGGTATTTAGTATGAAAAAGAGCTCCGCCAGTGGGGCAAAATACGCCTGTACTTTGAATTATTGTATATAGAATTAAGTTAGAATTTGTCAAACCTAGTTAAAGATGAATTGTTGGTGCAGTTTGGAAGTTTGACATTCCTGGGTGAGACGGTTGTCGAGTTAGAGCGCGGACAAAGCTTTGAAGTGTCCACAGACGGACGGACGGACGGACGGACAGCGCCATACCATAATACGTCCCGTTTTATCACGGGCGTATAAAAACTGGAAAAAACAACAAGAAAAAACCCTGAGAAAAACAGGGAAAAAAACAGAAAAAAGGGGGGGAAATGAATAAACAGGAAAAAACCCTGAAAAAAAGAAAAAGAAAACAGGAAAAAACCCAGAGAAAAGCAGGAAAAAAGAAAAAAAACTGAAAAAATTGGGGGGGAAATCAGAAAAAAACCCAGAGAAAAATGGAAAAAAAAAAAAACTTAAAGGAAAAAAACTGAAAAAAGAAGAAAAAACCCAGAGAAAAACAGGGAAAAAAACAAAAAAGGAAAAAAAAAACTAAAAAAAGGGAAAAAAAAGGGGGAAAAAAACGAAAAAATGGGAAAAAACAGGAAAAAACCCAGAGAAAAGCAGGAAAAAAAAAATGAAAAAAAAAATGAAAAAAGTACAATATATAAAACCACCTGTGACTGAATAAATGTAAAGTCGAGCTGTTTAATGTCACACTGCGGAACATTCCAGGCAGAGCAGTGACGTAACCATAGAAACAAGCAGGTGACGGACCCACAACCAGAAAAGTCGCACAGTGCAGCTTTAATAATGTAAGTTTTAAAACTTTTTAACTCAATATTATGTGCTGTTTTTTACCTCAGTGCAGCAGTCGACTAAATAAACTCTTGTTGGACTAAAGACGAGTCTCATTTCTGTTCCCTCGCTTCCTTCTCCTCGCTTCCTTCTCCTCGATCCTTCGTTTTCCAGCCGTCAAACGTGTCGTATTAAAAAAGAAAAACCTCAGAGCGAAGGAGTGAACCTGAGGGAGTCGTCAGGAGCAGAAAACCTGAGAAGAGAATCAAACTTTATCCGTCTGAGTGAGTTCAGATCCTCGGTGTTCCCTTTTACTCACCCAATTCCTGCAGAATCGAGGAAAGAGAAATGCAAAAACCACTATTTATGTAGAAAAAAGAACTAGGAAACCGAGTATTTCTATAAAGTCAGATTAAACTTGTGAATCGTTGACGTTTTACAGAGAAACACCAGATCTTCAGCTCACTAATTTCTCCTTTTTTGCTGTTGTCCCGTACAAATCTTTATCCATTTTTAATTAACGAACACAAAACAATCCCACTTCTCAAAGCAAAACAACTCTCCGTCTTTATTCTACAGTGGTCCCTAAATAATAATCACTGATATTTACAAAAAAAATACAAAAACAAAGTTAATTTTGCGGGTGAAACAGCGAAACCGAAAAGCCATTTGTTTGTCCGAGAATCCGGCAGATCCCACGCCGCTTTTTTTTGCATCTTTAAAAGTCGATAAAACTGAAAAAAGGGTGAAAGTTGGCGACAGTGAAAAGCGTTTCATTCGGTTCTTTGAGCCTTAAACGCTCTTTAGTCCTTTCACCTCGAGTCCAGTTTCTGCAGAGCTCCAGAGACGATTCGGAGAAAGACAACGTGTTTATTTCAGAGGTTCGTTTCAAAAGTGCAGGATTCTTCTCTGGCGGAGGCTCCGTCAGACATTTTCCACATTAAACGGTCGAACTTTCTTTACTATTCCCATGTGGCCTTATATCTGTGTGATCCAGGTCTAAACCAGGTCTAAACCAGGTCTAAATCAGGTCCATGGGTGTACTCTAGTCTCTGAGCTCTTACACTTGTTCTGCTCCAGCTCCAGATCGTTCTAAACACATTCAGTCCTGCTTTAGTTCTGGTTTAGTCCTGGTTTAGACCGGTGTAGTCCTAGTTTAGTCCCAATTTAGACCTGCTTTAGTCCAAGTTTAGACCTAGTTTAGGCCCAAGTTTAGTACCTGTTTACACCTGGTTTGGACCTGGTTTAGCCCTGGTTTAGTCCTAGTTTAGACCTGGTTTAGACCTGCTTTAGTCCAAGTTTAGACCTAGTTTAGGACCTAGTTTAGTCCTAATTTAGACCTGGTTTAGTCCTAGTTTAGACCTGGTTTTGTCCTGGTTTAGTCCTGGTTTAGACCTGGTTTAATCCTAGTTTAGACCTGGTTTAGTCCTAGTTTAGACCTGGTTTTGTCCTGGTTTAGTCCTGGTTTAGTCCTAGTCTTGACCTGGTTTAGTCCTAGTCTTGACCTGGTTCAGTCTTGGTTTAGTCCTGTTTTAGTCCTAGTTTAGACCTAGTTTAGTCCTGGTTTAGACCTGGTTTAGTCCTGGTTTAGCCCTGGTTTAGTCCTAGTTTTGACCTGGTTCAGTCTTGGTTTAGTCCTGTTTTAGTCCTAGTTTAGTCCTGGTTTAGACCTGGTTTAGTCCTGGTTTAGTCCTGTTTTAGTCCTAGTTTAGTCCTGGTTTAGACCTGGTTTAGTCCTGGTTTAGTCCTGGTTTAGTCCTAGTCTTGACCTGGTTTAGTCCTAGTCTTGACCTGGTTCAGTCTTGGTTTAGTCCTGTTTTAGTCCTAGTTTAGACCTAGTTTAGTCCTGGTTTAGACCTGGTTTAGTCCTGGTTTAGCCCTGGTTTAGTCCTAGTTTAGACCTGGTTTAGTCCTGGTTTAGTCCTGGTTTAGTCCTAGTTTAGACCTGGTTTAGACCTGGTTTAGTCTTGGTTTAGTCCTGTTTTAGTCCTAGTTTAGTCCTGGTTTAGACCTGGTTTAGTCCTAGTCTTGACCTGGTTCAGTCTTGGTTTAGTCCTGTTTTTTCCAGTAAAGCTTCATGTTTGTCTTTCTTTAAATCAGCGTCGACACCTGTGCAGGTAAATCACACGACCTTTGACCCTCGATTACCGTACGGTTGCTCGGTAACACGTTAATTATTTTCATGTTCGTCATAGTCGTTGCCCGTGTCAGAGTCAGAGTCGAAACCGTCCAGTTTGGAGAGTTCCTTCTCTAAACCGGGACTAAACCGGGACTAAACCAGGACTAAACCGGGACTAAACCAGGGACACAGGGCTCAAAACGGGGACTGTCTGGTCACCATGGTAACTGATGAACATTCAGCCATAGACATCCACGCGCGACGTCACTGCAAAGTATCGATTCGCTCACGTTTTTAGGTTGATGTGGGGGGAAAAGTTCATATAAAAAATAACGATTGTCTTTCGTTTTGAACTGAACCTCTTATGAACAAATACGTTTCTTCTGTTTCGTAACATTCGCTTAAAACACACACGACCGGACGAAAGTTTGGACACGACCTCATTCTGCGTTTTTCTGCGTTTCCCTTCGACATTTTAGATACGCACTGAAAAAAATATACAAAATCAAAAACTGGCCGGTAATAACAGACTAGTTACACGAGAAAATACTAACTTATGGATTCTTCACCGGACACTGCGCGGTTAACGTCCTGGTGCCGTTTCGTTCGATGCGTTTTTTTTCATTCAGTCCGAGGAAGGAATCCAAAAAACCCCCAAAAAAGATCACTGTAAGAAAAAAATCCTTGAAGGTGGAAGCAGTGATTCAGAATTATTCTGTATCTGCTCCTAAACCTTCAGAAACAGAGTCGCAGCTTTAGATTTGAAGATGAGGCACAAGTTCTGATCAAACCAAACTGTATGCAAATGAGCTGTATGCAAATGAGCCGTATGCAAATGAGCCGTGCGCTTTGAAGTTTGGTTTGTGTAAAACTTAAACAAATGAGCCAAAGCTGCATTAAACACATTATTCCTGAAAATCTAGAATGAGGAGGAAATGTAGAGCGGTGCAGAGGACCAATCACAGCCCTTATGTCTGCGGCAGAGGACCAATCACAGCCCTTATCGTCTGCGGCGTTTTGAGGCGTCGTTAGAAAGTTCAGGAGGTGCGCGGCGGTCGGACCCGAACCATAAATTGTTCTTTACCGTCTCCTCCGTGAACGTCTTGACTTCGCCCTCGGGAACTTTCTCCTCTTCAGCCTCGTCCCCTCTCGACTCTCGGCTTCAGTAAAACGTCTCCGTCACAAACTTTTGGGCTCAGCGTCGCACACGAAGCGTCAGTCGGGTTTTTTTCTTCTTCCTGCTGCGTGTGGAGGGAAATCTCCGAGCGGAACCACGTTTGAAGAGGAGAGAGAGCGGAGGGAGGAAGTCCTGCTGCGGTTTTAGGTCCTGATGCAGATTTTTATAATGACGGGAATGAAACTGACACCGCGGGAAACCGGATTCCCGCCGAAACGTACCGCGAGGGCCTCTCCAGGGTCAGATCACCAGTGCAAGTCTGACAAACGGAGGAAACGAGCAGCAAAGTGTCGACTTCAGACCCTCGTGAAGAGTAAAACGATTTGGTTTTTAGAGTCAATCATCAGAACGAATAAAAAAAATGCATTAGAACGAAATAACAATGGCGCGGTGTGCGGTGAAGAACCCGGAAGTTCGCATTTTCTCGTGAAATGACTCGGTATGAATCAGGCGTCAGCAGCTCAGAATGTTTTCTTTGTTCTCGCCATTTTCAAGCAGGTTTTTTTGGATTGTGGAGGAACAAATGACAATGGGCTCTATTCACCTTTACCAGAAGAGGTCTGAAAACATGCGGATGACGACTTCCGCTGTAGTTCCCCGACTCTGGGCATGAGATAAAACAATAAAACAATAAAACCACAGATTCAGCAGCAGCGTCTTCACAACCTGCCAAGTGGAACCTTCACTGTCACGTACACAAGATTTTCACACTTAAACCAGGTTCTTCATGTTGTTTTCTGATTTATTCTGTACTTCCTCTTAATTTAGCAGAATTTAAAGCAGTTTATAGAGAATTTAGCTAAATTTAAAGCATTTTATCGAAAATTTAGCAGAATTGAAAGCATTTTATTAAGAATTTAGCAGAATTTAAAGCATTTTATTAAGAATTTAGCAGAATTTAAAGCATTTTATTAAGAATTTAGCAGAATTTAAAGCGTTTTTATCGAAAATTTAGCAGAATTTAAAGCAGTTTATCGAGAATTTAGCAGAATTTAAAGCATTTTATTGAGAATTTAGCAGAATTTAAAGCGTTTTTATCAAGAATTTAGCAGAATTTAAAGCATTTTATTGAGAATTTAGCAGAATTTTAAGCGTTTTTTTATCAAGAATTTAGCAGAATTTAAAGCGTTTTTATCAAGAATTTAGCAGAATTTAAAGCACTTTATCTAGAATTTAGCATCTTTGAACTTCTCAGGCCATGAACTCTCACAGACGCTTCATTCTCGTCTAGAGGTCGTTTATTTGAAGAGAACTCGTCCAGTAAAATGATCTCTCTGCAGGAACAGATCATTTCACTACTTTTAAGTCATTTTCTGATAGATTTAAGTGTCTAGATGTTATATTTTGGCCGAGCTTTTGTGCTTTTTGTGCAGTGCAGGCAGCTGGTTGGAACTATCGATCTGCCGAGACAAATTATAACACACAAATGAATAAGCAATTTATAAAAAGAGAAAAGAAAGAATAAAATGACGTCTAGATGAAGAAAACCAGGGCCATTTTCTCAGTTTTCCCAGAGTCCCTATCGCTGACAGAGCCCAGAGGAAGTCGCCCTCCGCATGTTTCCAAACGCTTTCCGGTTTTGTGAAGTAAACATTCTGAACAGAGCCCATATATTCTACTTTTTTTTACTCTCGGCAGGCACCAGATTAGGCAAAAATAAGCGCACCTGGGGCATTTCTTGTATAAAACTGGGACAAATCTGCTGGGACAGGGGCTCAAAACCACCAAAAAACGTTACAAGTGCAAAATAAAGCGGTACTTTCGAGTTATTGTTTGTTTGTTTGCGACTTTCCTCGCGTGTTATTCAGAGTTTTGACGCTTCAGTGCGAATCTAAAGTGAAAACAATCTTGAAAAATAAAGCAGAAACGTAAATGAAAAGGCGTCTCCGAACTTCCATCTCCCCGTGAATGTCTGAAAAGCGTCTCGGATACGTTCTTCCTCGGCCCTTAGTCGGGCAGGTCGATGCAGAGCTTTGGCGGCGGGACGTAGTATTTCCCCGGACTCTGCGTGATCACGACGCCCGTCTTTTTGTGGAACATGGGGGCGATTTTGGGCGCCGTCTCCCGGGCCGGCGGCGGCTCGTCCGGCGCCTCCGGGTCCTGCGAGCGCTGCAGGTCGTACGACACGTTTCCGTATTCCCGAAGGAACGGAAGCAGCTCCAGCAGGAAGTGACAGAAGTCCTTACGGATGCCGAACCACCCTGAGGAGAGACGGAGGGAGGGAAGGAGGGAGGGAGAGAGGGGAAGAGAGAGGAAGAGGAGAGGAAGGAAGGAGGGGGGAAGAGTAATTAGAGAGAAAGGGAAGAAGGGAAGGAGTTGTGAAGAGAAAAGAGAAAAGGAAGGAGAGAGGGGAAAGGACCGAAGGAAAGAGGAAGAGAAGTGAGAGGGAGGGAGGGGAAGAGAAAAGAGAGACAGAGAGGGAAAGAAAGAGGGGAGTAGAGAGGCAAGAGAGGGAAGGAGGGAGGGGAAGAGAAGGGAAAGAATGCGGGAGGGAGAGGAAGAGAAAAAAGAAAGGGGGAGGGAGGGAACAAGATGGAGAGAGGAAGAGAAAAGAGAGAGGGGAAAAGAAGTGAGAGGGAGGGAGAGAGGGAGGGAGGATGGGAATGTATGAGAAAGAAGAAAGCGGGAAAGAGGGGATAGAGAGGGGCAGGGCGGAGAAGAGAGAGAGGAGAGAGAGAAAAGGAAGAAAGGGGAAGAGAGAGAAAGGAAGGGAAGACAGGAGAGAGGAGAAAGGGAAAAAGAAAGAAAGAGAAAGGGGAGAAGAGAGAGGGAGGGGAAAAAGGGGGTGTGGGAGGGTGAGAGAGGGGGAAAAGGGAGGGATGAAGAGACAGATTGAGAAAAAAGAGGGAGAAGAGGAAGAGCGGGCGAGAGGGGAAGAGAGAGAGGGAAAACAAAAGAAAGAGAAAGGAAGGAAGTGGGCAAGAGAGCGTGGCAGAAGAGAGATGGGAGGGTGAGGGATTGAGAGAGAGAAGAGAGAGTGAGAAGAAGAGTGAGAAAAGAGGAGAAAGAGCAGAGAGAGAAAGAGAGTGGAGGGCAGAGAGAGGGAGAAGGGGAGAGAGAGTAGATGGATGGGAGTAGAGGGGAGAGACAGAGGGAGAGAAAGGAGAGGGGGAAGAGGGACAGAGGGATGGAGGGGGGAGAGAGAGGGGAGAAGAGAGATAGAGAAAAGCGAAAGATAGGGGAGAGGGAGTGAGACGGGAAGAGTGCGAGGAGAGAGAAAGAGACAAAAGGAAGAGAGGGCACGAGGGGAAGTCAGAGAGAGAGGGAGGAGAGGGAAAGCAAAAGAAAGAAAAAGGACAAAAGTGGGCAAGAGAGGTGAGGGGTTGAGAGAGAGAGAAGAGAGAAAAGTGAGAAAAGAGGAGGGAGGGCAGAGAGAAAGAGAGTGTAGATGGGGAGGGGGGAGAGAAAGAAATAAAGGAGAGAGGGGAGAGAAAGAGAAAAAAGGAAGAGAGCAAGAGAACGGACAGAGAGGAGGAGAGAGGGATGAAAAGAGAGAAAAAGAGTTTACTTTTAGTATCATGACACCAGTTATAGGAGTTTTTGTATTATTTGTAGTTTTTGTAGCAGTACTTGTACTTTTGTTGTACTTTTATTGTAGTTTTATTGCAGTTTTGTTGTACTTTTGTCGTACTTTTATTGTAGTTTTATTGCAGTTTTGTTGTGCTTGTCGCAGTAGTTTTGTCCTGTCTGCGGGTGCCAGATACTCACAGTGGTTTCCTCCCTTCTGGCCGAAGGTCGTGGCCATGAGCGTGAGCAGCGACAGCCACAGAGGAACAAACACACACACGAAACTCAGGCTGTTGTGTCCGTCGAGCTTATGCACGAGCAGGATCTGAACGGAGACAGAGACAAAGAGACAAAGAGGTTTAAATGATCTGATATTAACGTTTATTAAGAGAGAGAGAAAGAACAGAGAGAAAGACAAAGAGACAAAAGAGGTTTAAATGATCTGATATTAACGTTTATTAAGAGAAAGAGAAAGAGTGGGAGAGAAAGAGCGAGAAGAGCAAAAGAGAGATTGATTTGTTATGAAGGTGTCACCACGAGAGAGAAAGAGAAAGAAAGAATGGAGAGAAAAGGGGGAGAGTAAGGACGAGAGTGAAAGAAACAGAGTGGTAATAGTGAAAGAGAGAGGAAAAGAAACGATAGGGAGGGGAGAAAAGGTGAGCAATGGAGAGAGATTTAACGTATTTATTATTGAAGTATTAAGAGAAAGAAAGAAAGATTTATTTATTATTAAGGTATTGAGAAAAAAGAAAGAGAGAAAGAGAAATTGAATGTATTTATTATTGAAGTATAGGGGTGGGCGATATCTCGATATTTAAAATATATCGAGATATTTTGGAAACTCGATATGAATTCTGACATATCGATATATCGCTATAATGCTTACGTTTACTTCTGGTTTCGCCGCTTCGCTTGTTTTGCCTTCTCTGTGCCGCGGTCGCCTCCGCCTCCTCGCTTATGTCCCCTGTGCTCATCCCCGGAGCCCAAAGCTGGCCGCAGACTAAACCAGGACTAGGACTAAACCAGGACTAAACGCGGCCGCAGAGCCCGGGGCTCAGTCGCGGACTAAACCAAGACTAGGACTAAACCAGGACTAAACGCGGCCGCAGAGCCCGGGGCTCAGTCGCGGACTAAACCAAGACTAGGGCTCTACAGTGCGCCCATTTCACTTGCATTTGCGAGCAAATATTTCGTCGTGCGAACGTGGAAATCAAAACAGGCGCCTCTGTGCGAGTGTTTCTGCAGCCACAATAAGGAGCTGCGCACAGACGTAACGTGACGAGTTAAACTTTCTAAATGCACCTGCCCAGCGCGAGCACAACCACACGACACCTCCGACCGCGCACGACTCCAGCATACGAGCTCTGCGTGTGGCTGATATCACTCATACAAACAAACTCCTCTTCAAAACACACCCACGCCCCCTTAAACGAGGAGCCCCGCAGCAGGACCCACACCTGTCCCACTCATTAGACACCTCCATGCTGCTGGACTTCCCTCTCTAAAGCGAGAGCTTTGTCTTGGTCTTGTCTCGGACTCAAGGTCTGAATACTGAGTGTGGTCATATTTGTCACAATGTGCGTTTGGTTTGGTAAATGTGCAGAGACTAAACATCACTTTAAAACAAGAGAATGTAACTCCAGTTAGGAATGTCAAAATACAGGTTTAAAAATCCTGCACACTTTATTCACTTTGAAGTAGTTTTCTTTAAAGTGCCAGTGGAAGTTCTCTTAAAGAAGAGGTTTTTAAACTGTGGTGAGGGTCCAAAAAGGGGCACAGAGTGTTTAAGTGCAGTACTAAATGAATATTAATCAGATAAAATTTGTTTGTTGTTTTTGCAGTAGTTCTGTAAAGATATCGAGATATATATCGTATATCGAGATATAGCAAAATATATCGAGATATATTTTTTGGTCCATATCGCCCAGCCCTAGTTTAAGTGATCTGATATTAACGTTTATTAAGAGAAAGAGAAAGAGAAAGAGGGGGAGAGAAAGAGGTTTAATTGATTTGTTATGGAGGTGTCATCACGAGAGAGAAAGAGAAAGAACGGAGAGTAAGGGCGAGAGTTAAAGAAACAGAGTGGTAATAGTGAAAGAGAGAGGGAAAGAAAAGATAGGGAGGGGAGAAAAGGTGAGAGATGGAGAGAGATTGAACGTATTTATTATTGAAGTATTAAGAGAAAGAAAGATTTATTTATTATTAAGGTATTGAGAAAAAAGAAAGAGAAATTGAATGTATTTATTATTGAAGTATAAATATATTTATTATTGAAGTATTATTCAGAGAAAGAAAGATTTAATTTTATTATTGAGGTATTATTAAGCGAAAGAGAAACAGAGAGGAAGAAAAAGAGATTAAACATATTTATTATTGATGTATTATTAAGATAAAGAGAGAAAGAAAAAGAGAGATTTAATAGATTTATTTATATTTATTTCGAACGTCAGTCTTCACACACACATCAGATCCACCCATTCAGACTCAACACAAATCTGTAAGGACACAAAACGGTATTAAAGCTGCACTGTGGAACTTTTCAGGTGGAGATGTTATTGCTTCGCCTTGTGGAATAGAAAGTACAGATCCCTGCTCGCAAATGTAGTGAAGTAAAAGTAAAAGTATCCTCTTTAAAATGTACTTTACTTAAGTACAGATACAGTATCGGGGAAAATAAAATTCCCCCAACGTTTCTGGAGAAAATTTTTTAAAATAAACTGAACAGACTGAAACCGAAAGTCCAAAACCTGGCAGAATAAAAACAAAACAAACTGTGGGGGTGTAACGGTGCATGTATTCGTACTGAACTGTTTCGGTGCAGGACGTTCAGTTCGGTGCAGGACGTTCAGTTCGGTGCAGGACGTTGCACGAGTGAGTTCACGCAACACTGCTCTGAATAAAAGGGCTGATGTGTCAAACAGGGTCAAATTTAATTCAAGCTCCGCTGCATCACAATCAGACTTACAATTCATATTTCGTTGTGCTGCTGTACAGAACAGTTAGAGCGTTGAATTAGCACGAGGGGTGTTAGTTTGCGACCGAGCCGTTCATCAGAGCGATACGGTCTGACTCGGCGCTCAGTGCGGGCAGATTCCCTCGAGGTGTCGCTGGAGCCTGATCCCACGGCCCCGGGAAACGGTGAGAGGAGCTGTAAAGCACAGCCGCCTGCACCTCGGATGGGGAATGGCAAAGTGCAGGCGGCTGGATGCCGCTGCTCTGTCTCAGCCCCAGGACTGGACCAGGTCTAAACCAAGACAGGACCAGGTCTAAACCGGGTCTAAACCAGGTCTAAACCAGGAATGAACCAGGACTAAACCAGGTCTAAACCAGGAATGAACCAGGTCTAAACCAGGAATGAACCAGGACTAAACCAGGTCTAAACCAGGAATGAACCAGGACTAAACCAAGACAGGACCAGGTCTAAACCAGGTCTAAACCAGGTCTAAACCAGGAATGAACCAGGTCTAAACCAGGAATGAACCAGGAATGAACCAGGTCTAAACCAGGAATGAACCAGGACTAAACCAAGACAGGACCAGGTCTAAACCAGGTCTAAACCAGGTCTAAACCAGGTCTAAACCAGGAATGAACCAGGACTAAACCAAGACAGGACCAGGTCTAAACCAGGTCTAAACAATTATCATTATATTTATAATAGTGATAATTATTATATCAGTTCTTATTATTAGTAATGATTTTCAGGGTTTGTTTATTATTTACTCCCTGAGCGTTCAGTATTGTGCTGTTTTTGTTTTTGTGTTTGTAGCAGACACAAGTTTTGGTCCTTTTGAGGGGACAGAAGTGCTGCATTTTATCATTCAAACATGTGACATTTTCCCATTTTGTTCCCAAACTGCACCGAAAATGAACCGAACCGTCACCTCAAAACCAAAGTACGAACCGAACCGTGATTTTTGTGTAAATGTGTAAACTGTGTCGCTCTTCTGGACAGAGTTTGGGGTTTTGGGGTTTGGGGTTTTGGGGTTTTGGGGTTTTGGGGTCTGGGGCCTGGGCTTTACCTCGAAGGTGAGCAGCGGCACGACGATGGTCATCCAGCTGATGGCCATGGTGATGTGTGTGCGGCGCTGCTCGGCGATGATGTCGATGGAGCGAAGGAACAGCACCGACCAGATGATGTAATACAGGACCACGAGGCACAGGAAGGACATGAGGATCCAGAGGGGGACGCACACCACCTGCACGAACACGGCACGTCAACAAACTCCACAAGTGTCATTTTACATGTGTGTCTGTGGCCCAATGTTCAGCAGTTACCACGGAGACGCATTAATTAAACACCAGGCAGGTTTGCCTCCGTGAAGTCGCCCCCATCAAACTCAAACCTACACAAAAACTCTGTCAATCGTTTGTGCTGCAAAAAGTTTCGTTTGTGCTTCTTTAGTTTTGGAGAAATTAACGATTCTTTTACAGGTCAAACTGGGGTCAGACCCACAGGAAGCTTCAAAATGCTCGAAAACGCCCAAAATGGAGTCAATCGTTTTTAGCTGCAAAAAGTTTCGTTTGTGCGATTCTGGTTCTTCAGATATTTGCAGTTTTGTTTTGGTCGATGACGTCGTCCAGAACCTCAGAATGTGAAACAGCCTCAAAACAGGAAGAAAATTCTAGATAACGTTTGTATTTGGTTTGTGCTGTTTTGTGCTGTGACAGTTTCATTTGTGTGAGTTTATTTCTAAAATTATTCATTATTATTTCTGTGGTAATTATAGGACGTCATTTCTGCTCAGCTGACGGAGACAAACTCCACAAAACTAGAGAAGTGAAACGACCTGTGGAAAAGTCTGTGTGATTATAGAAAATATGAATCAAAAGCAAATGACTAAAGACTGAGACTTTTCCACAGATCGTTTATTGTCACTAGTTTTGCGGAGTTTTACCACAGAAATAATAATGAATAAATAATTTTACAAGTGAAAATTGTCACAGCACAAACGAAATACAAACATTTTCTATAATTTTCTGCCTGTTTTGAGGCTGTTTCACATTCTTCACATTCATCGACCAAAAATAAAACTCTTAATATCTGTATAATCAGAATCGCACAAACAAAACTTTTTGCAGCACAAACGATTGACATAGTTTTTGTGTAGGTCTGAGTTTGATGGGGCGACTTCACAGAGGTGCCACGTTTAACATGATGTATTTAACTTTCAAATTAACTGGTCTGAGTTAAATAGTTCGGAATTCAAATATTTTCCTTCATTCCCAATAATCATTTCATTAGGAATTAAGTGTTTACATGGTCTTTTTTAAAGTGGAACACCACGACACAACTTAAAGCTCAGAACAGTCAGTTTTGTGTCATTTTGGACCTTTAAATGTGTTTTTTCTCACCAGCCAGGGCCAGTTTATGATTCTGTCGAGTCTCAGCGCGATGAAGATGAACTGGAGAATGTTCACGGAGCACAGGACCTCCAGCTGAAAACACACGAGCAGATCAGAGTCAGTTCCTTCGTACTGGACTTTGAGGTTTCGGCGTTTTCGTATTTCGGTATCGTGGAGCTGCCGGTCTCACCTCCAGAGAGCGGTCGTGCCTGAAGCCCCAGACGCAGGCGGCCACCGACACCGGCGACACGAAGAACAGCGGCATGAAGACGAGCAGCCAGAAGTACGAGCCCCGGGACACGCGGTCGCACACCAGCACCTCGAACATCAGCAGGAGGACGTGAAGGCTCACGGCGATCAGCATGGCCTTAAACTCCACGCACGTCTCCCCCTCCGCCCTGGACAGAAACGAGAGACCGAGGGAAAGATGAGGGTGAAAGAGATTAAAGTTTGAAACATTTGTTTGGGCTGAGAAGCTATGTGGTGACAAATGAGCAAAGGAGACGTCCGTTCATTTATTATAACGTATTTCTGAAACTTAAAGAGGGAAGAGAGGGAAGAGATGACACTCCCACACATCAGCCTGATCCCGAAAGGCCGTCCGCAACACCTGGTCAGGACTCGGCTGGGAGACCGCTGGGAAAATCAGGTGCCACAGGGGGCGCCAGTCACAAAAAACTGTCGTTGTGCCCTTAGGCAAGGCACCCACATTGCTGAGTATAAAAGTGTTGTGTGCGTGAGTGTTGGTGGAGGTCGGGGGGCCGATGGTGCAGACTGGAGCCTCACTTTGATCAGTCTGTCCCAGGTAGTAGCAGCTTAGTGTCCAGAAAAGCGCTGTATAAGTAAGTGTTTATTTATATAACGCTTTGTTGTGGATTTTTAAATCTGAGAAGAATAAAACCGGAGAAAAGTTGTTTTAAATCAAAGAGTCTGGATGCATTAAAGCAATTGTGCCACAATTACAAAGAAGAAATAGAAAACCAAAACCTTCTGTCCCTCACGCGAGGACCGTCTCTCCCTAATCATGCGTGACAAAACAAAAACAGGCTCTTCTACAGTTTACAGACGTCATCATATCAACATGAGGTAAAACATACCATAGTATTGATCTAAACCGTCTTCGGAAGGAGACGATTGTATCTGGGTTAAACTGGGGCATCGATTAGATGAACTCAAGTGGACCAATGATTCTAAATGACAATGAATAAAACAGCCTGTTGTTTTAACCCTGGTAGATAATGACTGAACATAATGTCCTGTCTTAAGAAGCCCAGACACAGCAGATCACCCCACTGCCTGTGACCATGAATAGAGATGCTTCAGCACTTTGTGACTTACTAATTATCTAAACCCGAACAATACATTCTTTTAGCTTGACAAGGCCAGAAATTTTCCATCACAGCTTTTCTCAGACAAATGTCACAAAGAGACTTTACAGAGCATTATTCACAGAGCATATATAGAACTAATGCATTATTATTATTGTATTTAGGGATGTCCCGATCCGGTATTCAGTATCAGTATCGGCTCCCAATCCGGGTCTTTCATGAGTATCGGACAGTATTGGATTCACGTGATCGGGCCGATCCAGTTTCACATGTTTTTGTGGCATCGACGCGGTTTACGGCAGAAACCGGGTTCATTATGGGCATTTTGAGATTTACAAGCGCAAAGCAGCAAAGCCACAGCAGCAAACACTGGAGGAGGCGTAACACAAATAACACATTCTTCGCTTTAGACCAGGAGTCTCCAACCTTTTTCCTCTCGTGAGCTGCTAGAATAAAACGAAAATGCCAGAGAGCTACTAGTTTTAGCGATCACAAGAAACTGAGTATATTTAACTGCCACAGTGAGCCTTAGATGAAACGTAAACCATTATCCATTTATTAGTGGACGAAATTAGGCATCAAAATGATACTTGAATGGTAAAAGGCATTTAAGTAATCAAATTTTGGTAACACTTTAGTTTAGGGACCATGCCTTAATCTGTAACTAAGTGGTAATTGGTATGCTAACTAGCTGTTACGATTAGTTGGTATTAATGAAACACTTCTTAAACATTATTGTAACCTCCACTACTTTAATGGGAAAAAAATAGTTCATTCAGAAATATACAGCCTGGTCCTAAATCTAAAGGGTTACCCGAATTTGACTTATTCAGCACAATATGTGTATTCAGAAATCCCTTGGAGAGATACTTGGAAGGGGAAGGAGAGTTACAGGTTGGAGACCCCTGCTTTAGACGATGAAACCGCTGTCTGTCGTGGAAAACATTGGCTTTTGTCGTCTAATGGACTTTTTGGAGCCAAGGTACGAACTTCCATCACGACACTACACAACAAGAGCTCCGCCAGCGGGGCAAAATACGCCCGTACTTTGAATTATTGTATATAGAATTAAGTTAGAATTTGTCAAACCTAGTTAAAGATGAATTGTTGGTGCAGTTTGGAAGTTTGACATTCCTAGGTGAGACGGTTGTGGAGTTAGAGCGTGGACAAGAAATTGTCCACAGACAGACGGACAGACGGACAGACAGACGGACGGATAATCAATAGGGAAATGTGGCTCTTGCAGTAGGAGTATGAGTATGACATCATCACATTCTAGAATCGGAATTCCACCAATCAGATTGCAGCAACAGAACTTAAAGACACTACAAAGCTTTAATGTGTCCACAGACGGATAGACGGACGGACGGACAGCGCCATACCATAATACGTCCCGTTTTATCACGGGCGTATAAAAATCTCCTTATTGCCCTAAAAACAAAAAAAGTGCAGTGGCTCCATGACTTTCCTGGTCCAGTCCTGGAAACAGCTCCTGTCAGGTCCAGGGCCAGAGCCACAGCACTTCTGCATTTCCAGGGTGGAAATTACATTTGGATTTGTTCATTTGGACTGAAATAAACCTTTAAATAACAAGAGCTCCTCCAGCGGGGCAAAATACGCCCGTACTTTGAATTATTGTATATAGAATTAAGTTAGAATTTGTCAAACCTAGTTAAAGATGAATTGTTGGTGCAGTTTGGAAGATTCCAATACTGACAAGGTTTTCGCAAAGGGTCGGGCCGTGACCTTGACCTTTGACCCTGTGACCTTGAAATCAATAGGCAACATCCTTGACCCATGGGGTGTCCAGCCATGAAGTTTGACATTCCTAGGTGAGACGGTTGTCGAGCTAGAGCGCGGACAAGGTAATGTGTAGTTGTCTTGTATTCTCTCTCTCCCGTTGCCTAGCAACCGCTGCAGCTGGAACTGTGTGTCACTTTAAACTTCAAAGCTTTGAAGTCTTTGAAGCTTTGTCTTCATGAAGAGGCAAAACATGTGGGGCATGCGCCGATATATATATAAGGTAACCTTGACCTTTGACCCTGTGACCTTGAAATCAATAGGGAACATCCTTGACCCATGGGGTGTCCAGCCATGAAGTTTGACATTCCTAGGTGAGACGGTTGTCCACAGACGGACAGACGGACGGACGGACAGCGCCATACCATAATACGTCCCGTATTACAACGGGCGTATAAAAATAGAAAGAGATGTACAATTACACACACTGACATGTGTCATTTTCCAGGTGTGTGAGAATTAACTCCACTTAGAGCGACTTTTTCACTCGTTATAAATACACACAGTCAGGAGTCGACCATCTTGACTCACTTCACTCTTTGGCAAAGTTTGGCTCGATCAAAATGGACGGAGCGCATGAGTTTGGGGAAAACAAAGTTCCTATTGGACACTCGTTTTGCTCACGTCATCACACAGCGTGAGTGTGACGTAGGATAAAGCCGCAGAAATGTACGGAAACCTCTATGTCTGCACTTTCAGAGGGGAAAAGGACGTTTCTGTCTTTTACCGTTACAAAGTTCTGCGCGGTTATAGAAAACATATTCTTCAGTATCGTATACAATAACGTAGGTCTTCGAGGGTGGTTAAAAAAATGTGATCGGATCGGAAGCCAAAAAATCTTGATCTGGAATATTTAGATCACTGCTATATGCCAAAAACAACATTCACATGCTTTATAAGTTTCACGTGGATGCTCTGAGTTCCCTTTGCTCCGTCACTCCACTCCCTGAGAAAGCAGTCACAACACAAGCAGGGTGTGTCCCGCTAATTAAACATCGCATCAGGTTTGTCCAGCCGCTGTGTACAGTTTTACGTCCTGTTTATGTACATTTATAGAGAATTGTCGTGAGGGAGCGTGGCTGACGTGGCTGACGTGGCTGACGTGGGCGGAGGCTCGTACAGAATCTTACAGTTAAACGTAAGCAGGGTTAAAATAGGACGTGGGAATGATCGATAAAACACCCAAACATGCACAAATGACATTTTAAAAGCTTTTCAGGCAGGTTTTTAATGTTATAACATGGCAGAAAGGTCCAAAATCTTTCAGGAATTTAAATGAAAGCCTGTCATGTGAAGTAATTAAAAATATTAAAATTCAAATAATATAAAACGTCTAAATGAATATGATGACAAAAAATAATATGGTAATTTTAAATAATGAAATTCAAACCAATAATATTAAATGTGAAATACTCAATAAGACAATTTAAAAAAAGAAAAGACATAAGAAAATAGAATAAGAATAATAACCAACGAATTGACTCCTGAAACACAGCCCTGTGGTCCTCAAGAACCTGCTCCTATATCTCCACAAGCTGAGACACAGCCTCATGGAAAGTGAAGAGCTGTGGGGAAACCTCCTCTTCATTCTGCTCACAGAGCAACTTCAGATCATCTCTCTGTGGGGAGCTGCCAACTCCCCACTGGGCCTCAAGCACCTCCAGCTGGTTGATGTGTCCAGCCTGATGACAGTCCATCGCTGCCAGAGGATCCACTGTTAGATCCTGAACCTCATAAGTAGGTGACAACTCAGATCGTCCTCCTCCCCCGCTCTGTGTGAAAGAGATATCTGAAGGGCTTATGCCGAACTCTTTGACCCTGTTGGCATATCGCAAAGTGTTCAAAGTGTTTTCACAAGATGCCTTTCCAGGGGAGATTGTAGCAATCATGCAAGTTCTAGAGTTTTCTCCAATGAAGGAATCTCTCAGTACTTGAGTTAATTTGCTTGCTCTAAATGGAGTGTGGGGTTTGTTTCGTCCTAGAGCCCGAATACACTCCTTCAGGGCCAACAAACTCTTGTTGATCTCAGCTCCTTCGAGGCGAGTCTGGCGGTCTGCACTGGATGTGTCAGCTCCCCTCTCGTTTCCAGCCAGATCGATAAGAGAAAACTTTCCATGCATCTTTTCTCGTCGGCGCAAAATGATCTGGAAAACGACATGGCTCCTGGAGGAATGGGCATTTGCTGATGTCTGTCCAGAAGTCCTGCAGCTGTTTCCCACTTCGATTAGTTTAAGGACATCTTCTGTGCATTTGACCTGTCTCTCCTGTAGGCCCACCACCTGGACCTGTTGCTTTCCATCCTCCAATACCCGCAGCTTGGCCTTATGATTCAACAAGTCAAACACCTTGCCACTGTAGATTTCAAAAAAAGTGGCAAAGACCTGGAGATCTAACTTTTTGTAGTTTGGCTTTTTCAACATGAGAAAGACAGAGAAAGACATCTCTGGCTGACAGAGCGTAGATTCCTTTAGAGCAGTCCTGGTTCTTCCCTGAAAAGTCTCCTCCCATAGTATGTGTTTTTCCACTTCCAGTTTGTCCATAAGCAAAGCAAGTTGCCATTCCTCTTTCAAAAATGGTCTCAACCAAAGGCTGGGCTGTAAACCTGTAAACCATTTCATTTGTGGAGTTCTCATCAAAAGCGTAGTCAAAACGAAACGTTTGGTTCTCCAAGTAGCGTGTCAGGTCAACTTTTTGCTTCGGTTCATGAACCATAACAACATCTTTACTTGGGATAGTGATGACATCTATGTCCTTCATTGATAGCTCTTTTTTATTCAGTGGTCGAGCTCGCACACACACACATATTCTGTGCTCCTCAATTAGATCATTGGAGATTAGGGGCCTGTAGTCCAGACTGGCTCTGAAGTCTCTGATCATGCACATAATTTCATAGTTGGGTAAATTGACATCTACTTCTTGGGCCCTCTTTTCTCTGAGTTCCTGTTGCTGAAGTCGTCTTTTCTCGCGCTTTTCTTGAAGTTTTTCAACCTCTTTTACACAATTTGACTTCCTCCGAGCATTTTGCTGCTGTATTAGTGTTTGGTTGAAGGTGGATTGCGGCGCTATTGCTGGTGGTGGAGGTTCTGAGACTTGGCTGTGTTGACTTGGTCGACCCTTTGCGAAAACCTGCCCGTCGCTCTTGCTAACTGTGATCGTTTCCATCTCTGTCTTTTTATCTTCCATCTCTGTCCTTTTATGTTACGTGCCGTAGATCTGAACTCTCTTCTCAAATGTTCTGCTGCTGAAAGCGAGAACAACCCACATTCTCTGCTTCTTTGAGCTTTGACACATTAAAGCTTTGTAGTGTCTTTAAGTTCTGTTGCTGCAATCTGATTGGTGGAATTCCGATTCTAGAATGTGATGATGTCATACTCATACTCCTACTGCAAGAGCCAGATTTCCCTATTGATTATCCGTCCGTCTGTCCGTCCGTCTGTCCGTCTGTCTGTGGACAATTTCTTGTCCGCGCTCTAACTCGACAACCGTCTCACCTAGGAATGTCAAACTTCCAAACTGCACCAACAATTCATCTTTAACTAGGTTTGACAAATTCTAACTTAATTAAAGATGAATCATTTTAGATTAGAACAAGAGCTCCGCCAGCGGGGCAAAATACGCCCGTACTTTGAATTATTGTATATAGAATTCTAGAATCGGAATTCCACCAATCAGATTGCAGCAACAGAACTTAAAGACACTACAAAGCTTTAATGTGTCAAAGCTCAAAGAAGCAGAGAATGTGGGTTGTTCTCGCTTTGAGCAGCAGAACATTTGAGAAGAGAGTTCAGATCTTTCATGAAGACAAAGCTTCAAAGACTTCAAAGCTTTGAAGTGTCCACAGACAGACGGACAGACGGACGGACAGACGGACGGACAGCGCCATACCATAATACGTCCCGTCTTACACAACGGGCGTATAAAAAGAGCTCCGCCAGCAGGGCAAAATACGCCCGTACTTTGAATTATTGTATTCCACCAATCAGATTGCAGCAACAGAACTTAAAGACACTACAAAGCTTTAATGTGTCAAAGCTCAAAGAAGCAGAGAATGTGGGTTGTTCTCGCTTTCAGCAGCAGAACATTTGAGAAGAGAGTTCAGATCTACGCCACGTAACATAAAAGGACAGAGATGGAAGATAAAAAGACAGAGATGGAAACAATCACAGTTAGCAAGAGCGACGGGCAGGTTTTCGCAAAGGGTCGACCTCCACCACCAGCAATAGTGCCGCAATCCACCTTCAACCAAACACTAATACAGCAGCAAAATGCTCGGAGGAAGTCAAATTGTGTAAAAGAGGTTGAAAAACTTCAAGAAAAGCGCGAGAAAAGACGACTTCAGCAACAGGAACTCAGAGAAAAGAGGGCCCAAGAAGTAGATGTCAATTTACCCAACTATGAAATTATGTGCATGATCAGAGACTTCAGAGCCAGTCTGGACTACAGGCCCCTAATCTCCAATGATCTAATTGAGGAGCACAGAATATGTGTGTGTGTGCGAGCTCGACCACTGAATAAAAAAGAGCTATCAATGAAGGACTTAGATGTCATCACTATCCCAAGTAAAGATGTTGTTATGGTTCATGAACCGAAGCAAAAAGTTGACCTGACACGCTACTTGGAGAACCAAACGTTTCGTTTTGACTACGCTTTTGATGAGAACTCCACAAATGAAATGGTTTACAGGTTTACAGCCCAGCCTTTGGTTGAGACCATTTTGAAAGAGGAATGGCAACTTGCTTTGCTTATGGACAAACTGGAAGTGGAAAAACACATACTATGGGAGGAGACTTTTCAGGGAAGAACCAGGACTGCTCTAAAGGAATCTACGCTCTGTCAGCCAGAGATGTCTTTCTCATGTTGAAAAAGCCAAACTACAAAAAGTTAGATCTCCAGGTCTTTGCCACTTTTTTTGAAATCTACAGTGGCAAGGTGTTTGACTTGTTGAATCATAAGGCCAAGCTGCGGGTATTGGAGGATGGAAAGCAACAGGTCCAGGTGGTGGGCCTACAGGAGAGACAGGTCAAATGCACAGAAGATGTCCTTAAACTAATCGAAGTGGGAAACAGCTGCAGGACTTCTGGACAGACATCAGCAAATGCCCATTCCTCCAGGAGCCATGCCGTTTTCCAGATCATTTTGCGCCGACGAGAAAAGATGCATGGAAAGTTTTCTCTTATCGATCTGGCTGGAAACGAGAGGAGCTGACACATCCAGTGCAGACCGCCAGACTCGCCTCGAAGGAGCTGAGATCAACAAGAGTTTGTTGGCCCTGAAGGAGTGTATTCGGGCTCTAGGACGAAACAAACCCCACACTCCATTTAGAGCAAGCAAATTAACTCAAGTACTGAGAGATTCCTTCATTGGAGAAAACTCTAGAACTTGCATGATTGCTACAATCTCCCCTGGAAAGGCATCTTGTGAAAACACTTTGAACACTTTGCGATATGCCAACAGGGTCAAAGAGTTCGGCATAAGCCCTTCAGATATCTCTTTCACACAGAGCGGGGGAGGAGGACGATCTGAGTTGTCACCTACTTATGAGGTTCAGGATCTAACAGTGGATCCTCTGGCAGCGATGGACTGTCATCAGGCTGGACACATCAACCAGCTGGAGGTGCTTGAGGCCCAGTGGGGAGTTGGCAGCTCCCCACAGAGAGATGATCTGAAGTTGCTCTGTGAGCAGAATGAAGAGGAGGTTTCCCCACAGCTCTTCACTTTCCATGAGGCTGTGTCTCAGCTTGTGGAGATGGAGGAGCAGGTTCTTGAGGACCACAGGGCTGTGTTTCAGGAGTCAATTCGTTGGTTAGAAGATGAAAAAGTACTTGTTGAATCACATGCAACTCAACTTGAGCAAATTCTGGATCAGAAGATAGACATTCTCACTGAGCTGAGAGACAAAGTCAAGTCTTTCCGCTGTGCACTGCAGGAGGAGGAGCAGGCTAGCAAACAGATCACCCCAAAGAGGCCTCGGGCACTATAGACAGAACACACAAACACTGTATGAAATGATATGGAATTTCTTTAAAGACTAAGTTGTCCTCCGAGAGGGCATGACTGACTGCGTTGTTGTCAAAGAGCTGAGATTTCTCAGCTGTTATGATCAAAACCTAATGCCGCTGTTTGTAACTCTGCTGTACAGTTTCTTTCTTTTTAATCTTTTCAATTTAGCAAAATTGTTTTTATTTGGCCACAATGTTCCATTACAAGTGCTTAAGTTAATAATCCCTGCACAATTTTCCAAGTAATTTTGCATTACTGAGAGAGCTGTTGTAATTTTTAGTCAAATTTTTAATCAATTTAATTTAATCTGGCCTATATACCTTTGTATATGGGCATGATTAGGGCATGTGTTTTTTTTGTGTGTAAAATGAACCAAAATAAAGTGTTTGTGTCTATGTGACGTTAGAAAATGACATTATAAACAAAACTTTAGAAAAAAGCATTACACTGGTTTACCTGTGAGGGGCACTGCAGTCAAGCCTGAGAGTTTAATGGAAACTAGAGTCATTGAAGAGCAAAGTGAAATTGGTGTGACCACTTAAACTTGTCAGCCCCTTAAGGTCAAAAGTTACGGGGCCACCAGCCTGTCCTTTAGACAGGCCCCAGAATGTTATTGTTTTGGCCGAAGATTACACACTAACACAGACACAATTGGGGTTATTGAATAAAGGTCTCACCTTTGTTCCAGCCATTAATATCACCAATCAGCAGGAACAACAACTTCAAGTCGACATACAAAACTATCATAGAAGATTAAAGTTAGCTTTCTTTTTCAACGGACAGCCTGATACGGGTAAACAGGAATTTGTGACACCTAGTACTTGGTCCCCTCCTTTAGATCAACTACCTCCTGAGGTGGGTGTTCTAATTAAACAGGATCTTAAGACTTTTCGGAATCATTTTAGATTAGAACAAGAGCTCCGCCAGCGGGGCAAAATACGCCCGTACTTTGAATTATTGTATATAGAATTAAGTTAGAATTTGTCAAACCTAGTTAAAGATGAATTGTTGGTGCAGTTTGGAAGTTTGACATTCCTAGGTGAGACGGTTGTGGAGTTAGAGCGCGGACAAGAAATTGTCCACAGACAGACGGACAGACGGACAGACAGACGGACGGATAATCAATAGGGAAATCTGGCTCTTGCAGTAGGAGTATGAGTATGACATCATCACATTCTAGAATCGGAATTCCACCAATCAGATTGCAGCAACAGAACTTAAAGACACTACAAAGCTTTAATGTGTCAAAGCTCAAAGGAGCAGAGAATGTGGGTTGTTCTCGCTTTCAGCAGCAGAACATTTGAGAAGAGAGTTCAGATCTACGGCACGTAACATAAAAGGACAGAGATGGAAGATAAAAAGACAGAGATGGAATCACAGTTAGCAAGAGCGACAGACATGTCTCTGTGCAAAGATATCCATTTTCAAATACAAAACCAAACATGAACACTGTGTTCGAGGAATTGAGGAGGGAGCAGAAGTTGTGCGATGCTTTGCTCAACGTGGCCGGCATGCAATTCCCAGCACACAAACTGGTTCTGTGTAGCTGCAGCACATACTTTAAAAGCCTCTTCACTGACAGGTCCAGCCCTGACTGCCAGGTGTTTGAGATCTCCAATGTGTCAGCTGATATCATGAAGATTATCCTGGACTACTGCTACACCGGGGTGGTGCACATCACCCAGGAAAACCTCCAGGAGCTCTTTATAGCTGCTGACTACTTAGATGTGAGCGGCATTACCAAAGTCTGCTGTCAGGTCATGAAGGAGCAAATGTCCCCCAGTAACTGCATCACTGTATGGGGTATCTCAAACAAGTACTACTACCCCCAGCTGAGGAAACAAGCCTTCTTATACGTCCTAAAGCATTTCAAAGAGGTGGTGACCAGCTCTGAAGAGTTCTTCCAGCTCTCCAGGGAAGACCTGTGTTCAGTCATTGATGATGATCGGCTGAACGTGAAGGAGGAGACCACCGTGTTAGTGGCAGTCATCAGATGGATTTTACATGCTCCTGAGGAAAGGAACCACTACTTGGCCGACCTCCTACTAAAAGTCCGTCTGGGTCTGATCCATGTTGATTACTTCACTCAGTGCATGATTAGATATAACCTGTCCCACTACATTCATAACTGGAAGATTGTGGAGGCGAAGATCATAAAGGTGATGTTGGATGAAAGAGCTAGGAGGTACAATGCCTCCCTGCCCCCCACTCGTCTAGCCACTCCAAGGCTGCCCAGTGCGGTGCTTATGGTTATTGGTGGCTATAGCCAAGACAGAACAACCAACAGAATTGAAGTCTATGACAACCGCACCGATCGCTGGGTGGGTGTGGTTAATGATGACTGGACTCCAAGAGCCCATCACGGCACAGTGTTCCTTAATGGATCTGTGTACGTGATTGGAGGGTCTGACGGCATTCACGAGCTCAACACTACCTGCAAGTACGACCTGGCAATTCACACGTGGCAAGAATTAGCACCCATGCATTCACATAGGTGCTTCATTAGTGTGACTTTGCTGGATGGTTTGATCTACGCGATAGGCGGGTTCGATGGACTGGACACGCTGAAGACAGCCGAAAGGTACTTGCCAGTGACCAATCAGTGGACCATGATTTCACCTATGAACGAACAGAGGAGCATTGCCAGCAGCACAGTGTACAATGGAAAGATCTACATTTGTGGAGGTTATAATGGTGAACATAGCCTGGCATCAGCTGAGACTTACAACCCACTAACCGAACAGTGGACCATGATAGCGGATATGTCCACCATGCGCTCTGGGCTCAGTGTCATCGCCTATGCCAATGAAATCTACGCTGTTGGTGGGTTTAATGGGCATTCCTATTTGAACACTGTTGAAGCCTATAACCCCGCAACCAACACGTGGCGCCCCCTACTCAACATGTGGACCGAGCGCAACAACTTTGGCATTGAGGTTGTTGACAATCAGCTATATGTTGTAGGCGGGGAAAATCGGGGCACCCTTCGTTGTGCTGAATGTTTTGATGCAAGGACCGGAGTTTGGACTCAGGTGCGGGACATGGAGATCCCTCGTTCTGACCTGAGCTGCTGTGTGGTGTTTGACCTTCCCAACATGGCCGAATTTGCTCCGCCCCGCCCTCCTCCTCATGACGATTCCACTGAGGAGTAGATGCGCACTCATTTAAATAAAAGCATCTATTAACTGCAAAAAAGTGTTCAGTTTTGTTGCTGTCAATTGTTTTTTTATACGCCCGTTGTAATACGGGACGTATTATGGTATGGCGCTGTCCGTCCGTCCGTCCGTCTGTCCATCTGTGGACAACCGTCTCACCTAGGAATGTCAAACTTCATGGCTGGACACCCCATGGGTCAAGGATGTTCCCTATTGATTTCAAGGTCACAGGGTCAAAGGTCAAGGTCACCTTATATATATATCGGCGCATGCCCCACATGTTTTGCCTCTTCATGAAGACAAAGCTTCAAAGACTTCAAAGCTTTGAAGGTTAAAGTTCAAAGGTGACACACAGTTCCAGCTGCAGCGGTTGCTAGGCAACGGGAGAGAGAGAATACAAGACAACTACACATTACCTTGTCCGCGCTCTAGCTCGACAACCGTCTCATCTAGGAATGTCAAACTTCATGGCTGGACACCCCATGGGTCAAGGATGTTCCCTATTGATTTCAAGGTCACAGGGTCAAAGGTCAAGGTCACGGCCTGACCCTTTGCGAAAACCTTGTCAGTATTGGAATCTTCCAAACTGCACCAACAATTCATCTTTAACTAGGTTTGACAAATTCTAACTTAATTCTATATACAATAATTCAAAGTACGGGCGTATTTTGCCCCGCTGGAGGAGCTCTTGTTATACACTAGTGATAGTGACAGACGGACGGACAGACGGACGGACGGACGGACGGACAGCGCCATACCATAATACGTCCCGTCTTATTACAACGGGCGTATAAAAAGAGCTCCGCCAGCGGGGCAAAATACGCCCGTACTTTGAATTATTGTATTCCACCAATCAGATTGCAGCAACAGAACTTAAAGACACTACAAAGCTTTAATGTGTCAAAGCTCAAAGAAGCAGAGAATGTGGGTTGTTCTCGCTTTCAGCAGCAGAACATTTGAGAAGAGAGTTCAGATCTACGGCACGTAACATAAAAGGACAGAGATGGAAGATAAAAAGACAGAGATGGAAACGATCACAGTTAGCAAGAGCGACGGGCAGGTTTTCGCAAAGGGTCGGGCCGTGACCTTGACCTTTGACCCTGTGACCTTGAAATCATTTGGGAACATCCTTGACCCATGGGGTGTCCAGCCATGAAGTTTGACATTCCTAGGTGAGACGGGCGTATAAAAAGTGTGAAAAAACCTGAAGTCACATAAAATTGATACCACTGACCTACAGCATGGATCGATACAAAAATATACAATAAAATACACAAATACAGTATACCTTATACATATATCGGCGCATGCCCCACATGTTTTGCCTCTTCATGAAGACAAAGCTTCAAAGACTTCAAAGCTTTGAAGTGTCCACAGACGGACGGACGGATAGACAGACGGACGGACAGACGGACGGACAGCGCCATACCATAATACGTCCCGTTTTATCACGGGCGTATAAAAAGTCGGTCTTGCTGAATATCCGTTTTTAAAAACTTTTCAATATTGTATCATAACATTTACATTTTTTGGAAAGTGTACGAGGAACATTTATGGAAAATTTACTTCCAAAAACTCTGTGGTCGTGGTGAGTAGGGATGTGCAAAAATAACGAAATATCGGTATATCGTTTCGTTTAATGTGATAATACAGGCTGCTGTATCGATATATCGCCAAGAGTGTTTTTTGTTATATTTTACTCAATTATTTTGTCACAGAGCTACAGTTTTGTTGTTTGTTCAGAGAAAGGAGACTGGTTTACACCACAAATTTGACATTTTCACTGTTTGAGAATTAAAATAGGTGTGTTTCATATGAACTCTGAACAAAAAATTGGTTTAACATTTTAATTGAACCATATCAAATCGATCTGAAATATATCGTATTGAATAAAAAGTGCACTGTATGTATCGTGGCCTATGTATGGAGATAAGTATCGTATCGTATCTTAATAATACCCAGCCCTAGTTACCACATTACTGGTTAGTCTCTGTTGTGCTTTTAAAAACATTTTATTATTGGATTATAAGATTAAAATTTTACGGAAAGTGTACGGGAAACATTCATGGAAAATTTACTCCACAAACTCCGTGGATAAGCCGAAGAAAATGGATGGATGGAACCCCGTGGTCGTGTTGAGCCCCGTGCTGCTGTTTCGTGTTACCTGTACTGAGGGTTGTGCGCCCACACTCCGGTGCCCACGGACGCTCCGATGATCACCATGAGCTTCCAGAGCCAGATGGGAGCGAATACGGCCCAATAGCTCCACTGAATGAGTCCATCCAACCTCAGCGCCAGCAGCACCGAGAACAGGAGCAGGCAGCAGTAGATCAGGAACTTACTGAGGAGACAGACACCGAAATGTGGCGTTTTCAGACAGTGTCCTTCTCCCGGGCGAGGCCTGGAGCTACGGTCACCAGGTTTTCAGAATTCAAACCTGGGACACACCTGGTTTGGGACGGTTGGTATAAATAAAATAGTGAAAAGAGCGCTTAACATTGCCCATTCTTGACTCACTTGTGGGTCATAATCTGAGGGACTGTTGTTGCTTTTTTTTGTCTTATGGTCAATTTCAAGCATGGTTTCAATAGTTTAGTTAAACAAATGACAATATATTGCACTCTTTACTGTTAGGAGGGATCAAATTGATCAGAAATGAGGATAACTGGGACATTTCTTGCATAAAACTGGGACAAATCACTAGCTAGAGCGTGTATTCCTGCATTATACGGAAATACGAAAATAGAAAAAGTGCTTGACAACTTGAAAAAATAACAAAAACTGTGAAACTAGTACTATTCACTCAGATTTTATAAAGACAACAAAACAACTTAAACTTACAATAAAATGTTACTTTTGAGATGTTACCTTTATAACTTTAACTCATTTTAGTGCATGATTAGGGTGACCAAACATCCCCATTTTCCCAGGACAGTCCCAGTTTTGAGCCCTGTGTCCTCTGTCCGAGCAGATTTATCCAAAACCAATGATTTGTCCCAGTTTTTTTCAAGAAATGTCTTAAGTGTCCCTATTTTTGACCAATCTGATCCCTGCCAACAGTAAAGAGAGGCATAAAAATACAGAAAAGCTGCTTAAAAACGACCAAAAGACAAAGAAAATGTAACTATATAGGACTAGACTGGCACTAAACCAGGTACTAGACTGGGACTAGACTAGGTACTAGCCCAGGACTAAATCAGGTACTAGATTCATTAGTGCAGAGTGTATAGAAATTTTCCTTAATTACACACTTGTAATTTTATTATTACCAACCACCATAAACCGAGAGTGATTTTGAAAATCTGGTCACTCTAAATATTTTTTTTTCTTTTTTACTTTAGCTCATTTTAGTTCATGATACCAGTTATGAAGGAGATACTAGATTTTGTTTGACTCTAAAATTAGCTTCATCCAACGTTTATTAATCAAATACTTTGCTTACACGTTATAAGTGTATATTAATGTTAATATAAACGTACTGTCAAGCTACAATAAATGCTAAAACTTGTACTTTGTTGCTCAGATTCTTGGTCTATAGTTAACTCACATCTGTAGCATTAGCAGGTTAGCTTGGCCACTTTCTACGATCCATTTTAACTTTATTTGGGATAATTATTTCACAGTACCATAACAAACCATACTTAAAGTGCTATTTGTGTTTAATTTTGTTTTCAGTGATGATACGTTGATGTGTTTGTAGCCAAAACGATAAAACTACAAAGTGGAACGGATCTGGCAGAGGCGCTAGCTCACGGCTAACGTTACCTTGGGTTGAAGTCCTGAAAAAGTCCTCGTAAATTCATGGTGAAGCGGCAGATCTATCCCACAGACATCGGTTTAATGGGTTTCGCCTCTGGTGTGAATATTGTGCGCTGGATTTGATGGTTTGTCGCGGTTTAACTCCCGGTTTGGCGGTGGTTTCATCTCGGAGCTGCGCGGATGCTAACGATGCTAACGAGTTTGTTTTGCTTCGGACAGACGCCGGAAGTGACGAAGTACCGGAAATTAAAACTAAGTAAATCAATTAGCTAAATATTTCTCAGGCGTTATTTTTAAATAATATTTTTGAAGTAAAAAATAAAAGTAACAATTTAAATACTAAGACAGAATAGAAATAAAAATATTAATTAAAGCGCGGCGATGATAGCCCTCGCCCCGGCGCGCAACGCCCCTCCCACGCGACCGCTGAGGACTCGCGACCGCCCCGACGCGACAGTCTAGCCGTGTCCCAGTTCAGGAGGCTGCAGCCCCTGGAGGATGTGAAGGCTACAGCCCCTGGAGGCTGTGAAGGCTGCAGCCTCCGGAAGCCGCATAGGCTGTAGCCTTCGAACACACCTCCGCGGACCGCAGGCCGTATCGAAACGAGACAGGTCCAGCCCACGGAGCCGCTCCCGTCGCCCAGCAACCGAAACACGCTACTAATGCCAACAACACGCACCTGCAGATTAGCACACGGGTCAGTAACAAATATTACGCACGGGTAATCAAACTGTCACATTTTGAGAACAAGTTATTCTAATAATTCTAATCCACATTTTATGGCTAAAATATTGCTGTTTCTCCAATACATCTAAAATAGACTAAATTACCTTAAAGTTTCAAAAACAGTGATGAGATATGGATTAAGTATTTTTAAATTGATAAGGGATTACATGTATACAGGGAATGCATTTAAATCATTTTATAAAGACTCTGAGAAAAGATGGTTTATTAAACAGTCAAATAAAGAGTTCAATTTTCATATACTTTATAGTGTATTATATTCAGTCCATGATCAGGCTTTAGTGATTCAAATGTCAGCACCAACAGACAAAGCCTGTGTGTGTAATAATCTTTTTACAATTTTTTGAGGGAGTCTTTGTGCCCCTGCTGCCCAACCGCGAAAAATGCAATGCCCGTAATATTATTTTTTTGCTCGGAATCATGCAAAGAATTTAAGCCCCACATTTCTTACAAATCCGATCATGTTGACGTTCGCGTATATGGTAGGTGGCGCTATAGAGTTCACTTTTATTAGATTTCATATTTCATCACATTCAGGCTGGGATCACACAATAGTGATGTGAGTTTGAGCTCTGTAGGCCAAAGCGAGAGGTCATCAAAGAAACAGGAAATGAAGGTTTTATTCGCCATCGTGCTTTGGACAAACCGTGAGGAGGATCCCAAATAAAAATAATGCGTGTGTGGACCCACGTCTGTAGATGTGACATGTCAAATCTGAGAAAACCCAGAGACTAGATGAGTTTTGCGTACACACAGCTAAAACGGCGGCGAATTTTTGATCCAATATGGCCGACTTCCTGTTGGCCATAGAGACGTGCTCCAGTTCATCTTTTAGCTTGTCTCATGGTTCTCTGTCACTGTCCCGAATTTCGTTTCCCTGCGACAAACTTTGCTTGTCCCCCTCCCATAGGGGTCTAATTCTAGGTGGCGCCGTTGAGTGGGGTCACTTTGGGCATTGTTGCGATGTCCATTTTATCAAATTTTTCGCCGGGCTGGTCGATCTGATACCCCCACGTGAGACTTTTCGTCGACGTTCAGGGGGTCAAAAATGCGATCAAATTGGCGGAAAAAGAATAATAAGTAAGAAACCGAGGAAGAACAATACCCCTCACCATTAACTTTGGTACTGGCGAGGGCCAAAAATGTATTAAAATATAAGACTACTATTACACTACTACTGTCGAGGACTAATACTGACCATATAAGGTCTGATATGCAAGTATCTGTGGGAATACTTTAGAGAATTTGCTGATATCACTAACATTTCCTGCATTATCTGTGCACAGTCATACGGTTGCTGCTGGTTGCATTATAACAATTACATAGATAAGAACATTCCTGAAGGCTCAGCTGCATAAATAAGGTGTAGGAGTCGAAACAAATAGCCCTGTTTGTACAATATGGTCAAATATAGTCCAATATAGAAATATTAATAAACTATATGGTCGAGGTTTCTCTAATTTGACTCCAGAATGACTCAGTATACAATTAATGTGAGTAAAAATAAATATACTCAGTTGTAATCTACTGTAGTTTGCATAAAAAGTGCCGTAATTAAGGTGTTATTGACTAAATGATGATGTCCACCCCCAGTCTGCTTGCCTACCTAATAGCTGATAATTAATTGTAAGTCATTTCAAATACTGTCTAATACATTACTAAATACTAAATACTAAATAGTAATAAAATACAACACTAAATACAAAACTGAACACAATCATTCCAGTTAAATACTGTCCCACTTTAACTGTGGCTTTTAACTGTGTTTTAATCGTACTTCATTTGTTTCTGTTGTTGTGAGGAGACCTCGGGTGTCCAGAAAAGCGCCCAATAAATAAAATGTATGATTATTATTATTACCTGTAAAAGTCACAGCGCGTTACTGCACTCTGCCTGCGCCCGCTGTAACTTGTCTGGTAGAAGATCTACAACTGCCACTTTCTTGTCTTCATCGAGTTGTTCTTGTTTTGCCTGAAATGTTCCACAGTATGGCATTAAATATATTCATACAGTGTCCTTGGTCTGCTGGCCTCACTTGTTTCCAAGGAGATAGAGAAGTTTATACCCTACTGTGGAACATCTCCAAAAACATAAACATGCACGATGCGATTTCCAAATAGCCCGTGAAAACTGTGTAATAAAGAAGACGAGATTTCAGATACTTTAAAGTCAAGATTTTATTCAACTAAAAAGTGTGAATCTAAATCCACTCATGAACCTGTCGTTGCATTGATACAGCAAGAAAAAAAGACAATGTGAAATATTAATAACTAACAATGAGAAAGGTGCAATAAATAAATAAATAGTAAAAAAAAAAGAAGGTAAAAGTGAAAATTCACCTTTAATCTTCATCTTAAATTTTAAAATTCTAAACTTGACCGTAAACATAGACCCTAAAACAAATATCTCAGTTACTTCAAATTACCTGTATTTTTCAACAATAGTTTAGACTCTCCCAGTCAAAAGTTTGGACCTTCTCAATGTTTCTTTTTTTCTTTAGGTTTATGACTTTCCACATTTATATCACATATACTGCACTTTCTCTCAATGAGCTTCATAAAGACGAGATTCAAATGGTTTTTCAGTCAAGAAATGTCAAAAGTACAAAGCAGCGATCACACCAAAGAGTGAAAGGTATTTAAGGGCATTTTGTTTTTAATTTGAAACAAGTTTGGAGTTTTTAAGTGTATTTTTTTTGTTTACTACATTCACTTGCATCATTCATCGTTTTGAGTCATTCAGTGAGAATCTACAATGGAAATAAAGGAGAAAATGTCCAAACATTTGACTTATTTGACATTTGACAAACATTTGACAAACACTGAATAACTTCCACGTGATTATAAAAGGCACTACTCAGAACAAATCAAACTAAACAGCTGACAGATACACTGCGCCACTGACGAGACCTTTGTATTTTGGAGAAACTAAACATTCATTATTCATTATTTGTACTCCAAAATAAGGTACATTTTTGAGAAACTGTAACATTAAAGTACATTCAACATTCAGCAGCAGCAATTACAACATGACACAGTCTGTCAGTAAACATGTTTCCACAAGAAACAGGAAAGCAAAGTTTAATTTTAAAGTGCACATTTTTATCCTTCAATTTTTTTTTCACAGTTTTGAACTAAATAAATAGTGCATTAAAAGTGCATTGTACTTGAGTCATCTATAAAACCCAGTCTTAAACAAAGGTATTGAACCATAGATTTAACTAAAATGAAAATAAATTACCAGATTTCAAATCCAGGAACATATAAAAGTACAGAATATTTTAAAGGGAAACCAGCCCCTTGAACCCAGTGTCCACTGAATGACTCTGTCCAGCTTCAGCCTTAGTAAAACTACATATTGGTCTTTTGCACCGGCTCTGTTTGGCACAACACGGCACGTTTTGTTTGCTTTTCCACTGGGGGTTGGACCTGGGAGCGATTAGGCTTTTCCGTTCCTGTTTGGGAGCGGCTCTAACCGCGCTGAGCCGATACGACAGCGTGATGTGGACAGACAGACCGCTGTTCACGTCATACGCAGAGCAGATTGTGAAGACCGCGGTGTGACACTAATGTCGCCTAAAAATGAGGCAGTGTCGACCCCGCGGCTCCACCCACTTCCAGGTGGTAACGGCTGCATGGAAAAGCTTCACCGTGTAGTTCTGTGCTGTGCTGTGCCGGTAGTGTAGTCGAAAAGCCCTAATAGGACCACACGGAGCCTGATATTCACCCTTTGGTCTTTTCACCTGTGCGTCTATGGTTTAAACACCAGTTCATCCATATTAACCACTGCAAGTCCCCCTCTGCCCCACTCACTCAAGGAGTTCCCCAAGGTTCTGTTCTCGGCCCCCTCCTCTTCGTTCTCTACATCCTCCCCCTCGGACATATAATCCGCCCCGACGACCTCCAGTTCCACTGCTTTGCTGATGACATTCAACTCTACCCGTCCACCAAATCCATAACCCCGGCCACACACTCCACCATCACAAACTGCATCTCCCAAACAAAGTCCTGGCTCCAGTCTAACTTCCTCCAACTCAACTGCGACAAAACCGAAATAATCATCATCGGCCCCAAAACACTCACCAAAACCCACAATAATCTCACCCTCTCCACTGACGGCTCCTCAGTCTCCTCCTCATCCCACCTCCGAAACCTCGGCCTTTCCTACGAACTCCCTGCCCAAACGCATCAGAGACTCATGTTGGACCCATGTTTAAAAAAGCTCTAAAAACCCTTCTCTTTAAAACCTCCTTCCATTAATTATCTTATTTCTTTTGCCTTTGTCTCTCCATGTAAAGTGCTATACAAGTGTTATGTATAATTATTAAACTCCTCAGATTGTGCGGTGGACAAACCTGTCAATATAATCACTGCATCACCTTATCGCTCAGTACATGAAAATATTTATCATGGAGGTATTTTTGTTATTGTTGTTGTAATACAAGAGGATTTTTGCTGTACGGCTGTCATTCTATTTTTTTTTTCATTCTTATTGCTATCAAGAGATATAGTTTGCTTCAGAATGTTGTTAGGGTGACAGGTTTGACAGTGGACACTGAAGAAAGCGAAGAAATTAAGAAAGTTCAAATGACATCATCCAGCTTGTCTCGTATTAGGCCCCGTGTCGTCTGTGAGGCATTCGGTGATCAGCTTTTTCCCCTCCTCCGCAGAGACTTCGGACTGACCCGTGTTTACAGACTGCTTTTCAACATCTGGCTTGTGTAGTTTGCAGATGCTTTTTTTTACAATGACAAAAACAGCAATGCCGATAATAAAAACAACAACGACTGTGAAGGCCAGTCCTACATGAAGTCTGGTGGATGGAGGATCGGGGCTGATATCGTTCTCTTTGGGTTCCTCATCTTCGGTTTTGTTTGGAGTCACTTGTTCAGCGGGATGGACGATGAGCGTGACGAAGGCCGCCTCGCCCAGGTCCGGGATGAAGCACTTGTACGTTCCGTTGTCCGTCAGCGCGACTCTTTGGATCCGTAGCGACGCGATCCCATCGGCGAACTGCTCGGGGAAGAGCTGCGTCCGGTTTACGAACTCCGGGATCTTCATGTCCATGTCCTCATGCTGCGCTGTGTAGACGTGCACGAACGGGACCCTCTTGAGGCGGTCGGAGGGGTGCGGCTTGAGCTCGGTGCGGGACCACTCCACCGTCATTGGCCCGAGGTCGCAACGCGGGTCGCAGCGGCACGGCAGGACCACCGCCTCGCCCACCGACGCCTGCACGGGCTGCGGCGGACCAACCACGCGAGTCTGGCCTGAAACAAGGGAGACAATAGGAGGAATGAAAGATTTGATAATTCACGGTTTGACGTCACGCTGGGGGGGGTGTTCTACATGTGTGTCTATGGTGGAATGGTTGAATTTACTATGGCGACACATCGCACACGTTGGCGAATTCAGTTCTTTCGTGTTTTCATTTATTTCGTCTCCTCAGAGTAAAGAAAACCTGGTCAGATTGTGTTTAAACGAAGCTCATATTAAAGTCTAACTTGCGTAACAGGGCTTCAGACAGAGCAGAGCCTACAGATAGCATCACACGCCCAGATACTGTGGAAGACATCAGCCGTAAAATACTGTCATCACATTCTACAATATTTTACAGCAGTGAAATACTGTAGAATATGATGATTCATGCCCTCCTCATTGATTTCCTCATTGATTAAACTGTACTTTCCCATGAATTATCAAAAAAAAATGCACAAATGTCAAACCCGATTTCTACACATGACTAAACCCAACACCTGTCATTACAACAGCTGCTCCCATCTGTATTCAAATATTATCGGCCTATTTTGGGCTTTCAGATTCTAAAATGTGATGATTCATACTCTCAGATGAAGGGGTTTTCACTATGGATTGCAAAGAGCTTTGTCATAAAATAGCCAAAAAGTAAATCCATAAATATTGGATCCGATTCTATTAGGGACTAGACCCAAAAACTTACCGTATTACAACCAAAATCGGGGTTTTAACCATATTAAAATTAGCTGCTCTCATCTGTATTAAATATTAATGCTCTATAGACGGTTGAGATGTCATCCGGAAAATGGAATCGATCTCATTTACAATTCAAAACCATTATTTGAATGGCAAATTAAGTACAAGGAAAGTTCCCTTGGATATTCAGGAGTTTCGTTTTGTTTGTTTTTTTTAGTTTATTAGTTTATTTGACAGGGACAGTGCACATAAAAACATTGACCTAGACAAAAGAGGTCATATGTTTGTGCCAGGTTATAGCAAATATGCTCATTTCCACCTGCAGTCCCTGGACAGGCTGATATAAAATGGCGGATATGCCAATAAAATACCATGAAAAACAACTTACAAAATGTTAACTCAGTCCTAGAGATAAGATCAGTCACATTCATACGTCACAACCACACGCACTATATACATATATACATTTCATACTTCTGCATTCACACGGTTCATTAATGTGTGCAGGTTTGAGTGGATAAAAGCCATCGTTTGGTCAGACGTGCAAACATGCCATAACTTGTGGCTATACGCTCGTCAAAGCCTGAAACCGTCAGATCTCAGAAGCTCAGCAGGGCCGGGCCTGGTTAGTACTTGGATGGGAGACCACTGGGAATTCCAGGTGCCACAGGGGGGCGCCAGTTGCAAAAACTGTCATTGTGTCCTTAGGCAAGGCACATCACCCACATTGCCTAGTATGAAAGTGGTGTGTGTGTGAATGGTGGTGGTGGTCGGAGGGGCCGATGGTGCAGATTGGAGCCTCACTTCCGTCAGTCTGCCCCAGGGCAGCTGTAGCTACAATAGTAGCTTACCACCACCGGGTATGGAGTGAATGAATAATGCTCTATAAAAGCGTCTTTGAGTGTCCAGAAAAGCGCTGTATAAAACTGATGCATTATTATTATAACTTGTGCATGAGACTGTTTCAGAGGCTTATGGCTTTGTACGAAAAAGAGGACTGACCAAACGAGGCTCTAAACTTTGGAGCAGTCCACCGTCCTCAGGCTGTGGGGCGTGTGGCTCGGGAGTTTTGAAGACTTGTCACGCGAATACCCCAATATCCCAGTTTTTCAGCACTTTACTGTGATAAAAGTAGAAATAACTGCTTAGTAGCTCTTCACTCCCTTCCACGTAGTTCACCAAAGGATTTCTTAATATTTATTGCACTTAATCACTAAAATCTGATTAATCACCGTTGTAAATGTGATTAATTCCCTGATCACACATGTATATAGGTGTAAATATGTCACTGATGTAAATAATTTCTGAGAGAGAACTATTTTTATCTTTTATCTTATTTTATTTTTTAAACTTGATTCTAACTACTTGGTCGGTTGCATCTGTAACAAAGAAAATTTCCCCTCGGGGATGAATAAAAGTAATTCTGATTCTGATTCTGAAGTACCGCAGCACAACCTCATACAGCAATAAAGCCTTTCTGTTTCTAGTTTCTCACTTTTTGCAAGTGCTAAATGAGCAGCACATTTTATTTTATAAAAAAACGTAGCTCATCAGAGGAAAAAGGTTGGAGACCCCAGGCTTAGATGATTCATGCTGAGTCACAAACTCGCATTAGTCAGCGGTCACTCATTTAAGCTTAAATAAATATTAAAACAAGTAAATTCAGATTCCTGTTACACGACTTAACATTGTCCAGTCCAGTCTAGTTTATTTCTATAACACATTTCATAAAACAGTTTCCAACAAATAACAACAAATAATCATATAATGATAAAATAAACGCTCAGATGTAATCGTACTAGTTTTAAAGCAATAAAACCAGTAAAATAAAATAAAAATAAATAAATAAAAGACACTGGGGAGCACACAACTCACAAGCCACTGTAAGCGCCTTTTCCCATCCCATTACCATTGATTATTTCGTTAATTGTTAATCGTTCCGGCAATATCTTAATTTCACTCTGAAGTTTTTGTTTGATTCAAAAGGTGAAACTATGTGAGGAAAGGGAAATGCAGAAGATGTGGGACAACCCCTTAGAGACGTGGGGAAAGAAGAAACTCACGTGTCTATGGGGAAATCATATGAATTTATTCCAGTTACCAAATTTAGAAATGGGTCATGAGATAAGAAGGTGATGGGAGAGACTCGGTACTTATCACGAGTTTCCTTAAAAAAAAACCTCACGAATATATGACTCATGAATCCCGATTATAAACGTGATAATTTAACTCACTTTTAAGCTATTAAAGCGCATAAAAACTCAACTAACACCACCAAAAAACGTTAAAATTACCACGTTCCGTCACGTTTAGATCAGAATGTGAACGTAGATAAGCCGAGAAGAACGGGTTCGCTAAGGAGAAAATTACGCGCAACGATTACGAAAGACAAAGTTTGATCCGTTTAAATGAATAAAAAGTAAACATTTTCCGCTCTTACCTCGGACCAAAGGGCTCAGACTGACGGAGAAAATCCACAAACTGAGAATGAATGAAGCGGACATGTTCTGGAGAAGTGCTCCTCTCGGTGCGCTCTGTGAGACTGTGAGCGTTACGCCCTGACGCACACTTATCTGTTTGTTGATGTCATTACGTTATGGAAAATGGGCGGGGACGCTTACGTAACTCTCTCGGCAACGTAACAAAACACAAAGTTGTAAAAAAAAAATAAAAAGAGGTTTCGACTAAAAACGAAGTGGAAAACCACAAACTAAACTAACACAAAAAAACAAACAAAAAAAAAACAAACAAACGGGAAAACATCACACGACTGAGGGACGTGCTCAAATAAGATACGTAAAATATAAAAAGAGTTCATAAAAGAATTGATGAGAGAGATGTTAGATTTACGTGACATAAAAGCGAAGAAAAAAAACGCTTAAAAACAATTATTATTATTATTATTATTATTATTATTATTATTATTATTATTATTATTATATTTTTTATAGAGAAAATCTCTGTGCCAGATTTAGCCACAAGTTTCCATCTGCAGCCCATGAGCAGGTACAAAATACATTATAAATTAAGAAAACTACTAAAAATGCTCAAATGCACTGTCATCAACACGCTCCAAAATGCACGTCCAGCAAACTCGTCATCATGTTCCTCCTCCAATTCATCCACAACAAGACAACAGTTCAGACAAATGTCACTTAAATCCCTTTTCGTCCGGGATTAGTTTTACCGAGAGTAATTTTGGCTTTATTGATCCACAGGGGAAATGACTTGGACACAGGAGCTCACGCGTCACATTATCCATCCACCCGTCTTCTCCCGCTTAATCCAGCTGGGTCCAATCCACATCACATTATATTACAGCAAAATAAATACTGTAACATAAATACAGTATATTACAGTTATAGAGACAAGATAGTAATAATTACAAACGTCATCTATTTTTCTAGTCTGAATTTTCTGGAAAATGTCTAAAAACTCCCTCCCGTAATTATGCAAACTCAAAGCTCTTCGGGCAGTTCCGCGGAGAACACAGAAAGAGCTTTTTGTCTTCTGTTATTTCCGTAAAACAGGCTTACCTCGTTTACGGACTCGTGTTTTCCCGTGTGAATATGAACAAAAACACAGACGTGGTGAGATCAATTTCATAGACGTCTCGAGGGAGAAACACAGATCCTCATCCGCCATCTGCTGCACGCCCTCCACGCGGGAACTGTGACGTCACGCGGTGTTTATTGACCTTTATTTAAGTTCAGGTTCACGCGGACGAGGCTCCTGACGGCAAATCCCACACCCACAGAGCTCAGTTCTCCAAATCTGAACCGTGTTTTCCGTTACTGATAATCCAAATAAATAACTATTTTCATTCTATCCAACACACGTCCCGCAAAAAAGCCCCAATAACCAATTTATACAAAGAGTTAATAAACATTTAGAAGACCCCTCGTATCGTCAAGGGTCTCACAATTACATCGTGGACCATCATAATATATCGAATCCCAAGTCTCTTTGTTTAAATGAACAGTTCTGATGTAGAAATAGCTAAAAAAAAACAGAGGGAACTACATAGACCATGATCCTTTGCTCCGTTTCAGCGCAGACGACATGAAGAAATAACTGTTCTAAGCACTTTTACATCTTCATTCTTTGGGTTAAGTTTTGTGAAGCATTTTTAGAGGAAAAAGTTGCAGATTCACCACAAAATATTGTAATAAATCTGGTCCAGTGAGATGTTTATGGTGAAAATATCGTACAGAGAAATTTGGATTTCGTTCCATCCTTAATGACAATAAATGTTGCACCAAATGACTGGGCAAAACGTTTTAGAATCAGTCTTGTTATTCTGTAGAATATCGTAATATCGTGAGCTTTTCCACGATATCGCAATAAATATCGTGCCGTGAGGTTCAGACCGTGACCGTATCGTACTGTGAGACTTGGATCTCGTCACACCCATAGTTCACTGTGTCTGGAAGAGCGTTTCTCGGGCTGATCTCATGAACGCTCTGGTTTTGGGAAGTGGGACGAGGCCACAGAGTTTCCAAAATCATAACTTCAGTTTGTTTTTCCCCTGGAGAGTTCGGTCATTTCATAATCGTCAAGAGCACAACAGCAGGTATAATTTGTTTGTTTGATCCCATAATTACACATTTAATTATAGTTTTTTGTGTCTAAAAAATTCCAGGTCAGTTTTGCCAAGACTGTCACCGTCGTACTGCAGAGAAAATCAAACACAAATCACTGAGCCGTGCTCAGAAATCGTTGGTGTTCGTGCTGTTCTATCTCAGCTCAAACAAATCCAGTGAAACGTGATGATTCTTTGTTCGATTGGAGACCAAATTACAGCCTCTAAAAGCCTCCGCCGCTCTGTTTTATTTCCATGACGTGCGGCTTTACTTATAACATGTTTGTCCATTCATACGTCTCTACAAAAACATTTAAAACAAATAAAACTATTGAATGACACTGACTGAAGTAAGATCAGATAAAGAGATAATATAGCCTAAAACATGTATAATCACAGACTCTATAGAAAGAAACGGGAGGAGCTCAGCAGCGATGAACGATACAGTGGCTTTTATTGTTCCCAGATAAAAGATTCACTGAACAACAGCCACATAAATGATGAGAGAAAAGACCAGACGGCTCCACGATGTGTAAGACTGCTGAACAATTTCCTTTTACATTCAAAATTATTATATCATTTATATAATATTATAATTATAATAAAAATAATAATTAATAATAATAATAATATTAATAATAATAATAATAATAATAATAATAATAATAATAATAATAATAATAATAAATAAAATACAATAAATAAAATACAAGAAGAAGAAGAGGAAGAAGAAGAAATCCAGGATGTAGTATATGTAGTACAGGGTTACAGGAAGAGCTCAGCAGACATACAGTCAGCAACATAATGTAATTTACTGTAAGAGAATCAAATTTAAAACACACACAGACACAGACACACAGACACACACAGACACAGACACACACACACACACACACACACACACACACACACACAGACACACAGACACACACAGACACAGACACACACACACACACACACACAGACACACACAGACACACACACACACACACACACACACACACACAGACACACACACACACACAGACACACACACACAGACACACACACACACACACACACACACACAGACACACAGACACACACACACACACACACACAGACACACAGACACACACAGACACACACACACACACAGACACACACAGACACACACACACACACACACACACACACACAGACACACACACACACACACACACACACAGACACACACACAGACACACACACAGACAGACACACACACACACACACACACAGACACACACACACACACACACACAGACACACACACACACAGACAGACACACACACACAGACAGACACACACACACACACACACACACAGACACACACACACACACACAGACACACACACACAGACAGACACACACAAACTCTTTGTCTGAATACATGATGAAATTTATTGTAACTGTTCATCTGATCTGGGCTGAAATAAGAGAGGAAAAAGGAGAAGACAGAGGGAGAACAATTATCTGTGTCCCCACAGATGCTTGTGTTATTATTAGCACAGTGTTATTATTAGCACAGCGTTCTTCACTTACTGTAAACTACAGTCGTGGCCACAAGTTTTGAAAAAGGCACAAATATTAGATTTTCACAGGTTCTGCTGCTGCTTCAGGGTTTTTAGGTGTTTTCTCGCATGTTTTTATGGTTTACTGAAATATAATTACAAGCATTTTATAAGCATCAAAAGCTTTGATTGACAGTTACACTGAGCTCATGCAACAAGTCAGTATTTACTGTGTTGATCCTTCTTCAGTCAACTTCTGGACCAAATCCTGACTGAGGCCGTCCATTCTTACATAATCAACGCTTTGAGTTTGTCAGAATTTGTGGGTTTTTTGTCCACCGCCTCTTGAGGATTTTAACCTTTATTTAGCCAGGAAGGTCCCATTGAGATACAATATCTCTTTTTCCAGGGAGTCTTGGTCAAGAGGCGGCAAGTGCACAAAAATTTCATAAAACAATTACAAAGAAGCACAAAGACATGAAACAGCTCATCAATTCTAAACTTATACATTCATCGTATTATGTGATGATACAAATAGAAACACTCCTGAGGCGATTCCACTGCTCTACAAGATGTGATTTTAAGGCAGTGAAAGGATATTTACAGAGTCCTGCAGCTGATTCCATTCATGTGCTGCACTGAAACCAAAAGCAGTTTTACCGAGTTTGGATCGAACAGATGAACCTTCAGAAGGATTTTCTGTGAGGATGGTGTATTATCTGTGCTTATATTAAATGTTAAGACACGACTGATGTACTGAGGTCATTTGCCTGTTAAAGATTTTAGGGTAAAAACCAGGAAACATTTTCTGCGTCTAAGGTGCAGTGACGTGTTCGCACATTAGCAGCCGTTACAAAACGTAATGCAGCAGGATCTGCAACATCCAACTTTTTAAAACCGATTTAGAGGTGTGCATATAAATTACATCGCCATAATCTAATACGCTCAGAAAAGTCCTCTGGACAAGTCGCTTTTGTGCAGTAAAAGGGAAACACAGCCTAGTCTTGGCCTAAGTTTTTTCAGAATAATATCAATGGTTTGGATTGAGCACAGATTCTCAGTGGGGTTAAGATCTGAGGAGTTTCCTGGACCCAAAATCTTGATGTTTTGTTCCCTGAGCCGTTTAGTTATTCCGTTTGCTTTATGGCGAGGTCCATCCTGCTGGAAAAGGCTTTGTTCATCACCAAACTGCTCTTGGATGGTTGGGAGAAGTTACTCTCAGAGGACGTTCTGGTACTTTGTCTTTTATCTGTAGATCCATGTCCTTTTCAAGAAAACTGTCTAGGAAACGTCGCCATGGAGCTGCCCTCTGCGCCTTCTGTTATGCCATAAATGCATCTGTCATTTCTACGTGATCTCCCCTCTAAAGGGTTTTTTGCTGCGAGAGGCAGTGCCGGAGTGCGCCTCTCAGGTCCATGTTCACCGACTCGAGTTCGCTTATTCGTTGTTCCGCCTCCGTCAGCCTCGTTCCTTGATTTTCAGTGTCCACAGTGACATTCTGTAGCTTTTGGTTAACCTCAGTCTTGAAGTTCGTCAGTTCTTGTTTTAACTCGTCCTTCATTTCTGTGATTTTATTGGTCAAACATAGAATGAATGAATAAATGCCTTTATTTGTCAATTCCTTCACATGTGTAAGACAGACAAAGTCATCGAAATTGGACCTGTCGCCCCATCCGTACATTACAACAGACAAAAAACAGTATTACATGGGGAAGACAACACGGACCGGACAGGAAGGCAGGCAGCAGATAGAAATAAACAAATAAACAGCATCACATGAGGACAGGATTAGGAGAAAAAAAAAGAGGACCAACCCCAGACCACGGGGCATCGTATGGAATGAGTACAAAAAAACACCTCCGAGCATCAGCAACACAGTCAAAACACAGAACAAACATCCACAGAACAGCTGTAGCCGTAGTTAGCTCATCCTCTGCTACAGCTAGCTCATTTTCCCTTCGCTATCCCCCGTGTCCTCGGGTGAGTTTACATTCGGTTTCAGTTTTTCGTTTGTCGGTTTCGTTGTTAGAAGGTCCCGGTTTTCTCTCAGACCTTGTCCCGCGCATCATTTGCAACTTTAATGATCAAAACGTTCGTTCTTTCGAGGTGCGTGGAGTTTTCACAACTTCCGGTCAGGAGAGGTAAAAAAGCTACTCCGCCATCTTGTAGGACGTTCTGGTACCAAAATTAATATTTGTGTCAGTCTCAAAACTTTTGGCCACAACTGTAAAGATTTTAGGTCCAGGAAACTCCCCAGATCTTAATCCCTCTGAGAACTTGTGGTCAATCCTCAAGAGGCGGTGGACAAAAAAAAAAGACAGAAATTCTGCCAAACTCAAAGCGTTGATTATGTAAGAATGGACGGCCTCAGTCAGGATTTGGTCTGAAAGTTGATTGGAGAACGGTCAACTCTGCAAATATCGACTTGTTGCATGAACTCAGTGTAATTGTCACTCAAAGCTTTTGATGCTTATAAAATGCTTGTAATTATATTTCAGTAAACCATAAAAACATGTGAGAAAACACCTAAAAACCCTGAAGCAGCAGCAGAACCTGTGAAAATCTAATATTTGTGTCTTCAGTGTTTTGTGTTGATGTGGGAAACCGGAGTCACTTGTCTTTGCACTTTATCAACTGCACATGTGGAGGCTCCAAATGAAATTTCACTGTTTTCCTGTGACAATAAATATTAAATGTAAATATTTGAATCTTGAATCTTGGATTTTATTTATTTTTATCTATTTATTTATTTTATTTTAAATAGGGTCAAAACACATTAATGAACATTACGGATATGTAAATATGTTATCAGATTGTGGCCCAGGGCAGGTTGATGTAATCATAAAACGAATACAGTGTTTTTACTGTGTATTTGTTTTATGTTTCACTGACACAGAACAAAAAGCCTCTTCTTCCTCTTTATCTTTCTTGTGTTAGTTTATCTTAAAGCGTCGAAGGCTTTGTTATGTGGTGACTCAGCAGATGTGGTTTTGTTGTCATTTGAAGCGTGACACGGCGTTACACAGCACAAATGATGAAAGAAGAGACTTTTTTTGTCATTTGAAGCATGACACGGCGTTACACAGCACAAATGATGAAAGAAGAGACTTTTTTTGTCATTTGAAGCGTGACACAGCACAAATGATGAAAGAAGAGACTTTTTTTGTCATTTGAAGCATGACACAGCACAAATGATGAAAGAAGAGACTTTTTTTGTCATTTGAAGCATGACACAGCACAAATGATGAAAGAAGAGACTTTTTTTGTCATTTGAAGCGTCACACAGCACAAATGATGAGACCAGACGGCTCCACAATGACATTTACTGTAAACTGTTCAAATGATCTGGGCTTTCGTACTCAGACCAGCTCTAAAATTATTATTATCAATTTATTTTTATATTTATATGATTATTATTTTTTGTGGTACACAGTAGTGAAAAACTGAAATCCTGAATTGCTTTCAGGAGCATTTTTTATCAGTGGGTTCCTTGTTTGACTCTGCAGGAACTTTAACAAACTCTTGCACAGAATCCTCTGTTTTCTGGAGACCGTTTTAACTTTGTACCTTTTACTGTCCATGAGGTGCATAAAGCTCTAAAGGCATTGGATCACAGAAAACCTCCTGGACCAGACTTGATGGAGCCTTATTTTTTGAAACTGGCAGCAGATTTTATTGCAGAACCACTTCCATCAGTTTGGAAATCAGCTTTTGTTCTGCCCTTATTAAAAGGGGGTGATCCATCACTGCTGACTAATTATGAGCCAATATCAAATCTGTGTGTTTTATCCAAAATTCTGGAATCTCTAGTTTGTGACCAGTTGAAAGAGTTTTTGTCCTCTAATAATATTCTTTCCAAATTTCAATCAGGCTTCAGAAAAAAACACAGTACTAACACAGCTATTATGGAAGTGATAAATGATATTATTGTGGCACTTGATAAGAAACTGTACTGTGCGTCACTCTTTATTGACCTCTCAAAAGCGTTTGACACTGTTGATCACGCTCTCTTAAAAACAAACTGCTCAGTCTTGGATTGTCAGAACATGCAGTTGTGTGGTTCTCAAATTAATAATAATAATAATGCATCAGTTTTATACAGCGCTTTTCTGGACACTCAAAGACGCTTTACAGAGCATTATTCATTCACTCCAGACCCGGTGGTGTAAACTACTATTGTAGCCACAGCTGCCCTGGGGCAGACTGACGGAAGCGAGGCTGCCAATCTGCACCATCGGCCCCTCCGACCACCACCACCATTCACACACACACCACTTTCATACTAGGCAATGTGGGTGATGTGCCTTGCCTAAGGACACAATGACAGTTTTTTTTGCAACTGGCGCCCCCCTGTGGCACCTGGAATTCCTTGTGGTCTCCCATCCAAGTACTAACCAGGCCCGGCCCTGCTGAGCTTCTGAGATCTGACGGGATCAGGCTTTGACGAGCCGGTATGGCCACAAATTACCTGAATAACCTGAATTTTTAACTTATTTTTAACTTTTTAATTTTTATATTTATTGATTTATTTTTCTTATTTATTAGGACAAATCACCTTTTTAGAATATTTTCTTTTGCATTTTTTTTTTTATATCCCTTTCTTTTAACTCTGGTCTTGTATGTCTTGTATGTATGTTAATTACTCATGTTGTTTGTGGAATATATGTTACTGCTGCGACACATGAATTTCCCCATTGTGGGATAATAAAGGGCATACTTACTTACTTACTTACTTACTTATAACAGAACTCAATACATTAAATATGAAGGTCTTTGTTCTAAATTTGTTACTGTCCACAAGGATGTGCCACAGGGCTCAGTTTTGGGTCCCCTTCTGTTTATTTTGTACATCAATGACTTGGGCCAAAATGTCTCCGACACAAATTTGCATTTTAATGCTGATGACACAGTTATTTACTGTTATGGGTCATCTCTTGCTCAGGCCATTGAAACCCTGCAGAAAGCTTTTGTTGCTGTCCAGCATTCACTTATTCAGCTAAAACTAGTTCTCAATGCTGACAAGACTAAGCTAATGTTGTTTTCAAACTCTAAGAAGGTCCCTGAGTCTATTCCAGTTGTGTCCACCCTTGAAGGAAATGTCATAGAGGTGGTTCATGAATATAAATACCTTTAAACCACACATAGAAAAACTTGTAAAAAAAAAACTGAGACTTAAACTTGGGTTTTTCTTTCGTAACAAACTGTGTTTTTCTTTTGCATTAAAAAAGCGTCTTGTCACTGCAGCCTTTTTATTTGTGCTGGATTATGGGGACATTCTGTATATGATGCTTCTTCTTCATGTCTTCAAATGATGGACATGATGTTTCCTGCTTCCCTGAGGTTTATTACCAGCTGTAGACCTATGACACTGTGACTTGTACTCGAGTACAGTGGCCTCTCTGGACACTAGAGGCAGGACATTGGTGCACTTTTATTTACAAAGCTGTACTTGGATTTGCTGCCTCCTCACATTTGTACTTTGATCAAAAGCAAAAATGTCGGCTCTTACTCCTTGCGATCAAATGATGAACTGTTGCTCTGCTCCTTTTGCCTGCACAGAGCCTTTGTCCAATCTGCACCTTTTACCTGGAACTTGTTGCAGAAAGACTGGAAATTGTCTGAACTATTGTCCTTAAATGTTTTTAAAACCAAACTGAGCCTCACAGACTCTGCCTCTATAATGTGCAGCTGTTTTTCATAAACTGTGCAGTTTCAATGTTGTTTGTTTGTTTGTATGTACTTGAAATGTGCCTCTTGGCCTGGACTCCCTTGAAAAAGAGGTTTTTAATCTCAGTGGGACTTTCCTGGTTAAATAAAGGTTTAAAAAAAAGTGACATAAAAACAAGGTTATAAATGAACATTGAGACAGAAGAGAAAGATTGAGAGAAAAGAGAGAGAAGAGAAACAAACAAAAAGAATAAATAAAATGAAGCGCTGGTGTGGGGATTATAATATGTACTTTTCAAACACACACAGGTTTTTATGGCCTTTGGGTGCTTTGAATTCTTAGTGGATTGTTTGTAGAATCATATTTAATATTTATATTGAAATTAGAGGTTTCTCGTTTCGATATTTGGTTTTGTGAAGACAGAATTTGGCCAAAATAATACGTTTTTAATGATGTGTTTTGACAAACGGTTTGCAGAAGGTTCAGTTTCAGTTCAGCTTTAGTTTATTCGCCATTTGCAGTATAAAAACACATTGGAATAAAAGGTACAAGCGACTCACAGTGCACAGCAAATCCATCCATTCACACAACACATGAACATGATAGAAAACCCAGGCCACATAAGAAAAGATCACAAATGCAAGACAGTTAAAACTCATACATTACAGGCATTTATAAAGTGCCTGTGTAAAGCTTAAGTGCTCTGGGATATTTAAAGTGCATTATTTAAAGTCATCACTGCCTGTGGGAAGAAACTTCTACGATGTCGGGATGTGGTGCATTTTATAGTGCGATAAAATGTCTCTGTCAGGATGAGACGGGTCATTCACGATCGATAATGCCCGAGAAGCAAGTGTTTTAGTGTAAATGTCCTCGAGGTCCAGCAGCTCCACACCTGCTGCCCTGAGGCTGAGCGGATTCTGTTCAGAGCCAAACCACTGTTACTGCCCCTGAGGAAACTCTCATAGCCCAATGAGAAAAACTGGAAAGGATCTGTTTGTTTGGAGTAAAAGCTTTTAATTTCCGTAAGAAGAAAAGACGCTGACGTGATTTTTTAACCCTCAAAGACCGACGACATCGTACACGACACAGAGGAACATGTTTCTATAACCACAGAACTTTGTAAGTGTAAAAGACAGAAACTTCCTTTTCCCCTCTGAAAGTGCAGACATAGAGGTTTCCGTACATTTCTGCGGCTTTATCCTACGTCACACTCACGCTGTGTGATGACGTGAGCAAAACGAGTGTCCAACAGGAACTTTGTTTTCCCCAAACTCATGCGCTCCGTCCATTTTGATCGAGCCAAACTTTGCCAAAGAGTGAAGTGAGTCAAGATGGTCGACTCCTCTGACTGTGTGTGTTTATAACGAGGGAAAAAGTCGCTCTAAGTGGAGTTAATTCTCACACACATGGAAAATGACACATCTTGGTGTGTGTAATTGTGCATCTCTTTCTATTTTTATTTAAAGGTTTATTTCAGTCCAAATGAACAAATCCAAATGTAATAAACACCCTGGAAATGCAGAAGTGCTGTGGCTCTGGCCCTGGACCTGACAGGAGCTGTTTCCAGGACTGGACCAGGAAAGTCATGGAGCCACTGCACTTTTTTTGTTTTTAGGGCAATAAGGAGATTTTTAATTTACTCACAGACTTGAGATTTTGCATTTTTGTAGCTGAGGCCCTAAATTAAGCATTTTTATGTCCAAAAAGTTGTTTCTACATGTTTACTGTGGGTTTCGTATAAAAGAGTGTGAATTTTATTTTCTGGGTTTTTTTCATCTCTATTTCTGGTCCTGTAGCTTTTCTCACAGCCTCATGACACAACTACAGCAGCAGATTGTGAAATAACAGGTTGGACTGAACAAAAGGAGGTAGAACACTTCATTAGGGGTAAAAGGGGCAGTTTTAAAAGCAACATTAAGAACAAAAATCCAGGCGAGGAGAAATGTACTAAAATTGCCCTCAGGTCTTCAGGGGTGAACAAAAGCACTTAGATTCGGGGGCCAACTAAGATCATTTGAAAGGGTCACACCCAAAAATTTACAGTTTTCAACAATTTGTACCTCTGCATCATTCATAAAAACAGGCCGATGAGAGTTATTCTTACCAAAATCAATGAGAAGCTCATATGTTTTGGAAATATTCAGATTCAAGTTGTTCTGCTCAATTTAACAATTTAACTGTTTTCTTTTTGTAATAAGATTAAAATAAGAGAGAAGGGCCGTGGGAAGGTTCACACATAACACATGTGACTTCACCACTTCTGTTTCACAGGGTTCTGCAGGAGGAAGTGTCTTGGGGTGAAGATAACACCTTATTTTTTTTAACAGTGTGACATTTCTATTTATTCATCATTTGCATTTTCATTTTTCTTTGCTCAACGACTTCTGCAGGTTCAGTCCACACTCGTTTTTTTTTGCCGCTCGCCCGAAAGTTGCATTCAGCTCCAAGAGACGAACTGAAAACCTGTGGCTGAAGCTTGTGACGGTCGTGTTATTGGCATGTTTTTGGACACGATTTGTTGTGTTTTCATCATCAGAACAACTAAAATAACTCGACTGCGATGTTTTCTGGGAAGGTCGAGGATAATATTTGTGCATCGTTAATCTGCAGTTTAATCCAGGCCGTATTTATCTCATTTGGGGTTGACTTTCCGTATTTTCTCCACGAAATGTCACTAAAAGATCCTGTGTTATAAAAAATGAAGAATATTTATTACAAAAACATCGTCTCCGGCTCTAATCTTCAAATTAGGACCATTATCGAATAGTGTTTTGCGTAAAAGAAGTAAGAAAACGCGGGAACAAACGTATTTAAGGCCATGTACTCGATTTTTCCCCCATTTTTTAAACAAAATGAGTCTTTCCCCGGTGCAGATCTATTATAAACAGCAGGACTGGAACATATCCAAGTCTAACAACACGATATTTATCTACAGAATAACAACACTGACACAGCTACAGTTTCTGCCTACACCTGCTCAGTGATGCAGTGTTTGATTTGATTATTTTACAGACTGAATGTGTTTTATTTTATGGACATCAGACTGAATATAATGTATGTAAACTGTAATGAGTTAAACACCCACAGGAATGCAGTTGTGCTCATAAGTTCACAGACTCTGGCAGAATTGGTGATTTCTTGGTCCAGAAGCTGCACACGGGACGTACTTGGATATTCAACATGAGAATGATCCAGAACACAAAGAGGACCTGTGGCTCCAGCAGAATAAAGTGAAGGTTCTGGAGTGTTCGTCTCTTCTGACCTCAGTATCACTGAGCCTCTGGGCAGATTCAAGCTGCAGTTCAGACAAGAGCCCAAGAATTTACAGGAACTGGAGCCTTTGGCCCAGAAGAATGAGCAGCTTTACCATCAGAGGAAATAACACATCCACAACTGTCACAAAAGACTCCTTTGTGTAGTTTCTGTTTCATAATGATTTAAAAAGAGAAAACACATAAGAAAAGGCGTCACCTGAGCATGAACCCTGAGTGAAAGAAAAGTGTTATTCATGTTATTCATATTCTCTGAAAGATGGACAAGAAACCCCCGACCCGACCATCTCAGGGCTCCACAGACGGTGGAGGCTTTTCAAAAAGGACTAAAAGACGATTTTTTAAAGAAAGCTTACAGCTAACTTTTAAATTGTGTTTAATTGTATTTTTTTGTCTTTGTTTTGTTTTTACATGTAGCACTTTGAGATTTGGTTTCAAATGTGAAGTACATTATAAATAAAATGTATTATTATTATTAAGAAATCAGTCACATTCTGTCAGGGTCTGTAAACTTATGAGCACAACTGTATTTCGAGGTTACACAAAGCAAACGTCACTCGTTCTGTCCTTTATTTATCCTGCAGCTGTGCACATGTACACACATAAATATATTTCAATAAAATGGCCACACCGGCTCCTCAAAGCCTGATCCCGTCAGATCTCAGAAGCTCAGGGTCTGGTCAGGACTTGGATGGAGACAGTGGGAGCTCCAGGTGCCACAGGGGGGCGCCAGAGCAAAAACTGATGTAGTGTCCTTAGGCAAGACACATCACCCACATTGCCTAGTGTGAAAGTGGTGAAAGTGGTGTGTGTGAGTGTTGGTGGTGGTCGGAGGGGCCGATGGTGCAGATTGGAGCCTCACTTCCGTCAGTCTGCCCCAGGGCAGCTGTGGCTACAATAGTTGTTTACACCACCGGGTCTGGAGTGAATGAATAAAGCTGTAAAGAGTCTCTGAGGGTCCTGAAAAGCGCTGTATAAAAAAACTGATGCATTATTATTATTATTATTAAAACAGTAAAGTTGTAGAGATTCAGTTTGTCTCTGTTCATTTTAATTTCTTGAACTTATAATAGAATATTACACCCGTCACAACACACAAAACCATCAGCCACTTTGAGAAGAACTCTGTCCCGCTGAGTTTCACACACTAACAACACTCCCCTTCTTCAGTCGGCCACATTTTTTTCCATTTCCTGCACAAGCTGAAGGAGAAACTGCTTCTCATCTTCATTTTTCGTAAGACATTAAAGTGTGAATCAGCTTTACTCTTTCCGTGACTGGAGCCTCTCTGCTTCACTCTGCTTTTTCCTTCCACACACCAGGCGGCCATGACAGAATTTATGTGTTTACCTCCATATAACGACGCACAGAAAACTAAATATCCGCACAAAACACATGTATCTGAAGGGTTTTAGAACTAGTGACAAAAAATGACAAACCAGCTTCACGAATGCATCAAAGATTTTTTCAAAACAGTTTAAAAAATGTTTAAAGAAATGAGTTTGTCTCACTGTACTAGTGAAGGAGCTTCTTTTTGAGATGCTTATTGTTATTGTTGGTCTGAAAGGATCTAATGTTACTGTGGTATAATTTAAATGTGAACCATGACTTAGATGTGTAAAGTCGCTCGGTTCAGTCCTAATGAAAGACTAACAGGAAGTGAAAAACGACTAACTTTCTAAATTTGGAGAAGGGGCGGGATTTACTACGTTTTTTTTTACTTCCTCCCACTCCTTTTCGAGCATGTAAACAAATGTGATGGTCCTTGTTTAAATTTTCTTCCCTTTTGTTTCTTGTATTTGCAGTTTGCACGTCTGCACGTCTGAACCAGCCATAAAAAAATAATACAGTGAAGGGAAATACAGACAATAACAAAAGGCCCGAGTACAATGACGAAACAGAAAGACGAGTCTTTTCCTGTGTCTTGTGCAACCTCAAAACCAACTCAGAGCTTTGCCAAATTTGACTCTCTTCAGTTTCAGATCGGTGATATCCTAATGCAGGGTTCAAATCAGCCAAAATTAAACGTTTATGTTGGATGTTGGGTGTTTCTGTGGACCATCCTGATGCCTAAGAATGCCTGACCCAAAATGTATTTTATTTTTGATGTGTTTAACCTTTATTTAAAGACCCACTGAGATCCAGACCTCATTTACAAGGGCGACCGGGACAAGTGTTCAACAGCAAACAACAAAGATAAACATGAGATTATGAAGGTAAAGTGCTGTGAGGGTGGAAAATATTTCAAAAGTGCAGAAGCTGTAAGAGTCTAAAACAGGGGTGTCAAACTCATTTTGGTCCGGGGGCCGTATGCAACCTACTTTGATCCCAAAAGGGCCGGATCAGAAAACTCAGTTCTCTCTTCAAGTTATTGTATTTTTCTCCGTGTCTCGTAGTGGTGTTTAAGATTATATTCCTCGACCAACGCCACTTGTTCCAAACACACTGAGCACAGATTTCCCATTCACCTCTGTCAACAAATAAGAATTAGACTATTTTTCTTGGGAAATCCTGAACTCAGCATCTGCTTTTCTCATTTTTTGACATTTTGCTGATGAGGGTCACGGTCGACAGTCAAAACGATCGTCCTTTAAGAGCGTTTGGAAAGAGGAAAGTCTTCATTTGTGCTGCTCTGGTGGGAGTCGCAACGTACAGAAACGCCGGAGACGCTGCTATGCTAAACGGTGCAGAAAATTAACAGAAAAATCTGAAAATTGTAAGTATTTTAATAGAAAAATCAGCTGAGGGCCAGATTAAAGGTCTTGGAGGGCCGGATCTGGCCCCCGGGCCGCATGTTTGACACATGTGATCTAAAAGGATAAAGTGCAGTAGTTGTAAACAATAGATGATAAAATGCAATAAAGTCTGCCACAAAGAGCAAATGGCAACTTAAAAACACAGACACTGAGGAACAGAGGCTTTTAGCCTGTTAAGTAACAAAGAAAGAAAAGATTTAAATGAGATAAGATCAGATATTTTCAGTTCAGTTTGGAGGGTTTTCCAAGCTGCGTGAAGTCGCCCCATCAAACGCAAACCTACAAAAACTATGTCAATCTTTTGTGCTTCGTTTGTGCTGCAAAAAGTTTTGTTTGTGCTGTTGTGGATTTTTAAATCTGAGAAGAATAAAAAATGAGAACGAAACCTTCTGTCCCTCAGAAAGTCCGTCTCTCCCTGATCTGACCCACGGCAAAACCAGAACAGGCTCTTCTACAGCCGACAGACGTCACATCAACATGAGCAGAACTACAGTATCTGAACAGTTCTCATCTGGGTTAAACTGGGGCATCGATTAGATGAACTCAAGTGGACCAATAATTCTAAAAGATGAGAATGAATAAAACAACAAACTGTTGTTTTAACTCTGATAGAAAAGGCCTGAACATCTGAGGCTGTGGAAAAGTCTGTGATATTATAAAATATGAATGAAAAGCAAATGACTAAAGACTGAAACAGACTTTTCCTCAGCCTCAGGTCGTTTCTCTTCTCTAGTTTTGTGGAGTTTTTCTCCGTCAGCTGAGCAGAAATGACGTCCTGTAATTACCACAGAAATAATAATGAAGAATTTTAGAAATAAACTCACACAAATTAAACTGTCACAGCACAAACGAAGCACAAATGTTTGACATCGTTTTAGTGCAGGTTTGTGTTCGATGGGGCGACTTCATGGAGGTGGTTTTCCAAGCTGAAGGAGCAGAGAAGCCAAAAGAAACAGTCACTCAACGAACAGTTACGGTCGGGAATTTACAACTCTTACGATGTCAGAAAGTTCAGAAAAACACGACACGACAATTCTACACAAATACACAAACGCCTGAGACAAAACTGAACACAGCAACTCATGAAAAAGCTGATGCACTGTGCAGGAGTTTCATGAGCAGCCGCGCTCTGATTATGGCGATAACTCTGATTATGGCGATAACTCTGAAGGGGAAGTGACTTTTGCACAGAGAGCAGTTTAATATGCGGCTTTCAGCAAATAAATAGTAATGCTGATTTAAAGAGTTTATGTTCCAGTTCAACCCACACAAGTGTCACCTCCACTTTAATCATGTCAGAATCAGAATCACTTTTATTCATCGCCGAGGGGAAATTTTCTTCGTTACAGATGCAACCGACCGAGAGCATGTGGATGGAATCGAATTTCCAAAAATACAATAAGATAAAAGATAAAAATAGTTCTCAAAAATGATTTACGTCAAGCGTCATATTTACATCTATACACGTGAGCAGGGAATTGGATATTACAGTAGTTTGTCAGTGATTTAAATGTCAAACCTTTTGCTTATTCTGCTGTTCTGTGGTCAGATAAAGGGAAGCGACTTTTGCACAGAGCACATTTTACACTGCAAAAAATAAGAAAAGAAATACCAGTTTTGAGGTAAAAATGCCCTATTTTAAGCGAAATTTTCTGCCAGTGCAGTAAGAAATTTTCACTTACCAAGTTTTCTTAAAACAAGACGAAATACGAATCTTGTTCTAAGCAGAAAACACGAGTTTCAAGTATTTATGGCAAGATTTTTCCCCTTATTGGTTTGAGGAGGAAGTTAAAGAGGCTTAACCTGGACTGAGTTAATATAAAAAGTGCTTAGAATAAGTTGTAATATCGAGATAAGATAAATCAGGATGAATATCTTGAAACAAGTAAAAAAAATCTCATCTTATTAAGTAAAAAAATCTTTAAATTGATCTTTTAAGATGAATCTGCTTAATTCAAGTCAGTTTACCAATGCTAGAAAATCCTTTTTGTAGTGTAATACGTAGTTTTCGGCGAATATTTCAAAACAATAAACGGTAATGCAGTGATTTAAAGAGTTTATGTGCTGCAGTTCAAACCCAAACACATGTGAAACCTCCACTTTATCATGTCACACCTTTTGCTTATTCTGCTTTTGTCTCCGTTTTGTGGTCAGATAGAAAAAAAAGACTGTTATACCCTTGTCGAGATCACAGGAAACCTGAAGCAGGCCAAATGAGACTGCACAGAATCAGCATCCTGTACAAACCCAAAAACACCAAAGCCCCTGCAGACTGACACGGACATGGACCTGGCCACACTCTGCTCCCTCCTCGGTAAGAAACTGTTTATGTTTTGTTATTTTTACTTTTATCAGAACAAGACACAGGACCTAAACCAAAAAAAAAATACAGGCGACGAGAAATGTGCTAAAATAGCCCTTAGATCTTCAGGGGTTAAAGGGACGAATCAATGTCAAATCCCTCAGAAATTCGACTTTTCCCCAGAACAAAACTGTAATAAAGATACTTTTATTTTTCAGTCCAGTTCAAAAATGTAGTGGAGAAAGTACAGGATTAAACCAGGACTAAACCAGGTCTAAACCAGGACTAAACCAGGGCTAAACCAGGACTAAACCAGGTCTAAACCAGGTCTAAACCAGGTCTAAACCAGGACTAAACCAGGACTAAACCAGGACTAAACCAGGTCTAAACCAGGACTAAACCAGGATTAAACCAGGACTAAACCAGGTCTAAACCAGGACTAAACCAGGATTAAACCAGGACTAAACCAGGACTAAACCAGGTCTAAACCAGGACTAAACCAGGATTAAACCAGGACTAAACCAGGTCTAAACCAGGATTAAACCAGGACTAAACCAGGTCTAAACCAGGATTAAACCAGGACTAAACCAGGACTAAACCAGGTCTAAACCAGGACTAAACCAGGTCTAAACCAGGACTAATATTGAATGTCAGACATTGAAATGAGAAAATTCAGAAAATAAGACGCAGTTAAACAGGGTTAAATAAATAAAAAGTCTCTTGTGTTTTTGATTCAAATGTCGAGTGGAATTTGCTGAGGTGAGAAATGAAAAAGGAAATATATAAACATAAGTCGCAGGCGCCAAACTATAATAAAAATACTTTTACTTTCAGTCGTGTTCTGAAATGCAGAGCAGTAGAAAGTACAGATCCTGTTCTCAAATGTACTGAAGTAAAAGTGAAAAGTACACGCTGTAAAACGTACTCAAGTAAAGTACACATATCTAAAATTATACTGAAGTACTTTTCTACTTTTACTTCGTCACGTTCCACCTCTGGTTCATGCTGAGCTCCCGTCTCTTGGTCTGATGAAAGTAAAAATAATAAAGGGAAGTGTGAGGTGTTTATAAAGATGTTTTCTAACGTTTCCAGACACTAATGAGTGAACCAGGCAGAGCGTTTGGTTTGTTAGACTCGTGGCTGTTGTCAGATGGGTTAAAGTGGTGTTCAGCTTCTTCAGTCTGAAGCAAATTGAAGCAAATTGGTGTTTTACGTGGAAGTTCAGAACTTGCCCCCATCACTACACTAGTTTGTTGCCTTGACAGACTCAGTCTTGTTTTAGTCTTGCTTTAGCTCTGGGTTAGTCCTGGTTTAGCCCTGGTTTAGTCCTGGTTTAGTCCTGGTTTAGTTCTGGTTTAGTCTTAGGTTTAGTCCTGGTTGAGTCCTGGTTTAGACCATGTTTTAGTCCTGGTTTAGACCTGGTTTAGACCTGGTTTAGTCCTGGTTTAGCCCTGGTTTAGTTCGGGTTTAGTCCTGGTTTAGCCCTGGTTTAGACCATGTTTTAGTCCTGGTTTAGTCCTGGTTTAGCCCTGGTTTAGTCCTGGTTTAGTCCTGTTTCTCCAATACATTTTTTAACTGGACTAAAAAAATAAAAGTATTTTTATTATAATTTGATCTTTTAACACATTTATAATTTAAGCAACAAAAATATGCAAATAAAAACAGCTGGATTTAGTTTATTTATTTAGTCATTTATTTATTTTATTTATTTAGGCCTAATCGTTTATTTTGTTTTTTTTAGTTTCAACTAAATAAACTTTTGCCCAGATGATAAAGCAGAATTTCTCCTTTGCCGTGTGTGACAGACTCAGGTCCGGGGCCTGTGGGGCAGATTAAATGTTTCCTGTAAAACACAGGGAAAGAATGAGACAGGCGATCGTGAAGTTGCTCTTTGCTTCACTTCTGCCATATTTATTTATACGATCAAGTATTTTCATCAATACACAGCTTTTCAACAGTTTCTTGGTTTACAAGTCACAATCATGTATACAATCTTCCTTTTCAAAATCATGTACAGTAAACATTTCCATTAGACATGTGTTCACATTAGCATTGTTCACATTTTCCCAATATCACTATTTTAAAGTGTTTAACCAAAATACATTATCTATTTTTACATCTGTTTTTAACAGCATTTTTAATATATCACCGCTGCCTTAACGGCTCATGAATTTCATGGTAACAACAATGTACTAGACTGGCTTTTAGCTTTAGCTTGAGACCTTTTTAACTTTCACTTATTAACCCATAAACTTGTCTTTTACACTTTAACACTTAAAACGATGTCAGAGCACTTTTAAAACATTCTCAGTTACAAAAACGGGAGCTTAAAATGGCGGTACATTAAACTCAAAATGGCGCCCGTGCTGTCGCCTTGACCTGTCTTTTCACGTCTTTTTACATGGCTCAAACTCAACAAAAATACAGTATTTACGGACTGATCTATACGGTCACAATTAGCTGTGCTTGTTATTAATAGTTTATGACCAATATAATGTGGTTTTTACTTCGGTACAAACCTGTAAAACACAGGGAAAGAATGAGACAGGCGATCGTGAAGTTGCTCTTTGCCTCTTTGCTTCCGCCATATTGGAGAGGAGCCTCTGACCTCACAATAACGTCCCGCGGAGTCACGCGCCACCTACTGGCGGGAGGGTGTAATTGCAACTACTTAAATGCTCAAGTTAGACTTTCTCAGTACATACAAAAATAAAACATAACGTGAATACACATTACTGTGTGTCACACGTGGACGACTGAGGGATTTTACACATTCAACTGTTTCTGTTAAACAAAATTCATCACAAATCTGTATCAAAATCTTGAAGCTATATTCGACCTCAAAATCTGTGCAAAACACTTTTACTTTTTACTCTTTAAGTACATTTTTTAAACATGTACCATATTTTCTGGACTATAGAGGCACCTGTATATAAGCCGCATCCACTCTATTAAAAAAAAAAAGAAAGTTATACAAGCCGCAACCGGGCTATAAGCCGCTGATATCTATGTTGAAAAATTTGATATTTACTGCATATACAGAACGATTTTGTACTGCAAATGTACATTTATGTACCTGAACAGATTCTTTCTGAACAGTGCCTTTTAACACAGCAGCAACTGTGCTGATTAAAACAGGTCAAAAACAGAATAGAACCGGTAATTGAACTTCATTTCTCCTGTGCAGTGAAACCACAAGTCACTTTAATCATCTCCACTGAAACCATTGACCCGAGCTTACAGCAGCAGCAGGTAGAGGTCTGAGCGGGACACAATTTTCAGTCCCGCTCCCGCATTCTTCAGTACTGCTCCCGCCCGCTCCTGCGTCGTGCGGTCGCGCTCCCGCCCGCAGTAAGCATTCAGAATGTGTCCCGCACTGTTTTGTGTTGGTCCCGTGGGTGCAGGGCTCTACAGCGGTTTCCTTCCTGGAGCAAGATCGATGCCTTCAACTTAAAACTTGCATCATACAAACTCCTTCGTGCTTTTCATGATGAAGGGGCGAGGATTTGAAAATAATTACCAGTTAGTAATTTGTCGTGCGTGTTATATCTGCTAAATAAAAAGTAGCGTATTCTTCTTTGCATTAATTTTCCGTCTATCTTGTTTTTAAAATTCCGGTTCGAGCGCCCCTAGTGGTGGAAGAAAAATCCACAGATTAGCCGCACCTTTGTAAAAGCCACATGGTTCAAAGCCTGGGAAACAAGTAGCAGCTTATAGTCCAGAAAATACGGTACTTTAATACTTTTACATAAGTAGAATTTTTCATGTGATACTTTGACATTTACTTGATCAATTTTGCATCTCTAACAAACTTTAACAGTGTAAAACAGGGTAAATATGAGTTAAAACTGTGTAAATATGAGTTAAAACTGTGTAAATATGAGTTAAAACAGTGTAAATGAGTTAAAACAGGGTAAATATGAGTCAAAACTGTGTAAATATGAGTTAAAACAGTGTAAATGAGTTAAAACAGGGTAAATATGAGTTAAAACTGTGTAAATATGAGTCAAAACTGTGTAAATATGAGTTAAAACTGTGTAAATATGAGTTAAAACAGTGTAAATGAGTTAAAACAGGGTAAATATGAGTTAAAACTGTGTAAATATGAGTCAAAACTGTGTAAATATGAGTTAAAACTGTGTAAATATGAGTTAAAACAGTGTAAATGAGTTAAAACAGGGTAAATATGAGTTAAAACTGTGTAAATATGAGTCAAAACTGTGTAAATATGAGTTAAAACTGTGTAAATATGAGTTAAAACGGGGTAAATATGAGTTAAAACAGTGTAAATGAGTGAAAACAGGGTAAATATGAGTGAAAACAGTGTAAATGAGTGAAAACAGGGTAAATATGAGTGAAAACAGTGTAAATATGATCTTTTTAACTGTTTCTCTGCAGTGTCGTTGAACGTGGTCCCAAACCGTCTGCAGTTCTTTCAGTACGACACGGTGCACCTGAGCTGTGGGGACGGGGCCGGGGCGTCTGAATGGACCATCATGAGGAACACGACTCTTCACACAAACCAGACAAACCCGGCGCACAAATCCAACTGGTCTTTCCAACGTAACATGTACTACAGAGACGCCGGCGTGTACTGGTGCCAGTCTGAGGACGGCCGGTGCGGGGCTGCGGTGAACATCACTGTGACCGGTGAGAAAAGACACGACGACGCACGAGAAAACACCGAGGCGCTTTGTTTGTGGTGGTTTTGTAAAAATAAAATGGTGAAAAAGTGCGTTACTCAAAGACCTACGACACCGAGGAATATGTTTTCTATAACCGCGCAGAACTTTCTAACCGTAAAAAGTCCTTTTCCCCTCTGAAAGTGCAGACATAGAGGTTTCCGTACATTTCTGCGGCTTTATCCTGTGTGATGACCTAAACCAGGACTAAACCAGGACTAAACCAAGACTAAACCGGGATTAAACCGGGATTAAACCAGGACTAAACCAGGACTAAACCAGGACTAAACCAGAGCAAAAGCAAGAAGCTCGAGCCACCAGAAGCAACATTCCTCTAGCAACGGACTTTAGCTTCAAACGTGCCGGAGTTACACTTTACGCCAGTGTTTTTGTGTCGGTTGCGAGTTAAATTCCTTGGTCTTTAACGTTAGTGTTTCCTTCTGTTGTGTTTTTAGCTGGAGATGTGATCCTGGAGAGTCCACTGCTGCCTGTAAAAGAGGGAGAGACCTTCACTCTTCGGTGCATTTTTAACCCAAATAAACCGAGCACTGAAGGAACGTTTGAGTTCTTTAAAGATGGTTCTTCTGTGGGGAACAGCAGCAGCGGAAACCTGACCGTTCCCTCTGCGTCTCCCTCACACTCTGGGCTGTACACCTGCAGCCACCAGGGGGAGCTGTCTGCAGAGAGTCGCCTGGAAGTGCTCCAAAACGGTCAGTTACGTTCAGCTTGTTCCAGAAGTTTCCGTCCGCGGCGCCTTCGTCATTTGACTTGTGTTAACGTTCATATGTCCATGTCGGTTTCAAAAGAAAATACTGTGCGTTTTATAGTTTTAAAGCCTCCCTCAGAATCGCTGCAGTGTTGACAAGTTGACACCAATCTGCCTGTTTCATATTTTATTTTAGCAGGTTTTTAGAGGCAAAAGTGGGCGGGGCCAAATTAGATCGGACGAACAAGGTGAGATACCGAGAACCAGGCTACGGTTTGGACCAGAAACCGTCTTGGTTTTAATCCTAGTTTAGACCGGATTAGACCTGGTATTGTCCCAGTTAAGACCTGGTCTGGTCCCAGGTCTGGGTTCAGTCAAGGAGGTAAACAAAACTTTAACTGGGAACAACTGTAATGGTGAATTATTCTTTTCATTTACGTTGTATTTTGGTGATGTTTATCCAATCAGAGCGCAGAATGAGCCTCACGTGACTCTCTCATTCAACCCTGAAATCCAGTGTGTTTAAATCTAAAAAAAAAAGCCTCTTTCTGATCTGAACGGTCACTCCCTGAACCCCAGAACCTGCACCAGTCCTGAGTCAGTGTGTTTCCTGCACATCAGTATCCCGGTTATGGCAGTATTCAGGCTGTGCTGTTTGCAGTTGTGGCCAAAAGTTTTGAGAATGACACAAATATTAATTTTGGTACCAGAACGTCCTCTGAGAGCAACTTCTCCCAACCGTCCAAGAGCAGTTTGGTGATGAACAAAGCCTTTTCCAGCAGGATGGACCTCGCCATAAAGCAAACGGAATAACTAAACGGCTCAGGGAACAAAACATCAAGATTTTGGGTCCAGGAAACTCCCCAGATCTTAATCCCACTGAGAACTCGTGGTCAATCCTCAACTCAAAGCGTTGATTATGTAAGAATGGACGGCCTCAGTCAGGATTTGGTCCAGAAGTTGATTGAAGCTGCAGGGAGAACTGCAGAGGTCTGGAAAAAGAAGAGTCAACACTGCAAATATCGACTTGTTGCATGAACTCAGTGTAACTGTCAATCAAAGCTTTTGATACTTGTAAAATGCTTGTAATTATATTTCAGTAAACCATAAAAACATGTGAGAAAACACCTAAAAACCCTGAAGCAGCAGCAGAACCTGTGAAAATCTAATATTTGTGTCTTTCTCAAAACTTTTGGCCACAAACACTCAGAGAAACCATGACCCTCATATCCCTGTGCACATGATCCAGTGTAGTATCCACGTTTCTTGACATAATCTTACAAACGCGCAACTAAACCATGGAAAACACAAACACCGACGAGCTCCTTTAGCGTAGGAAGCTCAGGAGGTTCCTAACCCACGGTAAGGAGCCACGAGGTATCCCACAATCCACTGCAGATCAAACTAAGGATGATTTTAACCGGTATCCGTTTGACCGGTGGCCACTGAATCAACGTGAACCAGTCTAAACGTTTTGACCGTGGCTTAAATGGAACCCTACGTAATCGTGCTTGAGCGCTTCACGGTTCTACGCGGTTCTACCGGTTAATAGAGTTTGGATTTTTTTCCCCCAAACTCTATTGTACAAATTCTACACTGCAGCAGATTCTTATTTCAAATCTTCTGCATAAATAAACTCAACTTTACAACGTATAAAGCATAACCACGACAGAGCCACATCCGCCCGTTTGATAATATAATTCAGCTTTGGCACATTTGTTTACGTTTTACCCAAACTAAACTTATTTATTTATTTATTTAAACTTTATTTAACCAGGAAACACCCATTGAGATCGAGATCTCTTTTTCAAGGGGGACGTGGCCCAGAGGTCAGCAGCACACGTCAAGAATATTACAAAACTCAAAATACTTTACAAAATGCAGACAATTGGAGCAAATAATTTAAATCTAAAACAGGCCTAAAATGCAACAATATTTCATAAATTGTCAAATATTATAAAGTGCCTAGATTAACAACAACAGTTACATTAAAAGCAGAAGCACTGAATAATTGAATCCCTCTGCCTTTGTAGTAAAAAAGACTTAAAAATATTAAAAGAAACTAGATCAGGCCATTTAGTGTCTGGAGAGTGTTCCAAACCACATAACTCATTTGCATAAACTATAAGGGCTGAAAGAAACTCTCCCTCTGTGACAGATTTGATTGATTGATTAGTTTTATTCAGACACACAAAAAAATAAATAAAACATTATCACAGTCACATACACAGGATTTGTTCATTGTGACTGAAAGGCATCGGCTGAAGCTTATTTATGCTTAATTCCACATATAAAGATCAACATAAAAAACAAGAGAAAACACAACAATTTCAAGAAGAAATACAATAATTTTTTTTATTCTTTCTTGCGGTTACCTCTAGGTTTATATTTATATATATATAATGATTATTAGTCGTCCTTATTATCACGATCACAGGTGTTATTTCTAATCATCAACATATCATTATTATTATTACTATGTTATTTTTCTTATTACATTATTTATATTGCGTAGTAGTAAAAATAGGGCAGACAGAGGATGTTCTGCTGATGCGGAGTCTGTTCTGTGCGTACGTCGCGTTGGAGATGGTTCAGTTAACCTTTTCAGAGATCGTACGAGCGCAGGTTTAGCACAGCTCTTTATTTAACCGTCAATCCGCTAATGTTTGATCACTTTATTCATGCTGGTCACTTTATTTTGGCTTCTGTTGTGATAAAAAGACTGAAAACTGTTTGTCTGTTGGACCTGCGCGCACTCGACTGCTGCAGTAACCGGGACACTGCGTACACATGCCACAGTATCCCGGTTACTGTTGTAGTATCCCAGCTACAGCGTCCCGGTTCAGTGCTAGTGCGGCATCTGCAGCTCAGGGAGGGAATTCTGGAGGTTCTGAGCTTCACCTGAGGCCTGAACATAAACCGAGAATGAGACAGACTTGGATGTGTCTTCAGCTGCTGTTTAAAGCTTTGCAGTGTTGGGCTTGAGTTTTATTGCGTGTTCTTTTTCTCCTGCTCTCTTGAACTTTGTGTTGCAAGACTGTAATTTCCCCATTGCTTTTATCTTTAAAAATGACTCAGATGGTCGACGTCCAAAACGCCTTCATCAGAGTTTTTTTCCCCTTCTTTCTTTGGACCACAGGGCACCATTTTAAAAAGTCAACATAGTCTTCCTTTAAGGCCTGGTTTAGTCCTGGTTTAGCCCTGGTTTAGTCCTGGTTTAGCCCTGGTTTAGTCCTGGTTTAGCCCTGGTTTAGCCCTGGTTTAGCCCTGGTTTAGTCCTGGTTTAGCACTGGTTTAGTCCTGGTTTAGTCCTGGTTCAGCCCCCTCTTTCTAGGTCATGCCTGTGAGTTGTTTGTTTTGTATTGAGGTCAGTTTGTGGTTTGCATTCACAGCGGGGCCCCCACAGGCCCCACAGGACACAGCCAACGCTCGCACCTCCTTCATCATCCTCATCGTCGCTCTTCCTGTTGCCGTGGCGACAGTAGCCACAATTGGCCTCCTGTGCGCCGCTCTCGTCCGCCAGAGGAGGAAACTGAAAGGTCACACCTGCCTCTTTCTGCAGCCATCATCACACTCACAAAGCATCACAAAGCTACTGTACCGACCGCAAGAAAAGCTCGGGGTCAGGCTCCGCCTGGAATGTTCCACAGTGTGACATTAAACAGCTCTACTTTACATTTATTCAGTCACAGGTGTTTGTTTAGAGCTCAGAAACACCAAGAAAAACAGATAATCTGGCTGGAAGCAAGAACATCTCCATGGAGAAAAGTGTTAAAAGTTTGACAAACCCTCCACCCAAAAAGTTACACAATGCAGCTTTAAATTCATCTTCCGCTCATCTGATTTTTTATTTTATTTTCTGCAGAAAGAGAAAAGCCTGAAGCTCCTTACGCCAATGTCGTCATTGTCCAGACACCAGAGCCAAAGCGACTCAAAGGTAAAAATAAAAAAAATAATTTTATGAAGGCAAAGTAAGTTTATTTGTACAGCACAATTTGTACATAAAGTAATTCAAAGTGTTTTACAGAATAAGAAATAAAAATTAAAATCTAAATCACAATACAAACAAATCAAAACATAAATAATCATCATGAAATAAAAAAAAAAAGAGCCTGGGGACGTCTGGTCATTTGCAAATTCCTGTCCCGCCTCTGTGTTTCCTGCAGCACATTCGCACGGGAAAAGAGAAGGCCGTAAATTCCTCTATTTTCCTGAAATTACGACCGGATATGTCGTAACATCACATCCGTTTCTATCTCTTTCGCGCTATGTAAATAAATCTAAAGTTCCTTACTGTAGCCAGGTCAACATCCTGCAGAACCGTCTCTCCTCTTGGATCTCTCGCCCTTTTTGTGGATCAGTTTCCATGTAGAGGCTGTTATAATTCACCCCTAAAAACGAAAACTGCTCATCAAAATTTCTACCGCAGCCTCTGTTACTCAATCCGGAAAGAGACATAAAAGACGCAAAGAGACATAAAATGCACCCAATATATAGAGAAAAGACTGTGGAAATAAAAGGAATAAACCGAAAAGAAGCAATCACAACAAGAAAAACTGAGATGCAGATTCGCACGGCACGAGTATTATCACCGGACGTCTGTGTTTGGCGAAATATTTCAGGTCATTTGCGGCAGAATTTTGACTTTACAAATTACAGACGTGGAGCATTCGCACGGGATTAAGATCTCAGACGTCCTCCGCAATTATTACAAATCACCACAGGTCAAACTGATCCCATGCGAATAGGGTTTAAGAAATATTCTGATCGTTTACAAATCTAAGGCTGTATTTGTGAAGGACGTGAATAGTTTTGAAACCACGTGTTCTTATGTCAAACCTCCAGACCTCTGACGCTAAAGCCGGGCGTACACTGTGCGATTTTTGGCCCTTTTTCAGCTGACTTTTCACTCATGTGACTGTTTTTGGATTGGGCCGAGTCTTGGCTTAACCGTGCGTCGCGCTCCGTGCAAAGTAAAATCGATGAATCCCTCAGGAGCAGCTCCCGATCGGCCACAGGAAAATCAAACCTGTTAGAATCCAGTCGTGAGGGTTTCACTGTTGAAGTCGCTCGTACAGAGTGAGAACAGGAATCGTGAGCTGTGAACTTTTAAACGCTGAGATTTGGTCGAACAGTTTGAGCTGGAGTGAAAGCATCGGAAATATCGCCCACTGTTCGCCCGACTTAAGCAGCGCTGGGCCTGGTCAGGACGTGGAGACACCAGGAACACGAAAAATGTTGTGTCTTTTAGTAGCGCCGTCAAAAATATTGTGTTATTAACAAGCAAAACAGTTTTAATGGTGTTCGTTTTTATTAATCGCAAACTAGTTTTTTCATATTCTGTGGCCACTGCTGTAAATGAATGGTCACATTTTTATAGAGCTTTTCTACCTTTCAAGGCTCAAAGCGTTTTACAACAAGGAACCACTCACCCATTCACACACACATTCACACACCAGTGCACACGGACACTGGGGTGGGTTAAGTGTCTTGCCCAAGGACACAATGACAGCTTCATCTGTGGGAGCTGGAATCACACCAGCTCCTGTGGGTCTGTGGATCTGACGCTCACCAGTGATATTTGTGTCGAGAGCGGGATTCAAACCGCCAACTTTCAGATCAGTGACAAACGCTCGACCAACTGAGCTACTGTCGCCCTGTAACGTTAGAAATCTACAGGATCCGACTGTAAACAGAAAGGAAAACTATTTGTACGAAACTGAGACGTCCTGTGTGTGTGTTATTCATACGAGGAAAACACTAAAGTCGCCCCAAAACTTTGAGCTTTCCTTTGATTATATCTATGAGCTTCAATCAGGACGGTGACGGAGACAGAAGTGTTTCAGACTCTCTCCTCCTGTCCTCTCTGCTCTGAGGTGTTTTATCTCCATAAACTCCTGGAGGAATCGCAGCAGGACTCACGTCTGTCTCACTGTTTATTAGATATTTCTGTCGCTGGACTTATTTTCTCCGCTAAAGCGTCGCTACTGCAGATCCACGAGCTGCTGCCACATGGAAACAAACAGCTCCAGGTCATGGATCTATAATACAGTTAATAATAGATTTGATTATAGTTCTGTGGTTGCGTCTATAATACATTTAATTGTAGATTTCCTTGATGTCCTCAGAATCACAACAGAAGGCGCAGCAGGGCGGACCGGAGGCGACGCACATTCAGAAAGAAACAAAACGCTTTTGGTGTCGAGTGAAAAGTGACATCGCTGCTTTCCTTTGGTCATTGTGTTTTTGTGTTTGTTTGTTTTTTGCAGATTTTAAAACTGGAGACGACTCGGACTTTTACTCAACTCTGCAGCTCAACTTCATGTGAGAGTTTATACAAAACCCCGACAAACCAACACAAAACCCCCACAAACCAACACACAAACTCCACAAACCAACACAAAACCCCACAAACCAACACAAAACCCCACAAACAACACAAAACCCCACAAACCAACACAAAACCCCACAAACCAACACAAAACCCCACAAACCAACACAAAACCCCACAAACCAACACAAAACCCCACAAACCAACACAAAACCCCACAAACCAACACAAAACCCCACAAACCAACACAAAACCCCCACAAACCAACACAAACTCCACAAACCAACACAAAACCCCCACACACCAACACACAAACTCCACAAACCAACACACAAACTCCACAAACCAACACAAAACCCCCACAAACCAACACACAAACTCCACAAACCAACACAAAACCCCCACAAACCAACACAAAACCCCCACAAACCAACACAAAACCCCCACAAACCAACACACAAACTCCACAAACCAACACAAAACCCCACAAACCAACACAAAACCCCACAAACCCCACAAACCAACACAAAAACCCCACAAACCAACACAAAACCCCACAAACCAACACACAAACTCCACAAACCAAGGCCACACAAATGACACACCCACAAACCAACACAAAACCCCACAAACCAACACAAAACCCCACAAACCAACACAAAACCCCACAAACCAACACAAAACCCCACAAACCAACACAAACCCCACAAACCAACACAAAACCCCACAAACCAACACAAAACCCCCACAAACCAACACAAAACCCCCACAAACCAACACAAAACCCCCACAAACCAACACAAAAACCCCACAAACCAACACACAAACTCCACAAACAACACAAAACCCCACAAAACAACACAAAAACTCCACAAACCAACACAAAACCCCCACAAACCAACACAAAACCCCCACAAACCAACACAAAACCCCCACAAACCAACACAAAAACCCCACAAACCAACACAAAACCCCCACAAACCAACACAAAACCCCACAAACCAACACACAAACTCCACAAACCAACACAAAACCCCCACAAACCAACACAAAACCCCACAAACAACACAAAACCCCACAAACCAACACAAAACCCCACAAACCAACACAAACTCCACAAACCAACACCAAACCCCACAAACCAACACAAAACCCCACAAACCAACACAAAACCCCCACAAACCAACACAAAACCCCCACAAACCAACACAAAACCCCACAAACCAACACAAAACCCCCACAAACCAACACACAAACTCCACAAACCAACACAAAACCCCACAAACCAACACAAAACCCCCACAAACCAACACAAAACCCCACAAACCAACACACAAACTCCACAAACCAACACAAAACCCCACAAACCAACACAAACCCCACAAACCAACACAAAACCCCCACAAACCAACACAAAACCCCCACAAACCAACACAAAACCCTCACACAAACATTAGCGCAGCGTGGTGATAAATGTACATTTTATTTTTTAAATGTATTATGTAAATTATTTATGTAAATAAAACCTCATGTAAAAATAAAGTGTTTGTGATAAAATGCATAAAATGTTAAAAGCCTCAGAAATATAATTCACTGGTAAATAAACAGGATCAGAAACGACATCGACGATCGAGTCTTTTGGGCTTTGGCCTGTGGGAAATCAGCAGAGGGAAGTGTGAGGGGCTTATAAAGTTGTTTTCTAATGTTTCCAGACACTAATGAGTGAAGCAGGCAGAGCGTTTGGTTTGTTAGACTCGTGGCTGTTGTCAGATGGGTTAAAGTGGTGTTAAGCTTCTTCAGTCTGAAGCAAATTGGTGTTTTACGTGGAAGTTCAGAACTTGCCCCCATCACTACACTAGTTCAGAACTTGCCCCCATCACTACACTAGTTCAGAACTTGCCCCCATCACTACACTAGTTCAGAACTTGCCCCCATCACTACACTAGTTCAGAACTTGCCCCCATCACTGCACTAGTTCAGAACTTGCCCCCATCACTACACTAGTTCAGAACTTGCCCCCATCACTACACTAGTTCAGAACTTGCCCCCATCACTGCACTAGTTCAGAACTTGCCCCCATCACTACACTAGTTCAGAACTTGCCCCCATCACTGCACTAGTTCAGAACTTGCCCCCATCACTACACTAGTGTGTCGCCTTGACAGACTCACTGTCACAGTGAGATCTCCACTGAGGAAACACTGATCTGTGCCGTTTTTTGGCTTCTGACAGAATTCCACCTCCTCTAGCGACGGACTTTAGCTTCAGACGTGTCAGAGTTCAGCTTTAACTCCTCCCTGCAGACAGATTTACGGCAGTGTCCTCTGGGATTCTGACCAGTATTTGGCTAAAGAAACTTTTGTCCAGTTGACAAATTGAATTCTCTCCTTTGCCAACTGGTGTTTTGGACATTTACAGACGGGGAACAGGCTTTTCCCATTTACGGGTGAGACATTTCACTTTGTAGCACAGGTTTTTTCTGACTTTGACAGACCCTCCACCAAAAAAGTTACACACTGTGGCTTTAAATATTTGTCCTATCGAATGTCGGTAAGTGATGTGACCTCCAGACTCCAGACAAATTCACTTTCTGTCACAGCTAGAGCCGCAGATTTCTTCGCTCTAAACCACAATCTGTTTTAAAGTGAGAGGTGCCGATGCTTTTAAAGTGTCACGTGTCGATGCTAAAAATACTACTTTTAGTGCGCACCTGCCCAGGGACTGCGGATGGAAAATAGCTTTTTTGCTAAATCTGGTGCAAAACATCTCCTCTTTCCTAAGATTAATGTGTTTGTACATGGTCCCTGACAAATAAATAATAAACTAAACTAAACAAATAAAAGGAGGAAACGTTCACTCATGTTCAGTGTTTTCAGCCAAGACTGACAGAGGGAAGTAGGTCATGCTCCTGACACGCGGTGCTGTCCAAGGTGCTGTAAGGAAAGATCAGAACAAAAACAGCTCAGTGAAACACGTGTCACAGTATCAGGACTGTCACCTGAGCAGCAGAACAGGGATTTTACAAACGTTTCCCTCTGACTTCACTTTATTGCACCATTGTTTTGATCTTTGATGTGTCATAAGTTTAATTACTGTAATTATCCAGAGTGCGACGTCTCCCAGACACACGTGACCTGATTTTCAATATAACTGCTAATAATGAAACGAGTGCGTAATTAAGGAAAACTGTTCTGCACTCGGCCTATTCTCTCTTTATTTCTTTTTAATTCATAGTGGCTTTTAAAGGCCAGGTCAACCAGGTCTTTTTAAAAAAATTTTTTTATAGGTTTTCATAATAAAACAAAACTGTAAAACACCACAGTATAAATGATATATATATAAACGTGTTTCTCACCTTCCTCGGTGGTTGGTCTCTCACCCTCATCAGCTCAGGTTCCACCAGAGTTCTGGGAGCTGAGAGTTCTTCAGTATCTTTGCTGTTCCTGTTCTGCACTTTTCTGTCCTTCATGTCTGTTGTCCTTCCTGGTTCTGCTGCAGCTCTTCCAGTTTGGGGGTCACGGCCCCGAGTGTCTGATCACCACAGGCTCCACTGATGCTTTCACCTTCAGACTTCTCCAGCTCTTCCTTCAGCCCCTGGTGTTTCTCTAGTTTCTCGTGTTCCTTTTTCCTGACATCACCATCACTCAGTATTGCAGTGTCACCACCACAGCTTTGTTCTCTCGCTTATCCAGAACCACTGGATAAACTCTGTCAGTCTGGATCTGAAGTCCCACAGGATCTTGGCTCATTCTCCACCACCTTTGGAGGTGTTTCCCACCTTGATCCTGGGGTTTCCAGCCCGTCCTCTGCACAGATGTTTCTGTACACTGTGCCGCTACTTGGTCATGTCGCTCCATGTCACTTTCCCTGCAGCATCTGACACCTGCAGTTATGTGCTGGACTGTCTCAGGCTCTTCTGTGCACAGCCGACACCTTGGGTCTTGTCTGGTAGATCTGAGCCTCTATTGCTCAGGTGCTCAAGGCTCCTGTGCTCCAGGATGAGCCTCTGTGTGTCCTTCAGACCAGCCCTCTGCAGCCATTGGGAGGATTTCTTTATATCAGCCATATATATATATATATATATATATATATATATATATATATATATATATATATATATATATATATAAATGAAAACCCACTCGGTCCATTCATGAGTAACATGAGTCAGTTTAGTCACATTTTCTGTGTGTTTCGGTTGTTTTTAAGCAGCTTTTCTGTATTTTACCCAAACAAATCAGTGGTTTTGGATACATCTGCTGGGACAGGGGACACAGGGCTCAGAACTGGGACTGTCCCGGGGAATTAAGTCTGAGTTAAGTCCAAGTCGAGTCTCAAGTCTCTGGTCCATAAGTCCAAGTCGAGTCCAAGTCGTCTGCTTTGAACTTCAAGTCATTTCAAGTCTTTAACCTTAAGCAATGTTCCCTCTAAGCTGCGCAACTGCGCAATTGCGCACTGCTCGCACACTCTCAGCGCACAAAAAAACTATGTAGCGCACTGCAAATGAATTAGATCTATAAAAAAAAATTCTGAATCATTTTGCTGTGTAACTCAGTGAGTGACAGGTGTCCAGCCAATCATACGATACGAAGCAATTACGTTACGCAGCCAATCACGGCATTGACAGTAGGTCCGCACGTGCTCTGCCCATACGCGCTACATAACAATGTTAACAATGCTAACCCATTATCATGGCGAAACGAACGGGCAGTGAATGTGATGCATCCACTTACCAAACCAAAGTATAGTGGCTGTCACACCTTGATGATTTAGCCAGCGTACTGCCGACGTATGAAAAATGTGGCAAATACGCTGTCGTACTTCGGATAAGTTATAGGTGAGGTTTGTATAAGTTATGAGCAGCACACTGGTGTACGTCCACGTATGGCAAGGTCGCCGAAAAAAAATTCTTAAATTTTCTCGACATACGTCAGCGTGTGCTCATACCGTATATATGAGTGGACTAAGTGAGCGTGACGTCACCCACAGCGTTTAGCGTCGCTCAAATGAGGCTCCTGATGCTAACGGCTACTGGGGCGAATTTGGAGCTAGGCCCTATGTTATGAATAGGGGTTTTTTTGGCCAACAAAATAACGAAAAAAATTCAGGACCATGTAGAGCGGGTTCATACGCACATTGTAAGACCAAAATGACGAGCCTTAGCTTTACAGCCTGTGGTCTGCAGCCAGATCCCGCTGCTGAAAACCAACCCACCTATTGATCAATTTCCTGCATTCAGCACCATAGACAGCGAGAGACTTAAAATATGACGTGTCAGAATAGCGTTAGTTGGTGTAAGTTATGTTATCAAAACGTTCTATATAAGTTACTAATACGTTAAGTATACGTCCAACTCGTGAATACGCTATGTATACGCCCAAAATAAAAACAAACAAACAAACAAAAATCTAAAGTTCAGCGTATGCCAGCGTTTTAGGGAAATTCTGGTACGCTGGCAGACGCTGCCAAGGTCAAGGTGTGACAGGGCCCTAAAAAAGAAATACAATTCTTTTAAGATGGAATGGCTGTCAGAATATGTGCAAATAGAAGAACAAGTGGTGAAACTGGGTGACTAATGGAAATTGCTAATGGAAATTAATGTTAATTGTTATTAATGTTAATTAATGTTAATTGTTATCTAATGGAAATTTCTGTTGTAATTTGATTCTTTAATAAGCCATGAAACTTGCTATGATCCCAGGTGTGATACTGGTGTGTGGCCACAGCACATCTGATGTTGCTCACAGTGGTCCTCAGTGTGCTCAGGGAGGTTGTCTGTACCAGACATATGAAAAATTAGAGGGAACATTGACCTTAAGGAGATTTTAAATTTTCTTACAGACTTGATATTTTGCATTTTTGTAGCTAAGGCCCTAAATTAAGCATTTTTTATGTCCAAAAAGTAGTTTGTACATGTTTGCTGTGGGTTTTGTATAAAAGAGTGAATTTTATTTTCATCTCTATTTCTGGTCCTGTAGCTTTTATCACAGCCTCATGACACAACTACAGCAGCAGATTGTGAAATAACAGGTTGGACTGAACAAAAGGAGGTAGAACACTTCATTAGGGGTAAAAGGGGCAGTTTGAAAAGCAAAATTAAGACAAAAATCCAGGCGAGGAGAAATGTACTAAGATTTCCCTTAGGTCTTCAGGGGTTAAACCCGCAAACACTTTATGACAGAAACGGGTCCACCCAAAGGACAAAACCCTGAGCCACAAACAAAGTGATGTGGTTTACACTGAAACAAAACAGCCACTGCACAAGAGGATGAACCGGCACAGACGAGAGAGCAACACGGGACCTCAGTCTGCTGTTCATCTGCACCTTAAAGCCTCTCGTTTGAGGACTGTGAGGTGCAGATCTGAGCCAGAGAGAAGAATCAGTTTGAGACATAGACTGTAGAAAAAAGTGTTCTCAGTGATTGTGACGTCTCCATAACTGGAAATCCGCCCGCGAGTATCATAGCAACCACAAGAGCCAATCAGGAGTGAGGAGGTTAAATGTGCTGCACTCCTCAGAGCGGAGATACTCTGCACCTGCAGGAACCACTGGATTTACAGAAGAAGAAGGAAACTTTGAGCTTTTAGCATCAAACTTTAAATAGTTTAAGTCATTGATTTATGTTGTTTGTTCTGTTCCGTACGAACAACAATAGAGTCACAATTTAACCAAATTCTCTTTACTTTCTGCTCGTTCAGATTCTAGTCACATTAGATATTGTGACTGTTTGAGATATTTTGTCATTTTATTTCAGAAATCGTCACTCGGGGGAAAGCGGGAAGGGAACTTACTTAGCAACGAAACGAGCTGTCAATCAAACCTGTCGCTAACGCTAGGGGGAGGGGCCTCGGGGAATGAAGGCGTCTGATTGGTCCGTTATTTCTGTTCAGATCTTGATTTAGGAACAAAACAGAGAAATGAAAAGTTCAGGATCCTGTGTGGCGGCTTCAGACGAACAGTTTAAGTCCAGAATGACGAGGCTCAGAGCAGCAGGTACAGACAGAGGGACGAGAAGATCCTAATGTGAAGGAGCCCCAAGAGCCTCCTGGAGCACTTCCTGTTTGGCACGCGGCGGCAAACGGGTTAGCTCTGTCCACTCACATATACGAGGCTATTTTTGTGAGGCCTCAGACTCCATCTGTCTCACATTTATAACTCCAGCTTCAAATCTGTATCAAAATGAATTAAGTAAACAACAGGTGTAGCAGGTCTGAAAACCCCATTATGGCCCTGGACGATTCTGCTGATCTGACCCACACTCAGGGCACTTTCAAAAGGCCGAGCAAACAGAAACTGAACAGGTCGGGGGTTAGTTTCAGAGTAATTTCATAGTTGTTGGCTCCTCCCCTGCTGGCAGCTTGGATGAGCTGCACAACATATTTGACTAAATCAACTTTTGTCCAGCTGACAAATTGAATTCTCTCCTTTACAGACGGGGAACAGGCTTTTCACATTCTCGGGTGAGACATTTCACCTTTTAGCCGTGGAAATTAAACAATTATTCAACAATTTGGAGCCGTGCGTCCTGCAGTTTTAACACACTTTTTCACGCACTTTCACATTTAGAGGTGTCATACAGGTCATAAGAGTAACAGAAAAAACAGGCTTTCTGGCTTTGACAGACCCTCCACCAGAAACGTTACACACTGCGGCTTTAAATATTTGTCCTATCGAATGTCTGTAAGTGATGTGACCTCCAGACTCCAGACAAATTCACTTTCTGTCACAGCTAGAGCCGCAGATTTCTTCGCTCTAAACCACAATCTGTTTTAAAGTGTCACGTGTCGATGCTAAAAATAAAATGAGGAAACGTTCACTCGTGTTCAGTGTTTTTCAGCCGAGACTGACAGAGGGAAGTAGGTCATGCTCCTGACACGCGGTGCTGTCCAAGGTGCTGTAAGGAAAGATCAGAACAAAAACAGCTCAGTGAAACACGTGTCACAGTGTCAGGACTGTCACATGAGCAGCAGAACAGGGATTTTACAAAGTTTCCCTCTGACTTCACTTTATTGCACCATTGTTTTGATCTTTGATGTGTCATAAGTTTAATTACTGTAATTATCCAGAGTGCGACGCCTCCCAGACACACTGACCTGATTTTCAATATAACTGCTAATAAAACAAACTGTAAAACTCCACAGTATAAAAGATATAGATTATTATTCTTTATTTTATATATAATTATGAAAACCCACTCGGTCCATTCATGAGTAACATGAGTCAGTTTAGTCACATTTTCTGTGCGTTTTGGTCGTTTTTAAGCAGCTTTTCTGTATTTTACCCAAACAAATGACAGTTTATGTGTCTTTTTACTGTTGGCAGGTGTTAAATTGGTCAAAAATTGGGACGTTTCTTGACATTTCTTGACAAATGAGTGGTTTTGGATAAATCTGCTGGATCAGGGGCCACAGGCTCAGAACTGGGACTGTCCCGGGGAAATAAGGACGTCTGGTCACTTTACTTTTACCTGAATAACTTTTTAAAGAATTTATACTTTTCTTCAGCAGCGTTTTTTTACTTTTCCTCGTACTTGAGTGATATTTGTACTGAAGGAACAGAACTTACTTGAGTAAAAGTTTAAAGTTCCTCTTCCCGCTGTGAGCGAGTCTCAAGGGACAAAAGCTTCATGTGAAATGAACTGAACATTTGTGTTTGAAAATAACAGATTTGGGGAATTTTCAAACGTTTTGTCCTTCGAATGACCTGAACCGATAAATCACAAGTTATAAATCGATAAAAACTATCGATTTATCGGCCCCAGAAAAACAGAAGCAACGAGGAGTGAAAAAGGCCCTTTGGTTTTGTATTTAGCAAATTTTACCAAGTCTCAAGTCTTTCACCTCAAGTCCGAGTCAAGTCCCAAGTCAAAGACCGGCGAGTCCAAGTCCAGTCTCGAGTCTCTGGCCCATAAGTCCGAGTCAAGTCCAAGTCCAGTCTCGAGTCTCTGGCCCATAAGTCCGAGTCAAGTCCAAGTCCAGTCTCGAGTCAAGGCCCATAAGTCCGAGTCAAGTCCAAGTCCAGTCTCGAGTCAAGGCCCATAAGTCCGAGTCAAGTCCAAGTCCAGTCTCGAGTCTCTGGCCCATAAGTCCAAGTCAGGTCCAAGTCCAGTCTCGAGTCAAGACCCATAAGTCCAAGTCAGGTCCAAGTCCAGTCTCGAGTCAAGGCCCATAAGTCCGAGTCAAGTCCAAGTCCAGTCTCGAGTCTCTGGCCCATAAGTCCGAGTCAAGTCCAAGTCCAGTCTCGAGTCTCTGGCCCATAAGTCCGAGTCAAGTCCAAGTCCAGTCTCGAGTCTCTGGCCCATAAGTCCGAGTCAAGTCCAAGTCCAGTCTCGAGTCAAGGCCCATAAGTCCGAGTCAAGTCCAAGTCCAGTCTCGAGTCAAGACCCATAAGTCCGAGTCAAGTCCAAGTCCAGTCTCGAGTCAAGACCCATAAGTCCGAGTCAAGTCCAAGTCCAGTCTCGAGTCTCTGGCCCATAAGTCCGAGTCAAGTCCAAGTCCAGTCTCGAGTCAAGGCCCATAAGTCCGCGTCAAGTCCAAGTCCAGTCTCGAGTAAAGGCCCATAAGTCCAAGTCAAGTCCAAGTCCAGTCTCGAGTCTCTGGCCCATAAGTCCAAGTCAGGTCCAAGTCAAGTCTCGAGTCTCTGGCCCATAAGACTGAGTCAAGTCCAAGTCCAGTCTCGAGTCAAGGCCCATAAGTCCGAGTCAAGTCCAAGTCCAGTCTCGAGTCAAGGCCCATAAGTCCGAGTCAAGTCCAAGTCCAGTCTCGAGTCAAGGCCCATAAGTCCGAGTCAAGTCCAAGTCGTCTGCTTTGAACTTCAAGTCATTTCAAGTCTTTAACCTCTTAAACCAAAGCCCCAAATACAGTAAACTCAGGTTTTTGCAGTTTATATGAATTTTAAACTAAATTGTATTTAAAAAGTCACGGGTAAAAGTTGCAGAAATGCTCATTTTTCCTTTTCAAATGTGTGAATAAAGAGTGCTCCGTAATGGCTCAAACAGAAACACACGAGAACAACACAAATCCCGAGTGAAAGTTGTGACGTCACTTTACACTTTTATAATTATTAACGCCAAAACTGCGGCTGCGCTATAAATAAATCCGTCTTTTATGACTCATGACTCTGGAGACGATGAGTGGATAAAAATAGCGGTGGAATCTCGGTCATCAGGCTCATGACTCACAGCAGGTTTCCCATGAGCCTCTGCTCTCTTACATCAGGGTTTAAAGGTTTGTTTTTGTTTTGCCGTTGCCGTGCGCGGTGCAAACGTGACGGTGGCGCCTCCTGTGGCTGCCCGGCGCAACACGCTGAGCAGTTTTTTTGTTTGTTTTTTTTTCAAATGTTTGTTTCTGGTTTTGTTTTTGTTTTTTTGAGCTCAGTTTTTTGGCCTCGTCTCTCCGGATTTCAGCCGAGGAGAAGTGCAGAATGTGCAGCTGGAAGGACACGGCGAAAGGACCGGGGGATTGTGGGAAATGATGTTTGTGTTTTCTGTTTCCATGGAGACGTGTGAGAGGCCACAGGCTTTTTGCACCAGATACTTTTAATCGGAGTAGTTTTTTAAATATTTCTTTTTACTATTTAAGCCGATAACAACGTTCTGTTTTCTTTTTAATATGAAATTTATGTTAAAACGATCCTACAGAAATATTTTTAAGCATAGAAAAGATTCACAAACTGTTCAGAGCCTTTTTTATCCATCTTTATCTCTTTTTCTCTCTCTTTCCGTCTTTATCTCATTAATATTCAGGAGTTTGCACGTGTGTTTTGACATCCACAAATCTAAATTTAATATTTGTAACTTGTATTTTGGTCTTTACAAATAGATGTGTAGTTCTGAATATATCTGAATATATTTTTCAATTGCAGAAAAAAAGAAAAACATTTGTAAAACTGAAAATGAATTTTGTAAATTCATTTAAAACCTAAAAACCTTAAAAACTTTAGACAAGAAGCCTTTACACCTCCATTACTGCAGTGTCCTAAGTACAATATACTGGACTTTAAAGCTCAGATGTTTGTGCCTGTCTCATTTTTAAAGTTTTAAATGGGCTTTAACCGCCTTTAATGGATTTTATAAGTAGAACAAATCACACAGCAGTGAGAAACAGAGCATCAGCCAGAGGAGATCGTAACGTACAAAGGCGCAGGACTAAATTTAGCCAAATCAGAGGCACAAAATGATGCAAAACACGACCAGAAACTGTGGCGATGATTCAGTGTTTAAAACAGTTTTTAAAAACGGGTTCAAAACAAACCAAACCTGCACAAACATGACGCTCGTCTTTCCTCTGGGGCTTCTTAAACTTTCACCTGTTTTTACTGTGAAGAACCCTGGAAGTGTCTGTTGTGATGTTTCGTACGTCACGTTCTGTCTGTTACTGTAACTTAACGTCTCTTGTGTGTTTATTGTTTCCTGCCTTTAGCTCTTGTGCTAATTCCGGCACATTTATGTTGAAGCTGATGCGGACACACTGATTAATCTGCACTGTCCTGATTCTAATTAAGAAAGAAATAAAATGTGATTTTCATTTGTGGACGTGATCCTTTCGTAACAACACGTCACAATTAATAATCAATAAGGAACTGACCTTGTGGACAATTCATTAATGTGACACTTATGGCATAACGTACAAACGCGTAATGAATTATGACGTGTCTGATGTTCCCAGACCTTCTAACATTATTATTATTATTATTATTATTATTATTATTATTATTATTATTATTATTATTATTATTATTATTATTATTATTATTATTATTATTATTATTATTATTATTATTATTCCACGCGTCCTCACGCTCAGAAAACACGTGGACTGTGACTTGTGTTTCGCAGCGTGAGTCTGCAGCGCCCTCTAGTGGAGAAGACTTAGACTCACACTTTAATGATCCACGAGGGAAACTGGACACAGGAGCTCACGCGCCACAATATATTACAATAAAAAACATTTATTAATACATAAATATGGCAATAAAAATAAGTAGAGAAGAAAGAGAGGAAAACACAAATACAACTGTACAACAGCGCCCCCTTATGTAACAGATAAGTTTCCTCTTGTGTATAACGGTGATGTACTGTATTTATGACACAGACTTGTACAGTTGTAGGGAGTATTATCCTCTAGAGTCTGGTGCAGAGGGGGAGTTGTACAGTTGTAGGGAGTATTATCCTCTAGAGTCTGGTGCAGAGGGGGAGTTGTACAGTTGTAGGGAGTATTATCTGTCCCTCTATAGTTTGTCCAGTTCCTCGTGTCGCTCATGGTGACAAATGTCTCCAGTTCACAGTCGATCATGTGACGCTTTACGGATCAGTTTGTTGATCTGCCCGACGTCCCTTTGACTGGAGCTGCTGCTCCCCCAGAGAAACACAGAGAAG
>CM068363.1:32784137-32844137 GCA_034769755.1 Odontamblyopus lacepedii
GACTGAATTAAAAAGACTTGATTTTATTTTAAAAATGTCCCTTGACGTTCCGATAAGGCGACTGCTCGGCAGGGCGACATTAATGTTTCTCTAAATGTGGCTGAGCGCGTTTCTACGGTGGCGCATTGCTCTCACTCCACAAAATACAAAATATTTTCGGCTCAATATCAAGTAATTACGTGAAAACTTTCACGTTAAAACGTGAAATGATCACGTTAATACATGATATGAAATTATCACGTTATTTCGTGATATGCAGGCTGCCCAACGATCAGGGTCAGTCAGAGCAATAGTCTACGCCACCGTAGTTTTCCCATCCAAACTCTTTGGTCGTGTATTTTCTGCTCTTCCAGTGACAGAGCAGCTCAGAGCCTCAGTCTGGCTCCCAGTCACATTCTGTAGCTGTTTTCAGGCAGAACTTTGTTTTTAACAGCGCCCGTTCCACTAAAACCAAAGCTCTCAGGGGCGAACGTTCAGATCTGACAGACTTCAGCCTTGTGTGACATTTATGCCAAATCCACATTTTCCGCTCTTACCTCGGACCAAAGGGCTCAGACTGACGGAGAAAATCCACAAACTGAGACTGAATGAAGCGGACATGTTCTGGAGAAGTGCTCCTCCCGGCGCGGTCCGTGACACTGTGAGCGTCACGCACTGACGCACGGGGGTCACAAAGTCCCGATTATAAACGTGATAATTTAACTCACTTTTAAGCTATTAAAGCGCGTAAAAACTCAACTAACACCACCAAAAAACGTTAAAATTACCACGTTCCGTCACGTTTAGAATGTGAACGTAGATAAGCCGAGAAGAACGGGTTCGCTAAGGAGAAAATTACGCGCAACGATTACGAAAGACAAAGTTTGATCCGTTTAAATGAATAAAAAGTAAACATTTTCCGCTCTTACCTCGGACCAAAGGGCTCAGACTGACGGAGAAAATCCACAAACTGAGACTGAATGAAGCGGACATGTTCTGGAGAAGTGCTCCTCTCGGTGCGCTCCGTGAGACTGTGAGCGTTACGCCCTGACGCACACGTATTTGTTGATGTTGAAAATGGGCGGGGACGCGCTTACGTAACTCTCTCTGCAACGTACCCAAAAGAAAACATAGCTGTAAAGCTTAAAAAACGAAGTGGAAAACCACAAACTAAACACACACACACACAAAACCGGAAAACATCACACGACTGAGGGACGTGCTCAAATAAGCCACTAAAATATAAAAAGAGTTCATAAAAGAGAAGTGATGAGAGAGATGTTAGATTTACGTGACATAAAAGCGAAGAAAAAAACGCTTAAAAACAATTATGATTATTATGATTATAGTTATTATTATTATTATTATTATTATATATTGTATATTTTCATAGAGAAAAGCTCTGTGCCAGATTTAGCCACAATTTTCCATCTGCAGCCCATGAGCACGAACCCTGCAGATTCAGGTGAGTAGAGTTCTTCTCTCAGACTGAAAACACACTATTGCACCTTGTGATGACGTGTGGAGTCGCCCGTCTCTTTTGAACTAAAGGAAAAAGGAGCTGTTAACTTGAAAAGTACCACTTCATGACATCACAAGGTGGAACAGAGCACTTTCAGCGTTGGAGATGTAGACAGACTCATAATAAAGTGTTACTCAAACATGTAAATGCAACAAAACACAACTCCAGGTCTGTTTTTGAGGAGGGAACAACATTCTGACATGACTTAATGCTCACAAGAGTCACTTTCAGACTTTATTTATGCCCAGTTAATCTTCTCAAACTACCACACCTGGTACATTACTGACAGTCATTGTGTGTCCAGCTTCTCAATAACAGACAGCGCTTTAAACCCATCACATGTCCTATTGTCGTCTGAGGGGCAGTGTTCTTAAATTTGCTTTTGTTTACAGACTGAATTCCCAGAAAAAGACGAGCTCCCTGAACACCTCATGCACCAGCTGGAGAGACGACTGCCTCCCAGAGAGGACGTGATGCTGACGGTCACATGGAGGAGGTGGACCTGGTGGAGGTGGAGGTCCAGGCCCAGCAGAGGAAGCACCAGGGAGAGTTTACGAGGAGGACGAAGACGCCCCACAGTCAGGAGTCCAGTGCCAGACACAATGAGCCGCTCCTCTGCCCAAACTCAGAGTCAAAGCCAGAGTTTTGTGTTCCTCGTTTGAGGCTCGGACTCACTGTAAATGTTTCTTACATCTTTATTTAAGTGTGTTTTTGTCCAGTTCTACTTTCTGTGACGGTAATTTCATATTTTTGGTAATAAAAGGCACAATATTTACAAATGTGGTCTTAATTTATTGTCTCTTCTCAGTGTAGAACTAAAAATAAACCTGTCAGGAGTTTTTACATGGCTGTAAACGAATATTAGGAGGAGTCAGTAATTAGTGGTAGTAATTCTGGTGTGCAGTTTTCTGGAGGATCTGCACCTGCTTTTCTCCATGGGGATGTTAATACTTTGCCTGGAATGTTCAGCACCTTTACTCCCTCTTTATTGGTTAGTTGTGTGATTTTGCTCATTGGCAGTGCAATAAAAAACTTTATTTTCCCACCACAATAGAAGGAACTCTGTCCTTTGAGATTCTAGACTTCTGTACTTTGCCCTGAAATATCTAAATGGTAAATGCACAAATGTGGAACCTGTGTGTTTCTATTAGTGATACACCCAAGAACTGACTGGATTACAATCAGCAAAATATAACAAAATGTCATTTTAATAATATTTTTAGCTATATATGCCCTATAGAAAGTTCCATCCATCCATCTTCTCCCGCTTAATCCGGCTGGGTCGCGAGGGCAGCTTGCTGCCCAATACTCATAGCACCTGACTCCCCCTATGAACCCCTCTGCAGGTGGTGAGCCCACAGGAGGGTGGACAACATGGTCCTTGATGTTACTTCATAGGGGAGAGATAGAAAGTTATGATGTCATTTGAAATCCAGCAACAGCTTAGGCTGGATTTATAATATATCTATATTAGTGGTGGGCATAGATACATTTTTATATATCTCTCTATATCTACACTGGTTTTGCTCCTAACGCCCTTGGGGGGGATTCGAACCCAGGTCCCCCATGGGAAAGTCCAGTGACTAACCCATTGAGCTAACCAGCCGCTTGGGGGCTCACCCCCGACGAGGTGCTGTGTTTTGAAGGGGCACAAAACACTTCCTGCCCCTAAACCCACCAATAGCTTTAGGACACGTGGCCTGGTGATTAGCGCCAGGTGAGTGTGATTAAGTAGCACAGGTGTGTATAATTAGGCGCCCCGGTGCTCCCAGGATCTGTGCAGAAGAGGAGAGCTCCACCGGGAGCTCCACCGGGAGCAGCGGATACGTGGATTTGTATGTGACAGCAGCACTTCGGTTTTACGCTCTTCTAACGCGCATTTAGCCACAGCAACATGGACATGTGAAAGTTTATCACTGCAGCTCCAGAACAGCTAAACTCTGGAAAAGGCGCGCATTTGGCCACAGCACGTGCAGCGCCATGCTACGCGGGGCTACGGAGACGGTGCAGCGCGTCCAGATCACCGCGTCAGCATGTTGAACCAGGCGAAGAAGCCAACACCAGATAAGATTTACCAATATGGTTTTACCTGTTGCCTGACCAGCCGAGACCCAACCGTACACACTTTTACAACTTTACTACTTTATAAAGCCCGTTACAGTCGAACCGGATGTTTCTGAAGTCCCTCATACAGGTGGGATCTGTAACACAGGAGAAATATCACTTGGGCTTTTGCCAACCGGATAAACTGAACTGAATTTCTTTGCGGTACAATAATCCATTTGGTGACATGTTTTTAGACTGTTTTGGCTGGTCACGCAACTTCACCCGTTGGTGATCTCGACCGATTATCGCAATGTTTGGTTTTTTGTCGCAGTGTTGGTGAATAATGTTAGCGCTGCCGTGGTTTTTCGCTCTGCTTGGTTTTTTAATGCAATGTGGTTTTAATAACGCTTTGCTGGGCTTTCATATGGCATTTGTGGCAATGCTTTTGTTGAGAGGAAACGCTGTTTTCATAGTGTAGATGCGTCTAAATATAAGGGGAAAATGGGGGTTTAACATGTCGTGAAATTTTCTGGAAAAAGGTAAGTGAACACTGAGAAATTTTCTGGAAAAAGGTAAGTGAACACTGAGAAATTAAACAGGCTAGAACCCAATACTCAGAAAAACGAGGGTAGAGTTCAATTTGTCAACTGGATAAAGAGTTTTTGGTAGATGTTTCACTGCTCATCCAAACTGTTTCTTCTGTTCTTGTCCACTTAACAAAGTGAACTCGACCCTTTGCTGTTTTTAGCTGACGATTAATGCCGTAAACAGGGAGGTCATTATAGTTCTATGGGTGAGGTAGGCAGGCTTTACGAATTTCTTGCGAGTCATTTTTCACCATTTTCAGTGCTCCAGGAGCAGGTGAGGCAGGCGCACTTCACGAATTTCTTAATACTTGACGAATTTACCCCCAACTCCCTACATTGAGCACACAGCCCGCAGCCACGTAGTTCTATGCCCGCAGCCACGTAGTTCTATGCCCGCAGCCACGTAGTTCTATGCCCGCAATTTCCCATAGAAGCACAAGGCATTTTTTGCTAAATCACGCTGCTCGTGTTAGGCTGACAGGGCTTCCACAGCTTTTATAAAGGTTGAATTTTGTAGGGATTATAATGTATTTTTACAATAAGAACTTAAAAAAAAAAAATCGTCAAAGCACCTAAAAATCAGCTTTGTAATGGTTAGCCTAGCTCCTCTCTGGTCAGAACTACGTTTCTGACGTCACACGTTGGGCTGCAGAAGTAAAACTTTTTTGGGGTCATACGCCACTGAGCACAGCCCATTGAAAACAATATGGCGCCATTTTGGATTCATCCAGATTTTTATTATGGTTCTATGGGCCATCGAACTTTTAACCTTGCTGTGCTAAACTGTGCTAACTAGTAGTGCACTGCTAATCGCTACTGGGACAATTACTAACCATTTAGTTTTCAGGTTTTGGATGGAGTCTAACCTTTTTTCTTTTTTTTTTACAAGCAGCAGTTTTTTGTAATGTTTTTTTTAAAGCATTTATTGTCCGCAAGCTAAAACTAAATCTACTTAAATTCATGTCTAGTTTATTCAAACACGGCTAAAGTTAAAACATGTCTGCAGTTATATTACTAACCCATACGTTTTTTTAGGCTGGGGTCTAACCTTTTTTTACAGGAAGCAGTTTTACTATCACCATGTTGATTTTAAGCATTTATTGTTATAAGCTAATGCTGAATCTACTTAAATTCATGTCTAGTTTACTGACTAACACATTTTCTGGTTTCAGGATGGCGTCTAACCTTTTTTTTTTTTTTTTTTTTTTTACAGACAGCAGTTTGTCATGTTTTTAAGCATTTATTTATAACATAAGCTGAATCTACTTGCATTCATTTATAGTTTATTTAAATACAGCTAAAGCTAAAATATGATGCCTGCCATTGTTACTAACATTTTCTGGTTTTAGGAAGGCGTCTAACCTTTTTTACAGGGAGCTGTTTTATTATGTTTTACGCATTTATTGTCCATATAAGCTAAATCTACTGAAATTCATGTCTAGTTTATTCAAATACAGCTAAAGTTAAAATATGATGCCTGCTATTATTACTAACATTTTCTGGTTTTAGGATGGCGTCTAACCTTTTTTACAGGGAGCTGTTTTTATCATTGATTTTAAGCCTTTATTGTCCATAACATAAGAAAGCTAAATCTAGTTTATTTTAATCCATCCATCTTCTCCCGCTTAATCCAGCTGGGTCGCGGGGGCAGTTTGCTGCCCAATACTCATAGCACCTGACCCCCCCTATGAACCCCTCTGCAGGTGGTGAGCCCACAGGAGGTACTGACGACCATGTCCATTTTCAGGTTTTAAGATGGTATCTAACTTTTTTTTGCAGGGATCAGATTTATTGTCATGTTCATTTCAAACTGCTAAACATTTAGGCTACTTGTTTATAATGCAAAGCTAAAACATGATGCCTGCTGCTGACTAACCTGTACATTTTCTGGTTTTAGGATGGCGTCTAACCTTTTTTCTTTTTTTACAGGCAACAATTTTTTTGTCATGTTTTAAGCATTTATTGTCTATAACTAAAACTGGTGTTGTTTTAGTTTTAGCTGCGTTTAAATTAGCCAAATCTAAATCTACTTCATGTCTTGCAACTGTGAGGCATAAAGATCATCTGCAGCAACTGCAGCGGAGGATCTGTTAATTATTAGTTTATTATTTAAACACGGCTAAGACTAAAACATGTCATGTTACTGACTAGCCCTTAAATTTTAACATTGCTAAGATAAACTATGCTAGCTTTAGTTGTACTGCTAAGCTAAATGCTACTGTGGCATAATTTACATGTGGTGGTGGTGTCTAACCTTTTTACAGGGAGCTGTTTTATTATCACTGATTTAAGCTAAATCTACTTAAATTCATGTCTAGTTTATTCAAATACAGCTAAAGTTAAAACATGATGTCTGCCATTATGTTACTAACATTTTCTGGTTTTAGGACGGCGTCTAACCTTTTTTTACAGGGAGCAGTTTTATTATTGCCATGTTGATTTAAGCATTTATTGTCCATTGTAAAGCAAAGTTTACTTAATGTCTTGCAACTATAACAGATTTTAGTTTATTTGAATACAGCTAAGGCTAAAACATGTGTTGTCTGGCTAAACTATGTGGTGGTGGGTGGTGTCTAATCTTAACATGCTAATCCAACCTTTTACAGGTAGCACTGGGCTATGTGGACTACTGAGAAATGAACGTTCACCTCTATTTGAAGTCAAGAAGGCAAAAAAGGTCCCAGGAGAAAACTTCAAGAGATGAAGTAACTACTGAACTAATCAAGAATCTTTTTTTAATCAGAGGAAATACCCAAAAATATGGAATGAATGAAGAGAATATATCATTTAAAATGGATACACACTTGATTCACCCAAAGAAAGAAAACACCTTTCATGCCCAAATACCTCAAAGTTAAAGGAAATGGAGCCCTGAGGAGCATCTATAAAAGTGCAAAAGCTGAACAGTGACTAAACAATTACATTATTGAAAAATGGATTTCACCTGACAACCTACAAACAAAACATGTCCTGGGACTGATCTGGAGGAAAGGAGTCTTAACCTGGCACAAAGAGTTTGAATGTTGGTCCTGGGATCCCGAAGGAAGGAAAGACAAAGGCTGGAGGCTGAGAGAATCGCACAAGATGGAGAAATGTTCAAACCTGAACATTTTAAATCAAGCTGCTGTTTACTTTCCCTTGAGAGGGAAATTCACTCTTTGTATTTAAGCCATTTATCACCTTGACTTTTGGGCCACACACCGGCTGAGTGTAATGGTTCAAACCTTCTTTCTGCTGCTGGTTTTATGGGTCTGTCCGTGCAGACTTAAACTCTGCAGGTATTTGAGGTCTGTCCGTGCAGACTTAAACTCTGTAGGTGTTTGAGGTCTGTCCGTGCAGACTTAAACTCTGCAGGTGTTTGAGGTCTGTCCGTGCAGACTTAAACTCTGCAGGTGTTTGAGGTCTGTCCCTGCAGACTTAAACTCTGTAGGTATTTGAGGTCTGTCCCTGCAGACTTAAACTCTGTAGGTATTTGAGGTCTGTCCCTGCAGACTTAAACTCTGTAGGTATTTGAGGTCTGTCCGTGCAGACTTAAACTCTGTAGGTATTTGAGGTCTGTCCGTGCAGACTTAAACTCTGTAGGTATTTGAGGTCTGTCCGTGCAGACTTAAACTCTGTAGGTATTTGAGGTCTGTCCGTGCAGACTTAAACTCTGTAGGTATTTGAGGTCTGTCCGTGCAGACTTAAACTCTGTAGGTATTTGAGGTCTGTCCGTGCAGACTTAAACTCTGCAGGTATTTGAGGTCTGTCCATGCAGACTTAAACTCTGTAGGTATTTGAGGTCTGTCCATGCAGACTTAAACTCTGTAGGTATTTGAGGTTCTCTGTGAACCTTGTGTCATCTCAAAACAAGGTCTGAATATGCCGAGAATTTGTGTTACTGTCAGGTTTTGGTTTTGGACCTAAACTGGTGTGTGCCAGACTCTAAACATTGGCACAGTTTTGGAGACTGCCTGGTCTCCTTGGTCTGATCTAAATGTGAACCAGATTTAAGCACTGATGTGTGATGGTCTCATGAGTCTGAGACTAAAACCCCTGATTACAAACTAACATTTCCACAGGTTTAACTGTTTTTGTTTTTACTTTGCTTATTCAGTTCCAGGCCAAGAGCCTGACCTCGACTTACTGAATGTGATGGTTTGTATTTGATTTTGTCTGAACTGGTCTAACTTTGGGCCAGATTTGGACTGGTTTGAGTGTAATAACTCTGGTCTTAACCTTTACACGAGACTGAAAAACTGGTTATTCTAAACTAACATTTCCACAAGTTTAACTGATTCTTCTGTTCATTTAGCATCAAAACCAGGTCTGAACTTGACAGTCTTGGTGTTTTAAATGTGTTTTGTATTTGGTCTGGTCTGAGGTGGTCTAACTTTGGGCCAGATTTGCACTGGTTTGAGTGTAGTAACTCTGGTCCTAAGCCTTACACTGGACTGAGACTGGTTATTCTAAACTAACACTTCCACAGGTTTAACTGATTTTTGTTCATTTAGTGTCAAAACCAAGTTTGAACTTGACAATCTTGGGTTTTTAATACATGCGTTTTGTATTTGGTTTGGTCTAAATGTGCCCGATTTGGACTGGTTTGAGTGTCATTGCTCTGGTCTTAACACTTCCACAGGTTTAACTGATTTTTCTGTTCATTTAGTGTCAAAACCAGGTCTGAACTTGACAATCTTGGGTTTTTTAATGTGTTTTGTGTTTAGTTTGGTTTGAACTGGTATAAATGTGCCAGATTTGGACTGGTTTAGAGTGCGATGGCTCTGAACTGAGATACTGGTTATTCTAATCTCAAACTCTTCCTCAGGTTTGTATTGTTAATTGACATTTCTTTTTGAACACCGTAATTTAACACAAGGTTAAGTGTCTTACTAATGTTGTGGGTCATTGCTGCCATTTTGTTTGTTGTTGATTTTAACTCTTCTGAAATCTCAGTGTTTTACCTAAACTGTTAAACGAGTCTCCACAGGTCCCAGAGGCTGTTTGTGGTGAGTATCTGCACTTACTAACACACTAACCTTAAAAAACACGGGCGGTGGGTTAATCCAGCCACAGAGGGCGCTGTGCCCCTCTGTGCCAGTCCCCAGCCTGGACAAATGGAGAGGGTTGCTTTGGCATAAAACCACCGCCTTTATCCTGATCACACATGAGAAACCCTTTATTATTCGCCTGTGTACGTCTCTAAAGCCCAGTGCTCTGTTCACCTGCTGATGTCATGCAGTGGTGGTTTGAGAGTTGACTGTAATTTTTTATCTTCAGTTTCGTGGAGATGGTGAAACTCCGCTCTCAGTCTCCGTCTCCTCAGAAACGACGATGCTTCAGGGCCGAAGAAGCCGCTGGACACCGACTAATGCTGAACTGGAGAAGATGGAAAAGCTTGAAGCACTTGTTGAACCTGCAGGTCGGGCTACTTTAAAAATAACATATTTTGAATTTATTTATTTAATAAACGTGATTTATTATTTTCTCTTTGATTGCTGGTAATTTATTGCAAAAAATGAATCATTTTGTTGTAGTTTTAACAGTTGTAGTGGTAATGAATTATGCAAAGGAGGAAAACCTACACAATAGTTTCTCTGGAGCTTAATCGTGTGCAGGCCTCTTTTTCATCATGCAGTATTTACATTTTATTTCTTTGGCACTTTTATGTACAGGACAATGAGTTTACTCTTTTTATATAATTATATTACTCTTATTATATTTATATAACTGTTATTAATGGCACTCTTTGGTTTTTCATGGCAGGTGTGTGGCTGAGCTTTCGGGTGGTGAACAGTGCATCTCCTGCACTGCGCCGTTTGTTCCTGGTGATGGAGACGACGGCCCAGACCATGTGCTCCGGTTTAAAGCAGCCTTCACCTCTGACCTGTCAAAGCGGAAGGAAAACCCCAATGTCCAGTGGTCGAAAATGGCAACAGCTCTTCACCCCAGATTGAAGGACCTGAAAAGCCTCCCGAGATCTGAAAGAGGAAGTCTGGAAGCTTCAGGCTGTTTGCTTCTCACAGGGAAATGGACCCAGATCCACCTCAAAATAAAATAAACCTCCTGTTGGCTGATTCAGATGAAGTGAACCCAGAATGTGACATGACTGTGGCTCGGTGCAGAGGTGAGGACTGAACACACAGCAGCCGACCCGAGCTCGGCACCTGTGCCAAACAAATATCTGGCTCCACCTGCAGCAGCGGTGCCGTGTGAGACTTTTCTCACTCTGTTCATACACTGATGTTACATATTACTAAGTTCACTGCTCTTATTTCAAGCTAAGAAGTGTGTGTTTGTAATGTTGCTATTTTATTTTTTAAGAAGCATAAGAGTGTAATCTGACTCAAAGTTCTGACTCTGCTCTGCACTTTTCTGAAAGAAAATAAACGAAAGGTCAAAAAGGAAATTCTTTTGTGTTTATTTGATTCTCAAGTAAGAAACTGGTCATTGCTTTACATTATGGCTTTAAAACTGAAAATGCAAAATAACACAATTTTAAACATGCAATGCGATTATAAATGTATAATTCTGATACACGACTTTGTACTCATAACTGGATAATGGTTTAAATTAGGGCCGTCAAACGATTAATTTTTTAAACTCACAATATATCAGAAATTTCATAGTTAATCACGATTTTAAAAAATTAATCGTTTGACGGCCCTAATTTAAACCATTATCCAGTTATTAGTGCGCAAAGACTCATATCAAAATTGTATATTTCTAATGGCCAAAGGCATTAAAATGTTGTTCAGCACAATATGTATAACTGAGAAAGTCCTGGGCGAGCTGCTTGGAAGGTGGTGGAGAGACGAGTTTAGATTCCTGACTTAAAATCTAGTCAAGGCCACTACTGAACCATTTACTATAATCACTGTTGTATTCAGTCCTCTCTTGTTCCCTTTTGTTTGCTCTGTCCCTGCCTCTCTCTTCTTTAGGAGCTCCACAGGCTTCAGTGAGCTCCATCAGGCTGCTGGACCCCACAGGCTTCAGTGAGCTCCATCAGGCTGCTGGACCCCACAGGCTTCAGTGAGCTCCATCAGGCTGCTGGACCCCACAGGCTTCAGTGAGCTCCATCAGGCTGCTGGACCCCACAGGCTTCAGTGAGCTCCATCAGGCTGCTGGACCCCACAGGCTTCAGTGAGCTCCATCAGGCTGCTGGACCCCACGGGCTTCAGTGAGCTCCATCAGGCTGCTGGACCCCACGGGCTTCAGTGAGCTCCATCAGGCTGCTGGACCCCACGGGCTTCAGTGAGCTCCATCAGGCTGCTGGACCCCACGGGCTTCAGTGAGCTCCATCAGGCTGCTGGACCCCACAGGCTTCAGTGAGCTCCATCAGGCTGCTGGACCCCACAGGCTTCAGTGAGCTCCATCAGGCTGCTGGACCCCACGGGCTTCAGTGAGCTCCATCAGGCTGCTGGCCGCTCTGGACTCTCTCACTGTGGGCTTGGGTTTACTGTCAGAAACATTAAAGCTCAGAGACCTGTAATATGGAAGAAACCGATCATCTGCTGCAGCCAGGCAGTCAGTGGAGTCTGTTCCTTCTGGTGGTGGAATGTCTGGGATGGTTTCTCCAACTCGTGCTGTTCAGCTTGTCTTGAAGAATCTTGAACTTGCTCCACTAGATTTCTAACAGTTGAAACTTACGGCATTTGTCCAGAGACACTTGGATGTGTTTTATATTCTAAATTTACTGGACACAGATTTGGTGTTTGGCTTTGACTCCAATAGTCATTTGTAATCCACTTGTGTACAGTCACCAGGTTGTTTTGGGCTGTAGATGCTGCTCATAGTTCTCTTCAGGAGGGTCATGTCTCAAAGACTTTGTGGAGAAGAACCAACTGGAATATCAAACTTTGGAGTTACGCTCTGTTGCGTCTGTGGCTCATCTGGAGGGTGATTTAATTATTGTACTCACTGACCTACGTTTGGTCAGGTGACCTGAAGAAATCTGTTCTTCTGTTCGTTTTGGAGGTGATTATGGACGGAGTTTGTCCAGTATCTGTGTACTTCCCTGTAAATCTCTGCACACTATTTCCTGACTTGAGCTGAATGACTTCTGCTCACAGGGATCAAGATGTCCACACGAGACCAGGTCTGGATCTGTCGATGCCGCATGTCTTTGTTCTGCACAGAGTGAGTTGAGTGTTCACTCTTCTGCTTCTCCATGGTTTTACTTCCATCCTTTCTCTTTCTGAGAAAACTCAATGTTCACGTGGAAGTGGTAGAGGCCGTTTCCATCGACACTGTTGAGTTTGTCCACTCAGGCCACCTTCTCCAGAATCACTGTGAATTTTTCACTGTTGGCCACTAGGGGCGCAAAGACTCCTCAAAAATCATTTAAAGGTGCAATTTTTCTGATGGAGGATGTGTTGGCCTGGGAAATTTTAATCACTAATACGTGATCTCTGCCTAAATATAACGCACTGTAAAGCATATGAAAAGTGTGGTTGGGGTTTATGGTTATTCGGGTTAGTGTGGGGCATGTCATTTGCTGGGCGCAGTGTTTGCACGGCCTGATGTGTAGGGCACAGAGTTTGCAGGGCACAGAGTTTTGCAGGACACCGTTTGCCGGGTGCAGCGTAGGAGCACGTGAGGGCCGATCATCGCCGCTTGCGGCTAGATTTATTCTGTTATTATTGATGGTTTGTAAATGTTTAAAATCGTCTTATAAAATTGTTGCTTGAAATGTGTCCTGTGATATTCTGAATTGTTTTGTTGCGCCGCTGTCTTGGCTTAAATAAAATTATTATATTGTCTGATGCTCGTGTTTCTTCATATTTCCTCAAGGTTTGAGTGATTTATTTTCCTACTTATAGGTGTGTGTTTGAGTAAATGAACATTTCTGTTTCATTCTATAAACTACTGACAACAAATTCCAAATAAAAAATAGTCATTTAGAGCATTTATTTGCAGAAAATGACAAATGGTCCAAATATCAAAACAGATGAAATGTTTTCAGACTCAAATAATGTGAAGAAATAAGATCATCTTTAAAACAACACAATCCTGATGTTTGAACTGAGGAAGAGTTCAGAAATCAATATTTGGTGAAATAATGTTTTTCCTCCTTAAGTCAGGTTTGGTCCAGGTGATCTCCTCCTCAGAGCCTCATGAAGCAGAATGAGGAGAGTTTGTGTTGAATTCAACAGACGCTGGAATAAAACGGCTCAAACACAAGACGCTGAGTTCAGGAGAAACACATGCAGCAGCCTCTTCTTTTTTACAGAGCTGTGTGTATTTGTTCACACATGAATAAAAATACCATCCATCTTCTCCCGCTTAATCCAGCTGGGTCGTGGGGGCAGTTTGCTGCACCTGACCCCCTATGAACTCCTCTGAGGAGCCACAGGAGGAGGACCTCATGGTCCTTATGTTAGTTCAGGTGCTGCAGGTTTTAGGTTGATGGGGGAAATCTGAGCCCAGAGGAAACTCATCCAGACATGGGGAGAACATGCAAACTCCACACAGAAAGGCCCGGGATCGAACCCGCAACCTTCTTGTGGGTATGCGAGGCCTGAGTGTTTCCACCTGAATAAAAATACATGAACCAAAAAGAAGGAGAAGGTGGGGGGTTTGCAGAGCTGGCGACAAAGCAAAGGGTGAATACTCTGAGGAATTTAACACGTACTACTAGATTTTTCTTTATGTCGTGTACTTTTTACACTTTAAAATCATATAAAAGACATCAAATATATGAAAAAACAAGATATATGGAATGAAGAATTGTGTAGCCATGAAAAAAATCGTGAAGTAACTCAACTTAATGTTTTGTTTTAGGTTTTATATTCAAATCCTTCAAAGTATCCACCCTTCGCTTTGTTGACGATGCAGCAAACCCGTGGCCTTTTCTCAGTGGGTTTCTTAATAAAGTCTCCTGAAATGGTTTTGACCTCACAGTTGGACCTTCTCAGGGTCAAGAAATGCTCAAAGTGCAAAGCAGTGATCAAAGCCTCTTTTAGTTTTGTGTCTGTTCGTAGTTTTGATGCTTTCAATGGAGATCTACGATGTAAATAGTCGTTACAATAAAGAAATTATTATTGATGAAAATGTCCAAACTTTTGACTGGTAGTGTACATTTTCTGAACCTTGTTTCATATATTTGATGCCTTCCGTGTGTTTCTAGAATGCAAAAAGTCATAAACATGAAGAAAACAGTTAAAAGGGAAGATGTGTCCAAACATTTAAGCCGTGCAGCAAAGTCAGTGTGTTTAAAGTGAGTTTAAAGTGTGTTTAAAGTGAGTTTAAAGTGTGTTTAAAGTGAGTTTAAAGTGAGTTTAAAGTGAGTTTAAAGTGAGTTTAAAGTGAGTTTAAAGTGAGTTTAAAGTGTGTTTAAAGTGAGTTTAAAGTGAGTTTAAAGTGAGTTTAAAGTGAGTTTAAAGTGAGTTTAAAGTGAGTTTAAAGTGAGTTTAAAGTGAGTTTAAAGTGAGTTTAAAGTGAGTTTAAAGTGAGTTTAAAGTGAGTTTAAAGTGAGTTTAAAGTGAGTTTAAAGTGAGTTTAAAGTGAGTTTAAAGTGAGTTTAAAGTGAGTTTAAAGTGAGTTTAAAGTGAGTTTAAAGTGAGTTTAAAGTGAGTTTAAAGTGAGTTTAAAGTGAGTTTAAAGTGAGTTTAAAGTGAGTTTAAAGTGAGTTTAAAGTGAGTTTAAAGTGAGTTTAAAGTGAGTTTAAAGTGAGTTTAAAGTGAGTTTAAAGTGAGTTTAAAGTGAGTTTAAAGTGAGTTTAAAGTGAGTTTAAAGTGTGTTTAAAGTGAGTTTAAAGTGAGTTTAAAGTGAGTTTAAAGTGAGTTTAAAGTGAGTTTAAAGTGAGTTTAAAGTGAGTTTAAAGTGAGTTTAAAGTGAGTTTAAAGTGAGTTTAAAGTGAGTTTAAAGTGAGTTTAAAGTGAGTTTAAAGTGAGTTTAAAGTGAGTTTAAAGTGAGTTTAAAGTGAGTTTAAAGTGAGTTTAAAGTGTGTTTAAAGTGAGTTTAAAGTGTGTTTAAAGTGAGTTTAAAGTGAGTTTAAAGTGAGTTTAAAGTGAGTTTAAAGTGAGTTTAAAGTGAGTTTAAAGTGTGTTTAAAGTGAGTTTAAAGTGAGTTTAAAGTGAGTTTAAAGTGAGTTTAAAGTGAGTTTAAAGTGAGTTTAAAGTGTGTTTAAAGTGAGTTTAAAGTGAGTTTAAAGTGAGTTTAAAGTGAGTTTAAAGTGAGTTTAAAGTGAGTTTAAAGTGAGTTTAAAGTGTGTTTAAAGTGTGTTTAAAGTGTGTTTAAAGTGTGTTTAAAGTGTGTTTAAAGTGTGTTTAAAGTGAGTTTAAAGTGAGTTTAAAGTGAGTTTAAAGTGTGTTTAAAGTGAGTTTAAAGTGAGTTTAAAGTGAGTTTAAAGGACTCTCCAGCAGAGGGCTGCAGACCAGTTTAAAGTGTGTTTAAAGTGAGTTTAAAGTGAGTTTAAAGTGAGTTTAAAGTGAGTTTAAAGTGAGTTTAAAGTGAGTTTAAAGGACTCTCCAGCAGAGGGCTGCAGACCACCACAGATGAGAAGAGTCATTCTCTAACACGTTCTTGTTTGTCTATTGCTGGTTTGGCCATTGTCCTTTTTTTGCATTTGACCTTCTCATTTACCATTTAGTAACTTGCCTTTCTGTTAATTGAGTTGTAGGACCACTTCTTGTTCAGTAAAAAAGTAAAAAGTACTAGTGGCTCGGTTATTCCATATCCCGTATCTCTGAGTGTCTGAGTGAGTGACGTCTCCACAGTGTCCCCCACATGAGGCTCCTGTTGCCACGGTTATAGGCTCCATATTTGGAAATCCTCCCGCGAGTATCATAGCAACACAAGAGCCAATCATGAGTGAGGAGGTTAAATGTGGCGCCTCCTCCTGGCAGAGCTGATGCATCATATATACGGACTATGGATGTGATACTCTGCACCTGCAGGACACTGGATTTACCTGATTCTGCACAAGAAGAAGAAACTTTGAGCTTTAAAGAGTTTAAGTCACTGATTTATGTTGTTTGTTCTGTTCCGCATTTAACAACAACAGAGTCACAATTTAACCAAATTCTCTTTACTTTCTGCTCGTTAAATTCTGCTCGTTCAGATTCTAGTCACATTAGATATTGTGACTGTTTGAGATATTTTGTCATTTTATTTCAGAAATCGTCACTCGGGGGAAAGCGGGAAGGGAACTTACTTAGCAACGAAACGAGCTGTCAATCAAACCTGTCGCTAACGCTAGGGGGAGGGGCCTCGGGGAATGAAGGCGTCTGATTGGTCCGTTATTTCTGTTCAGATCTTGATTTAGGAGCAAAACAGAGAAATGAAAAGTTCAGGATCCTGTGTGGCGGCTTCAGACGAACAGTTTAAGTCCAGAATGACGAGGCTCAGAGCAGCAGGTACAGACAGAGGGACGAGAAGATCCTAATGTGAAGGAGCCCCAAGAGCCTCCTGGAGCACTTCCTGTTTGGCACGCGGCGGCTAACAGGTTAGCGGCTAACGGGGTTACCTTAGTCCACTCATATATACGGACTATGGGTTAGACTTACAACAGAGCATTTTCATAACATTCAAAGACTTAGAATACGATGCAATCTGGGTATTTGTAGTAGTGGTAGTTGAAGAATAGTGTTTTATATTATATTGGCGTCACAGTGGCTCATGAGTGGCTCATGCCTCACAGCAAGAAGGTTCTGGGTTCGATCCCCATGTCGCCAGGGCCTTTCTGTGTGGAGTTTGCATGTTCTCCCCGTGTCTGGATGGAAAGTGGAGTGTGTGAGTGCTGGTGGTGGTCAGAGGGGTCGATGGAGCAAATTGGAGCCTCACATCTATCAGTCTGCCCCGGGGCAACTGTGGCTAAGGAGATTTCTACAAAGTAAAGAATATATAATGAATAATGCACCAAACTGTAAATAATAATAATACATTTTTATTTCTAAAGCACTTTTAAAAACAGGGTTTACAAAGTGCTGGACAAGCAGAAATGAACAATACAAAACACATAAAAATCGCACTCAATGATGCAACAAATCAGATTGAAATGAGAAACAGATTTAAGCACTGATGTGTGATGGTCTCATGAGTCTGAGACTAAAACCCCTGATTCCAAACTAACATTTCCACAGGTTTAACTGTTTTTGGTTTTTACTTTGCTTATTCAGTTCCAGGCCAAGAGCCTGACCTCGACTTACTGAATGTGATGGTTTGTATTTGATTTTGTCTGAACTGGTCTAACTTTGGGCCAGATTTGCACTGGTTTGAGTGTAATAACTCTGGTCTTAACCTTTACACTAGACTGAAAAACTGGTTATTCTAAACTAACACTTCCACAGGTTTAACTGATTTTTCTGTTCATTTAGTGTCAAAACCAGGTCTGAACTTGACAATCTTGGGTTTTTAAATGTGTTTTGTATTTGGTTTGGTCTAAATGTGCCTGATTTGGACTGGTTTGAGTGTAATTGCTCTGGTCTTAACACTTCCACAGGTTTAACTGATTTTTGTTCATTTAGCGTGAAAACCAGGTCTGAAGTGACAGACTTGGGTTTTTTAAAAACTGGTATAAATGTGCCAGATTTGGACTGGTTTAGAGTGTGATGGCTCTGAACTGAGATACTGGTTATTCTAATCTCAAACTCTTCCTCAGGTTTGCATTGTTAATTGACCTTTAAACCATCTGTTGACATTTCTTTTTGAACACTGTAATTTAACACAAGGTTAAGTGTCTTACTAATGTTGTGGGTCATTGCTGCCATTTTGTTTGTTGTTGATTCTAACTTCTGAAATCTCAAACTGTTTTACCTAAACTGTTAAACGAGTCTTCACAGGTCCCAGAGGCTGTTTGTGGTGAGTATCTGCACTTACTAACACACTAACCTTACAAAAACACGGGCGGTGGGTTTAATCCAGCCACAGAGGGCGCTGTGCCCCTCTGTGGCAGTCCCCAGCCTGGACAAATGGAGAGGGTTGCTTTGGCGTAAAACCTGCCGCCGCCTTTATCCTGATCACACATGAGAAACGCTTTATTATTCGCCTGTCTACGTCTCTAAAGCTCAGTGCTCTGTTCACCTGCTGATGTCATGCAGTGGTGGTTTGAGAGTTAACTGCTACTTTTTTATCTTTAGTTTCGTGGAGATGGTGAAACTCCACTTCCAGTTCCAAATTAACATTTCCACAGGTTGAACTGTTTTTGTTTTTTACTTTGCTTATTCAGTTCCAGGCCAAGAGCCTGACCTCGACTTACTGAATGTGATGGTTTGTATTTGATTTTGTCTGAACTGGTCTAACTTTGGGCCAGATTTGGACTAGTTTATTGAGTGTAATAACTGATCCTAACCCTTACACTGGACCGAGATACTGGTTATTCTAAACTAACACTTACATTGGTTTCACTGATTTTTGTTTGTGTTCATTTAGTGTGAAAACCAGGGCTAAACTTTGGGTTTTTGAATGTGTTCAAATTTTCAAAGTTCAAAAAAATTTCAAAAGTTCAAATTCAGAAATACAGCCCAGTGTCTGAAGCGTTCACCGGTTTAATCTGGAAGAAGATGTGAGTCAAGTTGGACGTCACTGTAAATCTTGGGTCCGCAGACGGAAGCGGCTCAGAGGGGCTGGTGATGCCTGAAATCGTTCTGAGCCTGAACCTCCTCACAGCTCGATACCAGAAGATCGTAGAGGGATTACTGGTGTAGTTTGAGCACAGCAGAGTGGCACTTTGCCCAGACTGGACTTCAGCTGCCTCGGAGCCCAAGACACACCATATACCTGCAGGAATACAAGCGCTGAAAGATATTTTTATCGTATCTGTGGAGGTGAAAATGTGACCAAACATCAACTCACCGACACTGAGGAGAAGAGCTGTGGAAGAGATGCTCGTCATTCTGAAACGGCAAATTTAACACAGTCTGGTCACACGTCTGGCACTTGGTAAGATCACACAGTAGCTGAGATGTAACGGAAGGGCAAAGACACGCAAAATTCACAGAGAAAGAGACCAAACAGAGGAATTATTCAGAGATTTTCAGAAGGAACGTAGAACTCGACATGTTTTTCAAGGTTACAGGCCGCCATCCCGACACTGGCGTCTAACTGTGGGAGTGTCGTGTGTCCATTTGTTCTCAAACGTCCTGCACTGCGATATGTTTTTCCCCCGTGGTCGGAGCGGCGGCACATTCGCTTTTTTTCCAGCGTCCTGCCATTCGACATGTGACTATTAAGTTTGGACTGAGCTCTTTTCAGGACCAGATTTTCACAGACTGAAGGCGCGGCCTGGTTTAGTCCTGGATAAATCCTGCTGTAGTCCTGTTTTAGACCTGTTATAGACCTGGTTTAGACCTGTTATAGACCTGGTTTAGACCTGTTATAGACCTAGTTTAGACCGGTTATAGACCTGGTTTAGACCTGTTATAGACCTAGTTTAGACCTGTTATAGACGTAGTTTAGACCTGTTATAGACGTAGTTTAGACCTGTTATAGACGTAGTTTAGACCTGTTATAGACCTGGTTTAGACCTGTTATAGACCTGGTTTAGTCCTGGTTTAGTCCTAGTTTAGACCTCTTTTGAGTCCTGATTTTAGTCATGGCTTATTTCCAGATCTAGTTTAGTCCTGGTTTTAGTCCTGGTATAGACCCGATTTAGTCCTGGTTTAAAAGCAGGCCTATGCCAGGATTAAACCAGGCCTAAACCAGGCCTAAAGCAGGCCTAAACCAGGTCTAAACCAGGTCTAAACCAGGACTAAACCAGGACTAAACCAGGTCTAAACCCAGGCCCTGGTAAAGCTCAGATTGGAGCAGGTCGTCAGACAGAGCAGTGCCTCAGGTTAGCGTCGCCCGTGAAGTATCAAAGCGGCTCTGACTCGACGGTGGTTTTGTTTTTGTGGAAATGTCTTTTGCATTTGTTTTTTTACGAGGGGAAATTGTGACGTGAAGTTTACAGTTCACCACGACGCAGTGGCGGGCCGTGCATTTCACACGTCGGCCTTCAGTAGTGCTACGTCTGAATCGATCCACTCATCAATAACTATAAAAACAATCTCATTATGCAGAAATGCAGTATAAAGGGCCGTTGCATCGCAGATAGGTAACACATGTAGCCACAATAAACGCCTTTAGTGAGGAAACAAACCCGGGGTGCAGGGACGTGCACAGGAACTTTGAGGGGCAGTTGCTCTGACACAAAGAAACTTGAATGAACCTTAATAAAACTTGGCAAGTTTTATTTTCCCTGCAATTCTAGCGTTTACCAATAGATATATATAATAGCACAATCTAGATACATTCATACATAAAACCACTTTACACTTATGGGCCTCAGCACACGGCTCAGGGGTAGAACTATATGTTGAACTCATCATTTATGGGAAGGTTTTCGGACCATGAGTGAGGACACTCATGGTCCGAAAACCTTCCCATAAAGCACTGGGCCAAGTAAATGTAGTGAGCCGCACCTCCTCCGTACCGTGAGCGCCGCATCTCCTCTTGTACGGCGTGGACACCGCGTGGATCGTGTCTTGTTCATTCGCTGTGTGGACCGCGCTTCCTCCTGTGCACCTCTAAACCCGCCAACCGCTGCGTTCAGCGCCTTGTAGAGTTCCTGTATCGGCTTCTCTCTCGCTCAACGGTATCAGAGGCAAATAACACGCTCCCAGCAATACAATAATACAATCTGCTGTGTTCCTCAGAGCCTGTGAGCCAGGGGCACCGCTCGTAGTTAGTGGACTGAAAGTGACGGACAAATCCTTTTCCCAGTTGTGACTTGCCCGACCTTTCTTAACTATGTCCAGCTTTTCTTGGAAAGTCCGTCTTGAAAATGGCTTTGACAATAAATCTGCAACAAAATCAATTTCTTCTCCTCCTTCAGCCATTGTGGGTTGAAAAAACAGTTATTAAATCAACACAACTATATTTCTGTCCGTGTAGCTACAGATGCAGTTTGCTCCGGCTAGTTCGCTCTCTGACGAGCCAATCAAAGGGTGTGAATACGCTGACGTTACCGTAGACCTGCTAAAGGCCTTGGTGTCGCCAACTCAAAATCTGATTGGCTGAAGCAATAGTTTCATCGACACTTATTTTTTACTAGAAGGTCCGCAGAACTGATTGTGAAGGCCTCAGGCAGATTTCTTTGACTTTGTCCCTGCCTGGCAACAAATGGTGACTGAAATGTGATGGTTAAACGCTTTAATATGAAAATACATGTCTGGAAGCAGCACAACCAGGGTAAAGGCTGTGAAGGGAAGGACAGACCATTTGGAATTATTTAATAAGTATTCATGGACTAAATATAATTAGCATCAGTCTGTGAGTCAGATATTTTTTAGGCCAGCAGAGAAGGCCTTGCAGGCCCTGACGGCCCACCACTGCTAAATATATTTTTAGGGTGACCTTAAGACTGACCCTAACATGAATGAAAATGAGCTATTTTCAATACACTTCCTGTGTTGATGCACAATGTGTTTGTGGTTTTGTTTGCACCTCAATGGAAAGTGAAACATGCACATGTGCTGTGCTGCACAAAACACCACTGACTGTGGTAAGCCACAGTAACCTTTACACTACAGGCGATTCAAACAATGAAATGGTCCCAAATAAACACATTTTATTTATCTGGTGGCAGTGTAAATGACATTTGGATCAATATCTAAGGCCCTTCTGGTGTGTCTTCCTTTTGGCCGGAAATTCACGGCTGCGTAGTTGAGGTCTTCCGTTACCTCGTCCTGTAAGGTAAAGCATTAAGTCACAAACATGCGTCCTCTTTTTATAAAATATACTGGCTTCAAATGTACCTTGCTGGATCCATTGGCTTCTTGACTTTGAGCTGCAGTAGAGTTCGTGGTCAGTAAGTATTTAACAAATTGATGAAATAAATAAATGAAATGTCACATACCTGATTGAATTTTCTTGATTTTAAGAGCAAACCCGACTATGACAAGTATAAGAAGAACACACAGACCTCCAAGTATTAAGCTTATCCATACCACGAAAGTGTCTATAAAGATACATAAAGGTTTACAGACGTTAACACTATTACCAAAATATATTTGTGTTTCATGTTTAAACCATACCATCACATCCGGGATTCTCTTTTGGGTCTTGCACGTTGTGATTTTCAACATCTTTAAAGAACATAATACATTTTGTTAGATGTGCACAGGCTTTAATTTCCCTATAAAGTCTCTCTGTTTAAAGAAAAACTTGGGAGCCAGATCCCATCCTTGGGGAACACTATTTTATTTAAAAAGTTACAGAATTAAGAAATGGAATAAAATGCCACAGGAGGAAAGCAAATAATGTAAAAAGAAGCCAAATATGAAAATAAAATGAGTAAAAAAATGTTAAATCTTACCTTCAACATTTAACTGCACAACATTAACATCTCCAGAATTAAAAAAATTAAAGACACAAAAGTAGAAACCACGATCTTCCATTTCGACACGCTTGATGGTGAGATTGACAAAAGAAGAGCTGACATTAATTTCAAATCTTGCATCATTTTTCATTCCTTGACACATTAAGGCGGTGGTGGCGGTGGTGGCGGTGGCGGCGATACATGTGTAGTTCTGATTGTCAAGTAAACTGGCCCAAAACATTTCTGAACTTCTTTTCCTGCATGGCAAGACTGCATCTTCACCAGGTCTGACGCTCACCACGATAGACCAAGAGCTCCAGCCTGAAACCAAAATGATTACAGCAGTAAATTAGCTTTAAGTGGTGATAAATGCGTTCAAATGTTGGGTGAGACTTACTGAAGCTGGTCAGAAGAAGAGCCGCTGTAATGAACTTGTTCATAGTGCGTCAGTGGAAATGGAGGGTTCTTGCTGTTTTTAAGTCGGCTGCAGAGGGGCGGGCTTTTCATCTTGATGTGAGCGCTCATGCAGGCCACATAAAGGATGTCCGGGCTCGTGTCAAACAGCACAGCTCGGTACAGATCTGTAGACGGCAAACTTTTTTTCTCTTTTTAGTATTAATGTCTGATATCTTTAGAAACAAGTCTGTTGACTTCCTGTTCATGACTGCGGCTCTAGACCTCACCGGTATAATGTGTTGACCTTTTAACCCAGGGGAGGCCAAACTTTTTTTCATCAAGGACCACATATTAAATAAAACACAGAGCAGCGTGAGGCCGATCGAGGGTCATAGACTGGTGCTCGAAACGGTGAATTAGTCAAATCTGTGCGTTTATAACAGGTCTGAATGACCCTCCAGACCTTTGTTCAGGCTCAGACCCTCAAAAGGACACACGGCATCTGCTTGATCAAGGTAGATTTCAAAAACATTTTAAGATAAGATATAAGACAGGATTTTATTGATCTCGCAGTGGAGAAATTCAACAGTCACAGTAGCTCCAGGACAGTTTAGTGCAAAAAAGGAAAAAAGTGTGCATGAAATCAAGATAAACAATAATAATAAAAAATATAAATAATTATAAAAATAATAATGTAAAGTGAATAAGTATATGTACAAAATTTACAAAGAGAATGGAACTGCACTGGTGATAAGAAGATAAGAAAATAAGAGTAAAGTAAACCGGGTCTCACTACTGTACAGAATGGAACGCTGTAAAGTGCAGACGAGTGGATAACTGAGGTTCATTTGTCTGTAATATTGTAACTGAATGAATTCACTGCTGCCTCTTGGCCTGGTGTAACCCAGGTCTATATTTTAAATTATAAAATATTTGTGCATTGATATATATAATAAATTCATTAATAAGTAATCTATGGTTTCTCCCTCTCTACCTTTGAGCTGCCGCTGTCATTTTAATGTCCTTTGAACAACCCCGTGACCCAGCGCATGACAGTCACCTAAAGTAGAGCGGCTTATCAAAGGAACTGGCGTTCCTACCCAAGCCGAAGAGGATTTATATGTATATATGTGTATATGTATAAGAAGTCTCGCGTGATTTGAGTTAGGTCCCGAGATTTTGCGCCGCCCCCATTTTCAATATACAGACCAGACACTCACTTGGCTGTTAGGTGTGTGGCTAGTAGGACTGCGAGCAAGCTGCAGGTAACCTATTTTGCTCATTTAATCGCTTATTGTTCAACTAAGTGATCCGATTTTTAAGCGTTGTGCTCCCTAACCTTGTAGATGCCTCCGCTGCAAGTGAGACACTGACTGATCCATGTATGGAAGTAACTGAGGAATCGGTGAGTGTTGATGGTGTTGATGCTAATGCTAACCGGCGCTAATGCTAACCGGCGCTAATGCTAACCGGCGCTAATGCTAACCGGCGCTAGCCGGCACTAGCCTTGGTTTAGCACGAGTCTAAGGTGTTATCCAGTTTATTCACACACTGAATCAATATTTATTGACCCTTTTAATCATGATTATTTGTCCCTAATAGTGATAATGATATGCAATTGTGATTAAGTACTATGCACTTTATTATTAGGGAAATGGTGTTGCAGAATTATTTTTCTATTAATATTGTACATTCAAGTTGCTTACAATTTATATTACTCATTGCTAATTATTTAATTATTAGGCATCTATTGTGTACACAGATTATTTATACATGCATGTTCTTGCACAGGCCAGGTTTTTGGACTGTTGTTGGGTTGTCCTGCTGCTGCTAATCAAAGGCCCAGCAGCCCGACTTAAGACCTGTTGACCTGGATCAGCCTACACTTCAGTGTGCGGTAGGAGGCTCTGTAGCCTTTTTGTATTTCGCTCGCTCCACCACCTCCAATGCGCTCTGGATCGGTCTCTTTTTTGAGACAATGGACAATGGACACTTACGTTCGTACGTTCTTGGAGTAACAAATGGACACTCAACCATCAACTAACTACAACCCAAACTTAACTCTAGCACTCTGTGGAAACGAACTTTAAGAACTCTTACCGTGCCTGGGATTTATCAATCTTATGAACATCTACTGTTTGCGATTACTTACAAGTGCACTTTTTGACCCTTCGTTGGTCTTGCTTCAGGAAAGTTGGTCTTGCTTCAGGATTATCTGTGATGAACTGTTCCTTGGAACTGTTCGTGGCTAAAGTAAATACGTAAGACGCAAAGATGCTTCATTATTTCCAGAGCGTTGTTTATTCAGTCCATATCCGGTGGTGGCAGACTGACGGAAGTGCTGCTGCCAGTCCAGTCTGCGCCACTGGCCCCTCACACGCGCACCACCTTCATACTTCCAAAGCTCAAAATGCTCTGCTCCACCTTGTGATGTCATGAATTGGTAGAAAACGCTCTGATCCAGTTTTCAGTTGCAGAAAAACTCAGTTTAAATATGCAGGGTCTGTGTATAAAAGCGTAAAAAACAGGTCAAGGCGTCTCTCATTCTTGTCTTCTCTGGTTCACGACTGCATTTGAAGATGTCTGCGTCTCGTTTTGACATCTCACACGGGTGGATCTGGGTTTGCGAATGAAACTCACAGCTGCGTAGTTGAGATTTTCTGAGGTCTCAGCCTGGGAAGTGAAAACGCGCTTTGTCAGTTATAGAAATGTTTTTGACTCTAGACAAATTTGACAAGACTCAATTGTCCATTTACCTCGGGTTGTCCAGTCAGTCCTCGGTTATGAGCAACCAGGGTAAAGGCTATGAATGGAAGGACAGACAATTTGGAATTATTTAATAAGTATTCATGGACAAAATATAATTAACATCAGTCTGTGATTCAGATTTTTTTTAGGTTCCATCCATAACATAATAAATATGTCGTTAGAAAATGGCTATGTTCCTCAGTCCTTTAAATATGCTGTAATTAAACCGCTTTTGAAAAAAACCTATCTTAAATCCTGATGAACTAGCCAACTACAGACCTATTTCGAATCTTCCATTTCTCTCAAAGATCCTGGAACGAGTTGTGGTGAAACAGCTTTGTCACCATCTGCAGGGCAATAATTTATATGAAAAATTTCAGTCTGGTTTCAGAGCTCACCACAGCACAGAAACTGCGCTGCTTAAAGTGACAGATGATTTGCTACTAGCTGCGGATAACGGGCTGGCTTCAGTCCTGGTCCTACTGGACCTCAGTGCAGCGTTTGACACCATTGATCACAACATTCTACTGCAGAGGTTAGAATGTGACATAGGTGTCAGAGGGACCGCCCTCAAATGGTTTAAATCCTATCTATCAGATAGGTACCAGTTTGTTAGTGTAAACCAGTGCACCTCTCCCTGCTCTAAAGTAGCTTGTGGTGTTCCACAAGGATCTGTGCTTGGTCCAATCCTGTTTACTCTGTATATGTTGCCATTAGGTAACATTATCAGAAAACATGGCATTAATTTCCACTGCTATGCTGATGACACTCAGCTGTATTTATCAATGAAACCAACACACACACACCACGCACACGACACACACACACACAGACACACACACGCACACACAGACACACACACACACACACATGTGACACCACACACACACACACTGTCCTCTCTTGCTGTCCTCTCCCACCTCAGTGCAAACATTGAAAACTTTCCAATAAAAATTCAAGTATACAACAAATGTGCAAACAGACAAAAATGTGCAAACAGGACAGAAGTGCGCAAACAAGACAAAATGTGCAAACACTCAAGTAACCATAGTAAACATAAAAACAGACAAAAACCACAATAGACAAAAACAATATTTACAGATGAAAAGTGAGGTAGTGCTAAAATGTATGAGTAACAGTCACTGATTGTCCATATAATGTAAAAAGTGAGGTAGTGCATCAGAGACTTCCCTCATGCAGGATACAGTCACACCACATCTAAATATCAAATCCAAATTCAGATTTTATTTTCCCTGCCTGCATTACACAGGTGCACTCTCTGGCCCTCCGTGAACAGCTGCAAAGATGTCGCAAAGTAGCACAAAGCTTCGCGAATGTGATACAGATGCAATCCCAAAGTTTACATCAAGTTTACTGTCCAGTATAAAGTGATACTGAATAAATTATAAACATTCCATGATAAAAAATATTTTTTATCATGGAATCTTTGAGTTTGTTCACAGAAGTACAATAATTCACAAAGGTGGTCTTACGTGTGGTTAACCAGGCCTTCTATAAATCCAATTAGAGAAAAAATACTCATTATATTTCATTTTCACAGAAACACATGTGGAGTCTGTACTTGAGAACTTGGGTCTGGAGAAGCATTACAATGACAAGCTTTGCTTAAACAAGATGCTGCAAATTGATGAGAAGACCATGACTGAAAATAATGTGGCGTCAAACAAAGATGCTGCTTGGTATTTTCTCAAGAAACTGATGATGATAAATGTTACAGCTAGGAGCGTAAAATGCACATCAGGGACTGATACAAATTGTGATGAAAGTTCAGACAATTCTATCTTAGATCTGCAAAATCTAGTAACAAGTTTAACTTCAGTGTGAACTGTGAACCCTCTTGACATAATAACAGCCTTGTTTCTGTGCTCTGATGGATTTGTGCAGCAGGAACTGTCACTCAAAATGTCCATGTGTCAGTTTGCTGTTCCTCTGCTGCTTCCAAACTGTGACACAAACCAGTGCACACTGATGCTGTGGGCCTTAAGAGACATCGTGAAAAAGTACAGGCCTAAATCCCTGTCTGAGTCCAAGGGCTTCAGAGAAGAACGCATCGTTCACTCGGAAATTCCAATGATCTCCTTTGTGAGACTTGGTGAGTGCTCTTTGTCCAAATCTGAGATTCTCAATAAGCTCCTGAGCAATTCTCAGCAATATCATGACACCTTTGTGCACCACAACATGCAGTGTGCCGACTGCCCTAGAACTATCTCTAATGGACTGGCTGAAATTACTTGGTACCTTCCCTGTGGAAACAAGAACATTGACAAGAACATTGACAAGAACCATTTGCTCAACTCTTGTTCAAAGTGAGGCATCATTTCGCTGTTTTGCCACTCTTTTCAAATGGCATCCTTACAAGAAATACAGAGAGATTTTCGCTGACTGGAAAATCTCTCCAGATGCCAGTCTTGAGGCTTCAGATTACTGGAAATATGTTATGGCAAAATGTAATCAGTATTTTGCCAAAGCATACAATGCAAAGCCTGCAGAGATTCCAAAATCATGGCAATTCATTGGACCAAAACGAGCAATCGAGAGTCTTAAAACATCATTTTACATTCACTGAGCTGCACTTACACCTTTCTGTGTGCACGAGCCCTGAAAAAATCTATTGTTTCAATGGTTATATCATAGTCCATGTACTGTCAAAGCATTGGCATAGCAGTTATACAATCATGATTGCATCAATATTCTTGACAGCAACTAGAACACTTTTTATTAAATGTAAACAAATAATGTTTCTTAGTAGTTTGTCAGTTTAGTTGAAAATCTGATTTACTTGAACCCTTATTTAATAATCAGTGATCCTCAGTTGGTGTCACTTTGTCGGCCACCTTCAGGCCGTCACAATAAACACTGAACTACACTCTGCACTATGTAACTTTTAAGGTTGGGGGTCTGTCACTTACTTGTTTCTATGGATACGTCCTCTACTTCTGATGTTCCACAATATGACATTAAACAGATCTACCTTACATTACATAGATGTATTCAATTACAGGTGGTTTTATAGCTCAAAATTAACTAGAAAAAAACAAGCATTCTGACTTTGAGCAGGGTCGCCTCTCCACAGAGCTGACCTGTGACGTGGCCTGGTTTAGTCTCCATGAAGACAGAAAGGTTTAATTCCGTACTGTGAAACATTCCAGACAAAGTAATAACATCTCTACACAGAAAGGAGTTTGACAACCCCTCCATCAGAAAAGTTACACAATTCACCTTTATGCATCAGTCATAAAAACAGGAAAAAACTATGATTCAAACCATAATCTTTGACAACCTCCAATCACCGGCAGTTATCCAGCAATCTTTTTTTGGACCTTGATCTACCAGTTGAGAATCATTCTTTGAAAGCTCGACCTTTCAGAATTGTATCTAAGGGCCTAAACTGGGGACTAATCTTTACCTTTAGTTGAATTCTTCAGCTGTTGTGGATTAATTTCCCGACTAGTTCATTGTAAGTTTCTGAACAGTTTTGTAAGAAAACTAAATAAATCTTGATTTCTGAATCGAGATTGTGTCTATATTTCAGCCGCGGTGTTAAAGATGTAAAGAAGTAACTCAGACTTATTGTTAAAACAGACAAAGAAAAGCAATGTGAATAGCTCACTCAGTCGGATATAGAGAACATAAGAATGCACTTTTTTGCCAAAGATACTGAAATTTGGGGACCTGGTAAAATTTAAAGCAGGCCAAATCTTATTTAAATTAAAGCTGCTCCCAGATAACATTCAAAAACTGTTCTGCACAAATGAATTTTAAAAAACAATTCTTTCGAGCTGCTCTCAACAGCATGTGTGTCACCAGACGTAGAGTAGACTTATGGAAGAGCTCAGATGACCGTATCAAAGTTTGGCCTGACCTGGTGCACTTCAACAAACAATATAAAAATCTAATCTTACAGAAACACCTAGAAGACGACACACACTGTCTTCACAAGTAAACCACGACAATTAACTACACACATACTTTTCTTTAACATGAACTTTTATTTTGATATGATCATAAATTATAAACTTTTGTGCCTTTGTTTTCATTATTATTAGATTGTATGACCATAAACAGAGGGAAATAAAATCCTTACATTTTTCATTCTGTGTTGTTTATTTTGTATGATAATAAACGATAACTTTGTGCTTTCTTTATCATTATTATTAGTTTGCATATATATGTATGTGTATATATATATATATCAGACTGTATAAAAAAAGTAAGCGACTAAGCGAGCGTGACATCGGCGAAATCTGCAAAACAGCGAGGCCGCAAAAGGTGAACCGCGTTATAGTGACGAATGGCGAGAATTTTTGAGAGCTGCTACAAATGAATGGGTGTGGATCTTCTAAAAAATTAGACTGAGGTTTTTCACGCTCTATTGTCCGGTTCCAGTCCCCTCTGGATTCGAACAGAATGTAGAAAGGACTGGCTGCTCAGGCAAGTGATTTCTACTAGTACGTTTTAGTAGAAAGGACAGACAATAGACTGAACAGAAGTGACAGCATTCAACGACAGTCAAATGAAGCTGATTGAGGCTAATAATTATAGTGGCTACTTTGGAGCGGGATTTGATGTTAGGGAATCCAAACGTGTATGATGGCAAGAGATCTCATTGTGGTAGTGAGCCTATCAAGACAACAAACTAACAGTAAATTGGGCAAGTTCTTAACTTCCACTTGAAATTATTAGCACAGTGAGGAAGCTTAACACCACTTTAACCCATCTCACAACAGCCACGAGTCTAGCAAACAAAAACACTCTGCCTGGCTCACTCATTAGTGTCTGGAAACGTTAGAAAACAACTTTATAAGCAGTCTTAGCCTTACCTTTATTGATTTCCCACTGCGCATGTGCAAGTCCAAAAGACTTGTTTGCTGACTCCAGCGGCTAGAGCAGGGGTGTCAAACTCATTTTGGTCCGGGGGCCGTATGCAGCCTACTTTGATCCCAAAAGGGCCGGATCAGAAAACTCAGTTCTCTCTTCAAGTTATTGTATTTTTCTCCGTGTCTCGTAGTGGTGTTTAAGATTATATTCCTCGAGCAACGCCACTTGTTCCAAACACACTGAGCACAGATTTCCCATTCACCTCTGTCAACAAATAAGAATTAGACTATTTTTCTTGGGAAATCCTGAACTCAGCATCTGCTTTTCTTATTTTTTGACATTTTGCTGATGAGGGTCACGGTCGACAGTCAAAACGATCGTCCTTTAAGAGCGTTTGGAAAGAGGAAAGTCTTCATTTGTGCTGCTCTGGTGGGAGTCGCAACGTACAGAAACGCCGGAGACGCTGCTATGCTAAACGGTGCAGAAAATTAACAGAAAAATCTGAAAATTTTAAGTATTTTAATAGAAAAATCAGCCGAGGGCCAGATTAAAGGTCTTGGAGGGCCGGATCTGGCCCCCGGGCCGCATGTTTGACACATGTGGGCTAGAGCCACCAGAAGCAACTAGTTCTGATGATGAAGAAGAAGAGAAACTGAAAGTTGTTGAAAAAAAATGGTTTCAGAATCAAGTCTTTTGGGCTTTCGCATGAGCAGTGCAGTAGGAAATCAACAGAGATAAGTGTAAGGCTGCTAATAAAGTTGTTTCATAACATTTCCAGACCACTAATGAACCAGGCAGAGCGTTTTGTTTGTTAGACTCGTAGCTATTGTAAGATGGGTTAAAGTGGTGTTATGCTTCTTCAGTGTGCTAATAATTTTGCATAGTAGTTAGAAACTTGCCCAATTCACTACAATAGTTTGTTGACTTGACAGACTCAGTGCCACAGTGAGATCTCTGCTGAGGCAACACTGATCAGTGCCGTTTTTTGGCTTCTGACAGTGTTCGACCACCTCTAGCAATGGAATATAGCTTCAAACGTACCGGAGTTCCCCATGAAGAGCCAATAAGGACGGAGTTGGCTGGTTTGGCGCGAGGTGTATTGCTCAAAGAGGCATGTGAATGGTCTGTGATAAATGTAGGGAAATAATAGCACCAGGATCATGTATAGTGGACTGAAGCTGATATTTCACTGTCAAAATGAGGAGACGGGCCACAGTTTTCCAACAGAAGGGGCATTGGTGCGGAGTTGACTAGTACCCATATCACTTTGTGTGACTAAAGTGAAAGTGTTTGAAGGTATATTATGACAATTTATGGATTCCTCCAAAAGTTCTATAAGAGGCTCAGGTAAAATCATTCTTAAAGCCAACATGTTTGTCCCATTACGAAGTTGTTGTTTTTGTTTTTTTGTTTGTCTTTTTTTGTCTTTTTGTAACTTCTTGAATGTTACTTTCCCTGTAGTTGTTGAGCGGGCAGTGAGGCTCGGCTGTAGATATCGTTTTCCTTATAGCATGAAGCAGCAGGAGTGATTTCCACAGAACCAGGGATCTCTTCATACAGTCTGGAAAAAAGAAAAAAAAAACTGTGACAAAAGCATGACATTTTATAATAATAATAATAATAATAATAATAATAATAATAATAATAATAATAATAGCCGCAAGTGGCGATGATCGGCCCTTGCGTGCGTCTACGCCGCACCCGCAAACGCTGCTCCCAGCAAATGCCGTGCCCCACACTGACCCTAATAACTGTAAACCCCAACCACACTTTTCATATGCTTTACAGCAGAGGTCACCAGCCCTATGCCCGCGGGCCCCGGTCGCCCGTGAGCCCGTCTCAGTCGCCCGCCACTGTTCTGTTTCTAAAAATAGAACAGGTCGACTTATCCACAGGCTGTGCACTTTAATCCAAAGCCTTCGTTAAAACAGTTCGAAACCGTCCTAGATCGACACAAAAAAAGTCACGTAAATCCCCAAAAATCTCTCAACATAAACAAAGTAAATCCACAGGGCCGCAGCGGCGGAGCGCGTTCACCTGCGCAGCTCGTCAGCGCGTTAAGGTGAAGTATTTGGACCGGTCTCACCCGCTGCGCTGGGTCCTGACTCTCTGCTCCTCACCTCCTTTTTTCTCGGTCCCCATCGGTTCGTTTCGATTAGTCCGTTTAAGGTCCAAGGTCCCGGCCAAGCGCCAGCGGCACAGCGGTGAGTTTGGGGCGGCATTCACACGTGCGCAGATATATACGATCAGCTGATCAGATAAACAATAACAGAACACAGCGGCCACAAAGCACTTTAGAAATAATGACATGTACAACTTGTGTTGCCTGTGCTACAGTACGAAACTGAGAAGTCCCAGTTGGAGGTGAGCCACAGTCAGGCACATTTACTCTGGGCATTTACACAGAGAAAGTGTCCTGCACTTTGCCTCAGGGCAGAAAGTTCTAAATGACAATGCGTCTGCATCTGTGGTGTTTGATAAGGAGCAGAAAAATACTGCAGAGTGATTCACAGACTGATGCAAGAGTTTGAGAAGAGTGATTTTGATCAAATGGAGCCGTGTGTGTCATTCATTTCAAATCCCTTTAGTGTCAGTGTACATGACCAACACAGCTCAGAAACTAAGTACAACCTTCAACTTGGTTACAGGGAAGTAGAAATGGAAAGAGTGACTTTTCAGAATGACCTACACCTCAAAGCTCATCTGGGTCACCCAAACTTTTGGAACCTAGTGGACACAGAGAAGTACAGAACTGTCTGTACAGCAGCTGAAGGCTGGTTGCCTTTTTGGATCCACTTATCTCTGTGAATCAGCCGTTTCCAACTAACTCATTCACATTTGCAGGAGTCACTGAGAGTGGCAGTGTCCAACTATCCACCAGAATACAGCAAACTATAACAAAATGGAGCCAAGATTCTCATTAACTGCAGCATAGTTTAATAGAGTGTTTTTGTTAAACATGTTACCAGATTATTGCTGTTTCCAGGATGAAGTGTCTGTTTTGTTTAAAACAAAAATGAGAAGAAACTACTATTAAGTAAACTACTACATTACAACATAATTACTACATTACATTACTACATTAATAATGAATTTGTGACACGTTCATTAATTCAATTAATTAATTCATTAATTTTTGCTCGTAGTCATGCATAGAATTTAATTCCCAAATTTGGTACAAATCCGCATTTCATGAATGCTAGGGGGCGCTATAGTGTAATTTTCCATATGCTTTATAGTGTTTTATATTCAGGCTGAGATCAGCATCAGTGATTCAAATTCCAGCAGATCGGACTAAGTCTGTGCCAACGGGAGCAAATCTTGACATTGAATATTGTTTAAATTTTGATTGAACTTTGGAGCTTCGCCGCACGTAAACTGTGACCGTTTTCAAAAAAATGGATGTAACATTTGTAGCTGCACTTCTCTAGATGATGTAGGGTGATTTTCAGCCCTGTGGGTGAAGCGCCTTCAGAGGAGTGAGAATATAGAGAGTCTAAGCTTTATAACAAGGTAAAACATGTCCATGTGGAAGATCGGCCCATATCGGCAAGATTTAGGCCCCTATCGGCCAATAATATCTGCCAACCAATATATCGGTCAGGCCCTAGTTTGTAAAAATATATATAGCCTATAATATATCCTAAAAAGTAACAGAATACATATATGTCATTGAATAATCCCATCTGACTGTACGTGCAAGGAACACACTTTTCTGACAGTTTCAACATTCATTAAATAAAATAAAGGTGTCACTTCTATGGGACAGCCTATAAACTGCTAACACGTACCATTTTTTAACCTTTTATTGTTTGAAAATGTTATATTTGGCAAAAACAATTATTTAATGGTTTCACTTCCGTTTTTGGTGCCCTGAGTGCCCCTCCCTTTGCTCTCTGTGCACTATCACAACACAATCAGCCTGCATCCTGCTAATGAAACTACTGCACATCACACCAGGTTTGTCACGTGGCTGTGTGCAGTTTTGTATCGTGCTTTGTGTTTTTAAAACATTGCTCAGTGCATGAATCACTCCAAATACAACTTTAGGTAAGTAAATGGTTAGGGGAAGCACAACTATGACATGGATAAAAGTTCTGAAATGTTAAATTTGCATAATAGGTCTGCTTGAAAACATTCAGTGCCTGCTACTAATAAGTAATTTCTGGATCACTGATTCAGAAATTACTTATTAGTAGTTTTTTTTGTTCATGGACGTTATAATGGAACAATTGTGCACTATATGACACATGTTCAAAGGAGCTCTGCCAGATTATTCTGTGTACAGTTGTGTCATGTTTTTGGATATAATTGTCATGTGGGGGTGTGGGTGACGTAGGCTTGTGGGATGTGGGATATATAAATGGACATAGCTAATACGCTAGCCACCGTGTGCCAAACACGCTCCAGGCAGCTCTTCCGGCTCCTCCTGACTCTGGCTCCTAGTGAGTCACATTAGGATCTTGTGGCTTCTCTCTCTGTAACTGCTGCACTGACCCTGGTCATTTTGGTCTTAAAATGTTCGTATGAACCCGCTCTACATGATCCTGAGTTGTTGTTTTTTTGTCATTTTGTCTGTCAAAAAAATTATTCATAACAAAGAGTCTAGCTCTCCAGTGTCCATGAAGCATTGTGAGCCACATTTGAGCGGCGCTGAACACTGTGGGTGACCTCACACTCACTTATTCCACTGCTTTTAGACAGTCTATGTTTGTGGGCTGAGCATTGCAAGAATACCTTTTGTGCAGTGGGGGCGGAGGTCAAGATGTAGATCGTGTTTGTGGTTTCCTGGTGGGAGGAAGAGAAAGAAGTACAAGCCTCCACAGAACCTGGTCTGGTCTGACCTGGGACCTCCTCATACAGTCCGCTGGTCTGTAAAACATTCCATTTTGGTTTAACCTCCTGAGACCCGAGCTTTTGTCTGGTGTCCATTTTTCATTTCTTCTTGCTATTTGGGATAAGTAGGACCTACTAAGTAAGTCTTCTGTATGACACCATTGGTTAAAAAATGTAAAAGCATTAAAATATATAAATAAATTACAAAAAAAAAAAAAACAGCAATTAGCTGTTTATTTCAAGCCCTAAACCTGCCAAATGTGACGCAGGTCGACCGTGAGCGGGTTGGGGTTCAGTGAGTGAGGTTAAAAACACACAAAAAGGCCTGAAAATGTGGTCCACAGTTTTAATTTTTTCTGGTTTTCAATCGTTACAAAAAAAAGTAGAGGTGCAAAAAGTGGAGACAGGCAGCAGTTTCCCTATAGCAGCAGAAACGTCCAGCAATTTATAACTGTAAACTCATCTAAATATTCCCAAGTTTACCTAACAACATGTACAATCAATAATATAACACAGTCCCAATGTCTTCAGACGAGGACATTTCCTGAGGCTCTCGTCTGCTGTGGTCAATAAAATGTGTCAAATTTTAATGCCAAATGAAGATACATTAAGATACATGAAGAGACATTATTGTACATAAATACATTGGTTTTATTCATAAATTTTGCATCTAAACTTTACCATGCAGTTTTTTTTTACTTTCGGGAGCTGCTGTAGAGGTTTTTAGTTGATTACAGGTGAAAGTTTAAAATAATTGAAAATCATGGTGCTAAGAGGCAAAAATGTAATGTCCTCGTATGAGGCCACAGGGTCTCAGGAGGTTAAGACATTGTGAAAAAGCTGCACTCTTGTCCAGTAATACTTATAATCTCTGAAATCTCTGGAACATTATGTTTTAATTTGCAATATTCATCAAAAACATTTGCTGTATAAAGAAACAAGTCCACTGATTTCCACATTAGGAAACTGTGGTGCCCAGAGAGAGTTGCTGTCAGCAGCTCAGATGACAGCAGCAGATCACACTAGTGATCTAAAATTAGAGAATGAAGTAAGTACAGAGCAGAAGCTGTGTACCGGTGGCAGGAGTTCAACAGCAATATATGTGCAGAAGGGCATCTTGAAAATAAGTGGTTAAAGATTGCTCAGCCGTGCACAAATCATTCTAAATACAACTTCAGATGAGGGGAAATAACTATAACATTTTTAAAAGCTCTGAAAGGTTCATTTTGCATAAGAGGCCTGCTGTAAAACATTCAATGCCTCCTACTAATGAGCAAACATCTTTGGATCACAGGTTCAGAATATTTTTAGTTCTCTTAAAGTTTTTTTTTTTTTTTTTATAGGCACTATATCATACATATTAAAAGGAGCTGTACAAGATTTTGATTAGAAATTCCATAAACATGCCCCCAGAAATGGGAAATAGTGTACAAATCAAATATATCCTTGACAACAATTCTAAAAATAATAATGCTGATTTTCTTAATTAATTACAAAAAGAGGAGACATGATGGCTAAGTTTTATATATGTTTGATTCTCAAGATGATCAGAAAGCAGAATGAGTCTCACATGAGTCTCTGGTTTAAATCTAAAATGCCTCTGATGTGAATTCTACCTAAACCCAGCACCTACAGCCAATCATAATAGTGCAGCCTCTGCTGCTGCAGTGTGTACTGTCCATACACTGAGAATGAGAAAAGAAAAGTTCAATCTGTCTCCAACGGACGTGCAACGTGTTTAAACAGGTTTTGACCACATGATGTTGTAGTGATGAGTCTTGAGCTGCTTCAGCCGACAGGACATGTTACTGCACTGTCACATGACACTTCTGAGGAAGGCGACAGGAAGTAGCTCAAACATGTAAAGGAGGTAAACAAACTCCTGTCTGATTAAAAGAATGACTCATTCTTGCATGTGTCTGTCTACAGGTTAAGGCTCTGGCAACCTAGAACTAAAAGTGTAATAGCACAGGCTACATACAGTTTCTTTAAGGAGTATTTCATTTTTATTGTATTTGTAGTAGCTCACCTCTGGAATTTCACAGTACTCAGCAGCAGTTGGATCTTCTGTAAAAAAGTGTAAAATGAGCAACAAAATAAAAAAGTGTATTATTAGTGTTGGAGTGTGGCCCACCTGTTGGCCTGTTGGTTCTCCTTTTCCAGCACCAAATCAAAATACTCCCTGATGTAAAGATCACAATGGTGGTTATAGTCGCACCAACGTACAGCGGCACAGCTGAAAGAGGTGAGTTCAGAACTGTCAGTGAAACTCAAATAATGCAGGTGGGATTATGAACATCATTTTTTCTGCAGCTACCAGACAGTGTGGGTTTGTTGTGCTCCTCCTGAGGTTGGTGTGAGCTGCTCACTTCAGATGGGACTTGTGTCCTTTGTATCTGTGCTGATGTCACATGATGGAGGGATGTGGTGGGAGCAGCTCTGAGGGTCAAACCTGGAGTTGGGGTTTCCACTGCAAACAAACGTTAAAGGAGACATATTATGCCAAATCAACTTTTAAAGCAGAAGTAACTTTCAGTGGAGCTCCCCCTGCAGCACTCTTATGAGAATGCATGACTGGTCAGGTAAATAAATAAAATGATATAAGGTCTCAAAATGATTTGAAAACGAGTCAGGGTTTCCCAGAAGAATTCTGTTAGAATTATAACATGGTAGAAATTGATTTTGTGAAACTTCCCTTCTTTAAATCCCACTTCACAGTTCTTCTCACTTTGGATTTTGATGTCACCAAACTCATGTTTACTAACGCCATGAATAATTCATGAATCAAACAGTTTAGGCGAATTTCTGCCCTTGAGTCTGTCGCCTACTTCTCATGAAAATGTTAGTGCTTTGCTGGAATGTTCCACAGTATCACATTAAAAATAAACTACACTATGACATTTAATGTTCATCAATTTAATTACAGACATTTTTATTGCTACTACCAAATGTGGAAGTGTTGTTATGGAACTTACCATTGATGACTTTTAATATAAAGTCTACAACGTTCGCATTTGTCTTTCCATAGTCCAGACCACACTTGTATGGCCCGGCATCAGACCTTCTCACGTTTCTTATGTTCACCAATAAGACTTTTACCGACACAGTTCCTTTATCCCTTTGAACTTCAATGCCGTATCTTCCATTCTGCAGTCGGTTGCTTTCAGTCTCAACCAGAATGTCTTCTTTCCCTGTACAGTTATTTTGACAGAACATTTTTTTGTTTCCATCAAAATACTTAAAACATTCGGCTGTAAAATTTTCTCCTTCTGTTGCTTCCATCACTGTAGTCTCTGCTCTGCTGAATAGTCTTCCATGACACATCACTGCTGAACACAAGAATGAAAAGTAAAATAGAAAATAAAAATGTAGAAGATAGAGATTTGGATTGTGTCGGCACACCAAGTATTTTCAGTCCAATGATAAACCATGATGCTATACTAAACTTAGCATTCATTCAAAATGATTCTGACACTAAGTGTGATAAATGTATATATCGGTAGTGGTCTTGCAGTTCCAGTTTTATTGGCCTAGTGTTTTGGCTTTGCTCCCCTACTTGGCTCATGTCAGATTGATGTGTGTGTCATTCTGAACAGATTATTTGAATCTGGTCAAAACGTCACAACAGCAAAACAAGGCACAGACCAGAGACCTGCACGGGTCTGATTTTGACAAACCACACCCGCCCGCACCCGTCATACCTTAATCCACACCCGACCCATTTTCCAAAAGATTTTAGATAAAATTCCTCACCCGATCCGACCTGCTATAAATACATACCGACACCCGAACCACAGCCGAGCCATAACTTTGTACTCTCCACTCACTCATTTCCTTTCCAGCTCCTTGGGGTGATTCTGAACTGCAGGACATGGCATGTGTGGTTTGAAAATGAAAGTGGCAGAGATTTCTGGAAATGTGCACATGCAGCAAAAACATGGACTTGACATTTAATCATCTTGTAAAAACAGTGGCATTTTTGCATTTCACTAAAATACAGCCCTGTTTTTTGTTCGCACATGATGTTTTGTAAACCGCAGATTAGACCCGCGCTCTCCTGCGTCCGACCCGAACCCGCATCCGACACAGCACAACTTTTTTCACCCGTTTCATTCAAATTTCCGGTTCATCCATCAGGTATCCGCAGGTACCCGAACCCGTGCAGGACTCTGGCACAGACATGCACAAAGCACTTGTGCATGTTTTTCCTAAACTAAATAGGCCGTATGGACACTAAAATAGGCTGAAGTTTTGTTTCGTTTGGACACTTCAACTTTAGCTTCGCACAGACCTCAGTGCAGCAGTGTAACAGCCCAACCACCTGTATCACAAATATCACAAGAATCCATCTTGCTGTGTAAGGTTTTAGTCTATGTCGGACTTTGCCAATAACATAAAAATGTATATGTTCAATTCCGGCCTCTACAGACAAATACATTCTAATACTGGAACAGAGGCGACTGGAAACAACTGTGGAGTGGAACATAATGCAATTTCCATGGACAAGGTAGAATGATTTTTGATTCATTTGTTCTTTTCATGAAAATTATGTCAATATTGTTTGCACAGTTATTACATTGATATGAAGAAGGATGATGGGAAAGGAGCAGATAAGAAATGTAAATCCTTTTTTTAACATTTAACAGCGTTTTTAACATTTAACAGCAATATTGGCCTTCCAATTTAGCTCACAATATTATAAAAAGTGAAAAGTCACAATGGTTTTGACAAATGTATATCAGGTGATGTGTCTATCTAATAGATTATTACACACTTGCACACTTGCATTGTAGCTGAAGACAAAATCAGGATTTCCTTTAGGTTCATATCTAGATTTTCCTTCAGTCGCCTCTATTCAAAAATTTGGAACAATGTTCCAAACGTCCACAAATATAAGTAGTACACAAGATGTAACGTCCAAGTACTCACCAACAAATAGAATACAAAGTGAAGAGATTTTCATGCTGATTTGATGCTCTTAATGTAGGAACGTCTGTACTGATAATGATAGTCTCTGCAAAGACTCTTCAGCAGGAAACTGTCTTTTAGATGTCATCTCCTTCCTTTCTCTAGGTGCTATATTACACATGTGCTTCTACAAGAGTTTTCAACAGAGGGAGGAGAAGAGATGGAGTTTTGAAATGTTTTATTTTTGGGGGAACAGCCCTTTTGCAGGGATGATGTCTGGTCAGGGATGATGTCTGGTCAGGGATGATGTCTGGTCAGGGATGATGTCTGGTCAGGGATGATGTATGGTCAGGGATGATGTATGGTCAGGGATGATGTCTGGTCAGGGATGATGTCTGGTCAGGGATGATGTCTGGTCAGGGATGATGTATGGTCAGGGATGATGTCTGGTCAGATGAAAGACGGCGGTAAAAGTTGACCCCAAAGTTTGCGACAAAGGTATAGAAAAAGAAAGCTGAAGTGACGTAGACCTTCAGCCTTCTGCTGTTGGGTTGAAGAGGAAGGGAGGGGTCAGTCCACATTTAGAACTGAGTGTCATCAGCATTGCAGGGGTTGAAGAAGAGGGCAAAGACTAGGCTTGCACCGATCCAATACTTGTATCTGATATCAATATTGAAAAATGTATATTCTGTTTGACAAATTCATGTAATAAGACTATTTCCTGCTCGTACTTGCCCACAAAGTTTCAGAATGTTTGAACTTATATTTACACAACGTTCTTCTGTAGTTATGTGGGGGATAAATAACAGCTCCATTAGACAGTTGAATCCGTTTTGCCTTTTATTTTGATGAGGTTTATATTAATTAGGAAATAAATGCTGTTTAACCTGCATTCAGCTAGTTTACTTTACTCTCAGCTATGAATTTGCGGATCTTAATGATTGTGGTAAAGAAACAGTCACTTTCAGGAAGAAAAAAGCACATTACTTGTCAATTAGACTAAGGCCAACTTGAATAAGACAAGTAACTTCAGCAGGTACATATTATTGCCAAGAGTCCACCGCAATTTCCCGGTCTGTTCTGGTCCTCCTTTTGCTCCCTCCCTGTTTTTCCTACACCTGCAGCTCATTCCCGAATCTTCCCAGTTGTTACTCCCAGTTGTCATGTAGTTATTTTGTGAAAAAGCATTCTAGTAGCACGGTATAGACGCTTTTAGTGTGAGTAAACAGTGATAACACAGGCATGGTTGAGCACGCATTTTGGCAACAGAAGTGCGGCAGAACTGAGCATCTTGTGAAGCTCTCAGAAAGCAATATCGTCAAAAGATCTCTAATGTTTCCTCAACAAGCTGAATTTGACAAATGGTCCGCCTGTCAGGTCCTCGTGCGAACAGTGAGTAAAACTTTAAAACTTTAGTCCGCCGGCAGAATATTGATTCTGACAACCACACAGGAAACAACCAGACATTTTGGTGCTGGAAATATTATTTTCTCCGTCTTCTTCTGTCCGTGTTCAGTCTGAATGAATCAGAACAATGGGGAACAATGCCACTTCACTGCTAAAATGTGAGCTCAACTTTTTTTTATCAGTTCCGCCTTAAGGGTCTATAGACACGACAAAAAGTCCTTCAACTGTTGAACAGTGAAGATGACATTATTTCTATATTCTCTATAGTTGTTCAGTTATTTATCAATTGTTCTCTAATTTTCATCTCCAGTGTATATCCTCCCTCTGTTCCATCAGTCTCTATATCCTCCCTCTGTTCATTCAGTCTCTATATCCTCCCTCTGTTCATTCAGTCTCTATATCCTCCCTCTGTTCATTCAGTCTATATCCTCCCTCTGTTTGTTCAGTCTCTATATCCTCCCTCTGTTTGTTCAGCCTCTATATCCTCCCTCTGTTTGTTCAGTCTCTATATCCTCCCTCTGTTTGTTCAGTCTCTATATCCTCCCTCTGTTTGTTCAGCCTCTATATCCTCCCTCTGTTTGTTCAGTCTCTATATCCTCCCTCTGTTTGTTCAGTCTCTATATCCTCCCTCTGTTCGTTCAGTCTCTATATCCTCCCTCTGTTCCATCAGTCTCTATATCCTCCCTCTGTTCCATCAGTCTCTATATCCTCCCTCTGTTCGTTCAGTCTCTATATCCTGCCTCTGTTCATTCAGCCTCTATATCCTCCCTCTGTTTGTTCAGTCTCTATATCCTCCCTCTGTTTGTTCAGCCTCTATATCCTCCCTCTGTTTGTTCAGTCTCTATATCCTCCCTCTGTTTGTTCAGCCTCTATATCCTCCCTCTGTTTGTTCAGTCTCTATATCCTCCCTCTGTTCATTCAGTCTCTATATCCTCCCTCTGTTCCATCAGTCTCTATATCCTCCCTCTGTTCCATCAGTCTCTATATCCTCCCTCTGTTCCATCAGTCTCTATATCCTCCCTCTGTTCATTCAGTCTCTATATCCTCCCTCTGTTCCATCAGTCTCTATATCCTCCCTCTGTTCCATCAGTCTCTATATCCTCCCTCTGTTCATTCAGTCTCTATATCCTCCCTCTGTTCATTCAGTCTCTATATCCTCCCTCTGTTCATTCAGTCTCTATATCCTCCCTCTGTTCCATCAGTCTCTATATCCTCCCTCTGTTCATTCAGTCTCCATATCTTCCCCCTGTTCTCTCCTGTTTTCTTTCTTCCAGCATTTTTTTGAGCTCTAAGTTTGGGATCTTGGTTGAGTTGACGTGGAATAACCGCTCTTTTGTTTCACACGTTACAATGCATTTTGAACTTAAGCTGAAAAAAAGTTTTGCTACGTTTTATTCCTCAAGACTAATAAATCTTCAAATCCTTGTATAACTGCTGCAGATCTGGCATTATTGCACAATAGAACCTGTTTTTACTCTAACTTGTGTATTTAAGTAACATTTACTTGCTCAATTCAAGGTCGTCGGTTTTGGTTTTACCAAGTAAGATGAACTTCCTCTTAAAGTAAAGGTGACGACATATTTCAGATTATTTTATCTAACTTGTTGTGCCTAGTTCGATAAAAGAGGAATTTACTGTACTTTAGTGAGGAATTACTTGTAAACTCAGCTTTAGATTCACCGTCCACTTTCATCAGATTTTTCAAGGTAATCAGTTTCCCAGATTTGTTTAAGGTTTACTTATTAGATTTTACATTGTACAGCTATAGTGCATCCCTAGGAAAGACGGTAGGACCAAGAATAAAGCCCTGCGGTTCCCCAAAAGTAAGCGTGACGCCTCCAAATGGTCACTCTTCGGCCTCTCAACTGTAGATACAATTTGAACCACTAAAGCAGGCGTGTCAAACTCATTTTGGCCTGGGGGTCGTATAGAACGGGCCGGATCAGAAAACTCATAGCATATATACCCTAAAAATAGCAATAAATCCAAATATTTGTGCAAAGAAATGCAAATTTATTACAGAAATCTTTTTTACAGACTGCTATTTCTTCAGTCATTTATCTTCTGTCTTCTCAATTCTCTGTTAAAGTTATTGTATTTTTTGCCATGCCATGTCTCGGAGATGCGTTTAAGATTTTATTCCTTGAGCATTGCCACTTGTTGCAAACACACCAACCACCAGGTAAATCCTGCACTCAGCTCCACTTTTCTCATTTTTGACATTTCGCTGATGAGGGCGTCACGGTCAACAGTCAAAACGATCGTCCTTTAAGAGAGTTTGGAAAGAGGCAAGGCTTCATTTGTGTCTGCTCTGGTGGGAGGCGGCCACGCATCGAGGCGCTGGAGACTCTGCTATGCTAAGTAACGCATAAAATTACCAGAAAAATCTAAAAATTTTAAATATTTTAATAGAAAATAAGCCGAGGGCCGGATTAAAGGTCTTGGAGGGTTGGATCCACCCCCCACGCTGCATGTGTGACACCTGTGCACTAAAGGATGGTTCATGTCAAGCTTCTGGGACACATTAACGTGGACAATAAAGAAATCATTGATAAAATAAAAATAGACAAAAGCAGACAACAGGGCAAACCATGTGAATCACTCCCATGCTCACTTCCTGTCTGGAACGAGGCAGTCAGTGGGCCAGCTATGTCCATTTATTCTCCATCTATGGGGCCGACGGGCTAAAGTGTTTGAGCGTTCTGACAGTTCGTTACAGTGGGTACATTTACAGGAAGGTAAAATGTACAGTGTAGTGTAAAATTAATCGCTACTGACACATACTAGAGGCCCTAAATAAAATAAAAAAGACAGGGATATATAGCATGGTTTTTATGAGTTTATTGGCCAAACATGTTTTGTCCACTTTTTTTTCAGTCTTTCTGTCATGTCTTAAATATTACTTTCCCCATGGCTGTTGAGCGGGCAGTGAGGCTCGGCTGTAGATATCATTTTCCTTATAGCACGAAGAAGCAGGAGTGATTTCCACGGTACCAGGGATCTCTTCATACAGTTGGTTTTTCTGAAAAAAACAAACAAAAAAAACAGACGAAAGCATGACATTTTAGACTAATGTGGGCTATTTTAAAGTGCATATAGGTTTTATGTTTATTTCTCAATATGACTTAGTTTGGAGGGATAATACCTGTGTAAATATTTTGTGGGAGAAAGTGCATAGCGTCTGAAATATGTCATTAAAAAGTAAATGCAAAAAATACAGTTGTTATTTATTGCCAAATTTAGACTTGTTTTTTAGACTCGTCCTCGTTTTTTCCCTCCCCCTGTCCTCATGTGATGCTGTTTTTTTGTTTATTCTGCTGCCTGCCTTCCTGTCCGGTCCGTGTTGTCTTCCCCATGTAATATTGTTCTCTTTGTATGTTGTAATGTACGGACGGGGCGACAGGTCCAATCTCGATTGCTTCGTACGTCTTGTACATGTGAAGGAATTGACAAATAAAAGGCTATTCTATTCTATTCTTGTTTTGGTTCCTGTTACATTACATTTATTTATTCTGAGGGAAATTCAAGTTTTGTTGCAGCGACATTTCCACTGCGCTTCTCAGGTGGCCTTTGTGTCTCAGTCAAAGGTCTGAGGTCAGTTCTACAGGAGGACTGGTCAGGGACAGTGAGGAAGAGCCAAAAGTGTTTATCCCCTCCAGCAAATTCATGTGAACATGTTTTTGTGTATTTCTGGAGAATTGTCACATGGGTAACGTCGGCTGAAACATGCACAGGTGACATAAAAACTTCTTCGGGCATCTGATTTGATGATGGAACAAGGTTATGTGGCAAGACCAGCTTTGAGGTTCTACGCTGAAGGAGCTCTTAAGGCCAACACACTACAGGAGAATTTGCCTGATTTTAGCTGCGATTTCTTCAAAGCGCTCCTCATGTGTGCAGTGTCAGATCAAACATCAATAAGGTGATGGTAACAGACAGTAAAACAGAGCGTCAGGGGCAGAGGAGCGATGGACACAGAGACGCAACAAACTCGGGATATAGCGAAAATTAAGACTTTATTCCTCAGCTCCCATAAAGTGGTACATTTAAAGTGCAGCGTCTGATTCACATTATCTATAGAAATTGTCCTCCGCAAATAATGACTCGAGTCCACAAAACTGCGCTATTAATCCATTTTGAAGCGTTGTTTGAAAGTAAAAAGGCAAAAGTTCCACAACGTCTGTTTCCATCCACACAGCGCACGGATCGAGGTGAAGCTGCAGATTCGTGATAGTGATTCTACTTCCTGTGGACTTTATCTCCAATCTTTTATGCTTTCAAAATCCTGTATCTGGAGTATTGCACCACATTTCACACATAATAACAACACAGTTTTGACTTGTGTCTAAACTAGAAGTGCAGAACTCTGATCTTTTGAACACTTCAGACTCTCAATGCGAGTAGTTTTACTGTAGACAGGAAACAGCTGACGCGACCATGCTAACAGCTTTATATCCTGTGGTCTGCAGACAGATCCTGCTGCAGTCTTTGTGATCAGAGATTCTAAGTCTCATCAGATTCTCCTTGTGTCTGTGGTGTGTGCTTTTTGTCGCATGTTTAAAAATCGTTTAAGACCGAAAAATCCTCTAGTGTGTAGCGGTCTTTACCCGCAGTTCTGTGGTGCTGAGCTGGCAGACTATTTCAGCGCTCCCTTCTCTGTCCCTCCCCCTTTTGCCCACATGCACTCCCGGGTCCATGTCACCGCTTTGTCCTCCATGACCAGGTAAAACTGTGACAGGTACTGAACACCCGATATTCATTCATTCACTCATTCATGCGGCCCAAATTCTTACAAGGACCAAATTAGTCCCATGCTCCATTAAGCTGTATTGTGTGCCGCATGTAATCAAAGTCCTCCCGCAAAAGCCATCCTCCTGAACCGCTGTTTGCTGTGTGTAGTGTATGACAAATGTCCACAAGGTGGCAATATAGATAACAGGTTTACAAGTTGTTTAAGTGCCATGCAGTAGAACAGTGTGTGTGCAATAACCTGCGGTGTGTTCAGTAAAAGAACAAAAGCTACAACCCTGTGTCCGCAAATTCCTTCAACCACCATCAGTCACGCATATCAACAAGTCACGCTCGATGAGGCCTCAAAGCCATATGTCACAATTAACACGCACAAAGGTCTGTTTCAAGTCAATCGCCTACCATTCGGGGTGTCCTCTAGTCCAGCCATCTTTCAACGGATGATGGAGGGTCTGGTGGCAGGCGTCCCGAACGTGGCTGTATACTTGGATGACATCCTGTTGACAGGGAGAAGTGATCTCGAGCACCTGAAGACTTTGAATGAGGTCTTACGACGGCTACGAGAGGCAGGTCTTCGACTCAAGCGCAATAAGCGTGCCTTCATGGAGCATGAAGCTGAGTTCCTCGGACACACAGTGGACGCCGAGGGGCTCCACCCTCTGCCAAACAAGGTAAAGGCCATACAACAAGCATCCGCACCAACTAATGTCACAGAACTACGTGCATACCTAGGCCTACTCAACTATTACAACAGATTCTTGCCAAATCTGTCCACATTGTTAGCTCCCCTACACCAACTGTTACGTAAAGAAACACAGTGGCAGTGGCAAGAGGAGCAGGAGAGAGCATTTGAGGAGTCAAAAAGGCTCATGCAGTCGTCAGAGGTGTTAGTGCATTATGACAGCCATAAAGACTTGATACTGTCATGTGATGCGTCGCCTTACGGAGTGGGGGCGGTGGTGGTACCTCCACCAGGGCGTGAAGCATTGCTAGGCCAACTACATCATGGTCACCCAGGCATCACCAGAATGAAAGCATTAGCCCGAAGCTATTTCTGGTGGCCAAAGTTAGATGCTGACATTGAATCGGTAGTAAAAAGGTGTAGCACCTGCCAAGAACATCGCAAGTTACCAGCTTCCGCACCACTTCACCCTTGGGAGTGGCCCAGTAAACCGTGGCAGAGGCTACACATAGATTATGCAGGACCTTTTATGGGTCATATGTTCCTGATGGAGGCCTATTCCAAATGGATGGATGCTTACCCCATAACCTCAGCAACTTCAGCAAGCACGATTGAATGTCTCAGGAAGAGTTTCAGCAATCAAGGATTGCCTGAGATGATTGTGTCAGATAACGGTTCCTGTTTTGTCAGTGCTGAATTTAAAGACTTCATGAGTAAGAACGGTATCAAACACATCACCTCAGCCCCTTAAAATCCTTCTTCAAATGGCTGTGCCGAACGGGCAGTCCAGACATTCAAGTCCATCATGAAAAAGGCAGGTGAAGGCAGCATCCAAACAAAAGTGTCAAGAGTGCTGTTCAATTACCGCATCACCCCTCAGTCCACCACGGGGCTGTCACCTGCTGAAATGTTGCAAGGAAGGAGATTAAGATCAACATTGGACCTAGGACATCCGGATCTCAGAGCCAAAGTGGAACAGAAACAGTGCAGTCAAAAGAAACATCATGACAGGCACGGACCAGAGAGAAGTTTTCAAGTGGGAGATGCAGTGATCACACGTAACTTCAGTCATGGACCAAAATGGATTCCAGGTTTTATTACCAAAATCACAGGACCAGTGTCTTACAAGGTCATGTTAGGAGATGGAACTGTAGTGCGAAGACATGTGGACCAGACCCTGGCAAGGCCTGAAGACAAGGACTTAATGGGACCTAAAATCCCTGAACCACCCACTGTGCTTATGTCATCAGCTGATCCAACTGAGGTGTTCAAGAATCCTGCAGTAGGGGAAAAAAACTGTGTTCCAGAGGGAAAGCTGCAGGACGCTGCAAACCCACCTGTGTCGTGCATTCCGTCCCCAGATGCAGTGAACGAGACGCTTTCCCAACAAACAGCCGCACCTGCTCGACGGTCCCAACGGACTGTGTTTAAACCTACTTACCTGAAGGACTATGAGTGTTGAGTGAAAGGTTTTGGGGGAAAAAAAAAAAAAAAAATGCATTGATTGGAATTTTGTGTTATTATTATACTAAGGGGGTGACACTGTTAAACGTGAAGGTGGCTAATTTTGTGAGGCTACAGAGTAATTTAGTTAATTTCTGACTTTTGTTGTTGAAGGGGGAATTAAAAGCTTAAGGGGGGAGGAATGTAGTGTATGACAAATGTCCACAAGGTGGCAATATAGGTTAAATAACAGGTTTACAAGTTGTTTAAGTGCCATGCAGTAGAACAGTGTGTGTGTAATAACCTGCGGTGTGTTCAGTAAAAGAACAAAAGCTACAACCCTGTGTCCGCGAATTCCTTCAACCACAAGGATATCACACTGTGACTGGCGGCTCATGGTGGTGCAGGGGGCCAGTTTGCACTGTTCGGACCACATCAGCAGCGGCACAGGGCACTTCGCCTCTGCTGTTTTTTGTTTTTTTTGCCTCTGCCTGTTTGGCCTTTACTGTTTTTGCCTTCGATATAAAATAATGAGAACGTTGCACATCAGTTGCTTGAAACGGGTGCCTTGGAGGAGAGGGAGCAGCTGAGAACATAGAGGAAAAAATCCCGCACAAGTCTTACTTGTAAATTGTGAGATTTATTACTTATCTCTGTTAGGTCTGTACATTGATTGGACTTTAAGATCCCTTGTGTTCAGATATGTATATACCACTCCAGTCCTATTCCATGGGGTGAATATATACAATGTACCGTAAATTCCGGATCACAAGCCGCTACTTTTTTTCTACACTTTCAACACTGCGGCGTGTAATATGAAGCGGCTTTTTTATTTTTTTTTTCATCGCGGGAAAAACATGGACCAATAAAATGAATAAGTAGTTCACTGAGGTCCAATGAAATTGTATGATTAATCACAACTTCCTTATTTCAGTCTTTCTGCTAACCCTCATCAACATGGAGAATACCAGACAAAAAGCATATGATGCAGCTTTTAAACTAAAAGCGATCACTCAGTTAAAGAAGGAAATCGAGCTGCTGCCCGTAAAATTGGCATAAACGAGTAGATAGTGCGAAGGTGGAGGCTCCAGCAAGAAGAACTGAGCCAGTGTAAAAAGACAACCAGAGCTTTCAGAGGTAACCGTAGCAGATGGCCTGAGCTTGAAAACTTTCTGGAGGACTGGGTTAACACGCAAAGAGCACGCGGCCGCACTGTACAAATCAGACTGAAGGCTAAAGCGATCGCTACCGTGGTTTATTCCCAGAGCGCCAAGGTGTGTATGTGCATGTCGCGTGTGTGTGTCCCAAGTGTGTGAAGGTGTGTAAGTGCCTGTGGCGCGTGTGTGTCCCAAGTGTCACCAGTGAGCGAGTCCGTCCCCAGAGTTCAGCGGGGACGCGTCCATGACCCGTCCCGGAGGCGCTCCAGGCGGCGGGGACGCAGAAGCGAACCCCCCGCCTAGTCTTTGGCCAGCGGTTTATAATATGGTGCGGCTCATATAATTACAAAATTGATTTTTCTTCATAAATCTGAGCATGCGGCTCTTAATAGGGTGCGCTCTGTCGTCCGGAATTTACGGTATATATATATTAAGATACTCTTCTGTTCTATTTTTCTATTTCATTATTTTTCTACTATAATAATAATATTAATAATAATAATTATAATAATTATTATTAATATTATTATTATTAGTAGTAATAGTATATTTTTTCATGATTTATATTACATTGGTTAAATGTTGATTGCCTTGTATGTAATTTGCATGATGTTGTTTTGGGTACACTTCCTTTATGACCTGTCACCCTTGGGTGTTTGCCACACCCTATTTAAGATGGCCACCTGAGCTCACACTCTCTCTTTGCCTGATGAAGGCCTAGTGCCGAAACGTTGCAGGTCCTAATAAATCTCACAATTTGCGAGTAAGACTACTTTTCTCTACTGTTTTTGCCTTCCACTGTTTGGCCTATTTTTAAAATGTTGTAGCTATTGTTATTGAAATGAACTATGTATTTTTAAAGATGTGGCAGTGTGACCTGAAGGTAGGCCTTGCCACTTTACGAGAGTGTTCCCACTGGCCAATCACGATCTCTGTCAATCAATAAATAGCACTTCCTGAGTCCCCCCCGGTGTACCTCCGTGTCCTCCCCTCTCCAGGTAGTATTCTCACTTTTTACAGACTTCACTTGTTTAGTTTGGTCTTTAATAAGGTTGTTCCATTTACTGCCGTGGCCTGTTACCTGGTGCCACATGTTGTGCTCCGTACATGTGTGATCGCTGCTCCAGGATAGTTGCAGTGTCACGGTCAAAACCCCGCAACATGAGGCTAAAGTGGTATGTTGGAGCTACGGACCTCCGTTGCCAGTTTAGCTGTAGGATTAGAAGTAACTTCATTTTATTTCCAGATGTGTCTCCTGAGAGCCGCGGTGTGGGTGCTGGAGCTGTCGCCTTGCCCTTTTGTACATGTGTGATTGACAGGATTGAGTTGTCCACCTTGCTTCGTTCAGACGGGCCTGACTGTGAATCCCAGTGTTAACTAACTCCCCAAGTTGATTTTAGAGACTTGGAGCTGAACTAATGAAATGCACAGGACTATTTATGTACATGTCCTCAACTAAATTATGTGTAAAATAAATGTAACAACTGGTAAAAATGCCCAGTTTATAATTTAGTTCTTTTCTTTTCTTTCTTGACCATCACCACCCCGTCTTACCACATTATAAAATAAAGACCTTGTAAATGATGGAACCTGGCTCTCTTCATTGATATGAAAACCTGTGCCTTATACTTAGACTTTATTTCCCCAAACTCGATTTGGGGTGACAAATTTAATTAAGATTCTAAATTGTTCATCAACAGTTATAGCATGGTAAAAGTAATTAATTTTGCCTAATACCTCATCTTTTAACATTATGGTTACTAGGAAACAGTGATGAAATGAATAAGTCGTCTAACCTGTGAAATCCACTTTAATGTTGTGGGTAATACTTCAGTTTCTTACCTGCTCTTGTGCACTGGGAGCAGAGGCCAAGCTGTAGATCGTGTTTGTGGTTTTCTGGTGGGAGGAAGAGAAGGAAGTACAGACCTCCACAGGACCTGGTCTGGTCTGGCCTGGGATCTCCTCATACAGTCTGCTGGTCTGCAAAACCTTCCATTTTGGTTTAAGACAGTGTGAAAAAGCTGCACTCTTGTCCAGTAAAATGTCAGTTATGAAAACTAAAAGAAGTGCTTGTTTCTGTTCTTATACATATAATACTTATACTAATAATCTCTAACACTTCTGCAACATTATTATATATGTTATAATTTGAACATTTTAAATTGCAATATTTATCAAAAACATTTCAATAAAACAGACAAGTCAGCTCACTTCCATGTTCAAAAACTCCAGTGTCCCATAGACCTTTTTTTATAGCAGCCAGAAGTATTACTTAAGCACCAAACTGACGCTCAATGGTTTTCTATGGAAAAATGTTTGAGGGAATGTCTCGTGTATTCTCTGCCAGCAAAATAAATCTGCCCCATCACATTTGCTCACAACAATAAGCATCAGCGAACTATTTCTGGGCATGAGCAAAACCAGGTTGGTCAAGAGAAATTTGGAGGCCCGGGGTAAGAAGACTCCCATGGGTCCCCCCTAATATGAATGAACACTTTTAGCCCTATTTAATTCCATGCATCAAACTCCAACCTGGATTTTTTTCTGTTCCTTTGACTTGACTTGAAATGTCAGAAATGTCCCAGGAGTAAGTGCTTTTGTCCCTTTTACTAAGATGAGTTCAGCTTTCAATATCTGGCAGAAAAACGCACACAAAAAGTGAAAAAGCACAGAAAAAACACTTGTAAACTACCGCCGCTCTCTCCAGATCTTGGCCACTCTGCACTCGATATGATGGTACAGGCTCCGTGGCGGGTGCTGCAGAAATTTTGCGCAACTTCTCTGTTTTCAGGAACTGTTGGAATTTTTTCGATGGCGCATGTAGTTCCAGAGCTACACTAATGAGAAGGTGCGCATGGAAACTGGGCCTGTTGGTCTATGGGGCCATTTCCATTTCCGGGCCCCTAAAGCCCTGGGGCCCGGGACAACAGACCCCAAAGTTGGGTTTATCCAGATGTGTTGTACTGTATAATGTCTGAAGAAATTAGATTTTAATGCCTTACAAGTTCTTCATGTCGAATTTGGCTGTGTTCAGAAACTCTCGCTGAAAATGAGCACTGGATTGTGAGTTGCCTCATAGTTCCTTATGACTGGTTAGGATGCTCCTAAAGTTCCTATGCTAAAGGAGGTAGGGAAGGAAGCATGCAGGCTCTTTTTCCTAACTCCTCGCTAACTCAGCGCACTATTCGGACAGTCCTGATCATGGCAGATGGTGACGTACCTCTGGTTTGGACTTAAGGAACTTGGAGCCACTTTGACAAATTCAGAACAAGATTTTCTCCAATCTGAAAATCTAAACCCAGCACCTACAGCCAATCATGAGTCAGTGCTAGTGCAGCCTCTGCTGCTGCAGTATGTACTGTCCATACACTGAGAATGAGACAAACTTGTACTGTTTGTTCTCTTTAGTAAAAATTCATTCTGTCTTCAGTTTTAAACGGATTTCAAATACGTTGTAGTGATGAGTCTTGAGCGGCTTCAGCCGACAGGACATGTTACTGCACTGTCACATGACACTTCTGAGGAAGGCGACAGGAAGTAGCTCAAACATGTAAAGGAGGTAAACAAACTCCTGTCTGATTAAAAGAATGACTCATTCTTGCATGTGTCTGTCTACAGGTTAAGGCCCTGGCAACCTAGAACTAAAAGTGTAATAGCACAGGCTACATACAGTTTCTTTCAGGAGTATTTCATTTTTATTGTATTTGTAGTAGCTCACCTCTGGAATTTCACAGTACTCAGCAGCAGTTGGATCTTCTGTAAAAAAGTGTAAAATGAGCAACAAAATAAAAAAGTGTATTATTAGTGTTGGAGTGTGGCCCACCTGTTGGCCTGTTGGTTCTCCTTTTCCAGCACCAAATCAAAATACTCCCTGATGTAAAGATCACAATGGTGGTTATAGTCGCACCAACATACAGCGGCACAGCTGAAAGAGGTGAGTTCAGAACTGTCAGTGAAACTCAAATAATGCAGGTGTGATTATGAACATCCTTTTTTCTGAAGCTACCAGACAGTGTGGGTTTGTTGTGCTCCTCCTGAGGTTGGTGTGAGCTGCTCACTTCAGATGGGACTTGTGTCCTTTGTATCTGTGCTGATGTCACATGATGGAGGGATGTGGTGGGAGCAGCTCTGAGGGTCAAACCTGGAGTTGGAGTTTCCACTGCAAACAAACAACACATTACGAGACATATTAAGAAAGCTGCACAATTCAGTGCGAAAATATCAATTAAAAACATCACATTACTGCCTGATGCAATAATCAACCCAATAACATCTGACAGAAGAGTACTGTTTTTTGTAAAGTAACATGGACAAAAAGGCAGATTTGATTCATGATTTTCCTGATCATTATACTTGATTTTGTCTCTTGAATTTTTAAATTTTTCACAGTTTGACTTGTAAATAAAGGCATGTGCATTTTAGGTTTAATGGAGCTGATGCTATTGTGCCAAAAAGTATATTAAGATATCACATAGTAAATATTGTTAGTGGAAAATAAAACCAACTGAATATAGCATAGTTGTCTCATACTGTATAATGCAGTCCTAATACTAAACTTAATCTGACCTTTTTCAGACCTGTAAACCATGTTTCCTCTTTTCATTTACACACTTAAGGACACCACACACCATGAGATTTTTCAGTCTTAAGGGATTTCTAAAAGTGCAACAAAAAGTGCACACCTTAAGTGTTCAAAAGAACTCTGCACTTCTAGTTTAGATACAAGTCAAAACTGTATGTAGAATCCCTCATTGAGCAGCGAAACATCTATCAAAACTTTTGTCCAGTTGACAAATTGAACTCTACCCGTTGCCAAGTCAAAACTGTTATTATTATTTGTGAAATGTGGTGCAATACTTCAGACACAGGATTTTTAAAGCACAGAGGGCTGGAGATAAAGTCCACAGGAAGTAGAGTCACTATCGCTAATCTGCAGCTTCACAGCTTCACCTCTGTGTGAATGTAAACAGATACACATGAGGAACTATTCTTGCCTTTTTACTTTTAAAGAATGCTTCAAAATGGATTAACAGGGCCGTTTTGTGGACTGGGTGTCATTATTTATCTCTACACAATGTGGATAAGATGGTGCAGAAGCAAATCACAGCCAAATTCTCCTGTAGTGTGTGGGAGCCTTTAGGGCCCGATTCTTCCAGCCTTGAGGGGGTGAACACGTTATTATTATGCAAATTGTGTTTAAGTTTCATAAATGTAAAATGTTTTGTTTTCCAGTGAAACTCGGATGGTTTTGTATTTCAGGCTCTTTGGGTCAGTGAAATCAATCTCAGACTCGTGTGCCAATGAGTTTGCCCGCTAAGTTCAATTAAAGACAAAACAACTTAAGGACATTCCACATTATTAAGCAGAGCACCATTTTCAAGCAATATGGGAAAGGAAAAGGATCTCTCTAGTGCCGAAAAGCCTGAAATAGTTGAATACCTGGGACACAGTATGAAAACCTTCAATATTTCATCCATCCATCTTCTCCCGCTTAATCCGGCTGGGTCGTGGGGGCAGTTTGCTGCCCAATACTCATAGCACCTGACCCCCCCTATGAACCCCTCTGCAGGTGGTGAGCCCACAGGAGGGTGGACATCATGGTCCTTGATGTTAGTTCATAGGGGTGTGGGCATGTTTTAGGTTGATGGGGGAAACCGGAGTACCCGGAGGAAACCCATCCAGACACGGGGAGGAACATGCAAACTCCACACAGAAAGGCCCGGGCGACCCGGGGATCGAACCCGCAACCTTCTTGCTGTGATCATAGTACTATTAAGAGATTTACAGCTGATTCAGAGCACACAGGAATTTGTGCAGATAAAGACACAAGGAGGAAGGTTTTTGCCAGGCACATACATCAGAAGAGAGCAGCTGCTAAAATGCCATTACAAAGCAGCAAACAGGTATTTGAAACTGCTGGTGCCTCTGGAGTCCCGCCAACATTAAAGTGTAGGATCCTCCAGAGGCAGTTCTGCATAAACCTTCTATTGGGCCACCCTTAAACAATGCTCACAAGCAGAAACCGATCCAGGGCCCCAGTAATACATGAAGACTCATTTTCAAACAGTCTTGTTCACTGATGAGTGCTGTGCAACCCTGGATGGTCCAGATGGATGGAGGGGTGGATAACTGGTGAACGGCCACCATGTCCCAACAAGGTTGTGACGTCAGCAAGGAGGAGGAGTCATGTTTTGGGCCAGAATCATGGGGAGAGAGCTGGTCGGCCCAGTGACAATGCTCCATCTCACACTGCGAGGAATCCCTCTGCATCATCGGCTCCTCTGGGCATAAAAGAGGAGAAACTCCTGGTGTGGCCCCATCCTCCCCTGACCTCAACTCTACTGAGAACCTCTGGAGCCTCCTCAAGCCAAAGAGCTATGAGGGCAGGAGGCAGTTCACATCCAAACAGCAGCTCTGGGAGCCTTTTCTGATGCCGGCAAAGAAATTCAAGCAGAAACTCTCCACAAACTCACAAGTTCAAAAGCTCCGATCAAATAAGTGCTCCAATGTTTCAAATGGAACTTGATCAGTTCAGATGTTTTAATTGAAATAGCTTTTGATTTCAGTAATCTGCTAATGCTTCTAATTAAAAAAGAAACAAATGGACGGACTTGGGGTTGGTAACTTGGATGGAGTAGGTGTAGTGCTCCAGCAGAATTTAGAACTTCTTTTTCATTAAGCCCCTTATAATTCTAATTTGAACATATGTTTTTTGTGGGAAGATTTTTACCATTCGTTTGACCCAACTGTGAATATAATCACTCTCGTAATGCCGTCTAAGAGCCAGAGAACTGCCAAGAAGGAGGTGAGTGCTAGCGCTAGCTTGTCGATGGAAACCATTTCAGCCCTACTAGAAAAGCGACGCGAAACTCTGTCTGCTGAGTTCAGGTCTTCGCTGACTGGACTAGAAACTAAACTAGACATAACACAAAACATTTTGGATCAAGCACTTTGTGTTGCTTTTTTTTTTTGTATAAAAAGCGCTCTATAAATAAAGTTTGATTGATTGATCATACATCTGATGTCTTTGGTTGAATCTATAATGTAGAAAGTGATAAACATAAAGAAAAAGACAATAACTGAGACGTGTGTCCAGTTTTTGACTTTAGTGTCCAAAGTGCAGAGTTTAAAATGAACAATCGCTGGTGACATCAAATGTACAGGTAACTTACCACTGATGACTTTTAACATAAATGCCGCCTGCAGTTCGTCTTTTAGACCACACTGGTATCGCCCAGCATCAGCCCGACTCACGTTTGTGATGCTCACATATAATGTGTGTAATGATTGAGGTCCACTGATAACTTCAATGCCGTATCTTCCATTCTGCAGTCGGTTGCTTTCAGTCTCAACCAGAATGTCTTCTTTCCCTGTACAGTCATTTTGACAGAAGATCTTTTTGTTTCCATTTAAATAATTTAAACAAAGGACTGTAAAATTTTCTCCTTCTGTTGCTTCCATCACTTTTGTCTCTAGTTTGCTGAATAGTAGTACTGCCTGACACATCACTGCTGAACACAAGAATGAAAAGTCATTCTGTAAATAAATGCATAAAAATACTGGAATCGAGACAATGGAACATAACACAAATTCAATGGACAAGTTAGAATTCCACTAGTAGACAAAAGTTTGGACACCATCTTTCTACATTTTATATAATCCACCAAATATATGATGCAAGGTATGTGAACTATGGAGCAAAGAAGAAAAAGGTAAATCATTCAACTTAATAATATTTTTATATATATTTTGAGTTTCATTCCATATATTTTCAGTTCTCCAGTGAGAATCTACAATGTAAATAATCATAAATGCATAAGTGTGTCCAAACTTTTGACTTGTGTGTTTTTCATTCTTTAATTTGTTCCTTTTGTGAAAATTAAGTAAATTACATTGTTGTCGTCATTAACATTATACATGAATCTGCACGATTGCAATGGAGCGCATAAGGAGGATTTATTTTGGATCATTCTAATAATATTTGGATCATTCTGAATGCATTTTAAAGAGTCCAAAATCCAAGTACTCACCAACAAGCAGCTTCAAAAGTGAACAGATTTTCATGTTGATCTCATTTCCTTGATACTTTAGAGTTGTGACTGACTAATGGTCTTTGCAAACGTTTTCCCTTGCACAAAGTCACACACATCTCACTTCCTTCTTCAGTTGGCATTTGTGACGCCACTCCTGATAACTCAGGCTGAAAAAACATTTATTTCAAACATTATTAAATAGGCACATTAATAGGAGGATAATGTTCTGTACACATCATGTGTAAAAATGATTTCTTACTCTAAATGTCCAACTTCTCCTCTATAGACCCTGTGTGTGTGTGTGTGTATGTGTGTGTGTGTGTGTATGTGTGTGTGTGCGCGTGTGTGTGTGCGTGTGTGTGTGTGTGTGTGTGTGTGTGTGTGTGTGTGCGTATGTGTGTGTGTATGTGTGTGTGTGTGCGCTTTAGAGTTGTGACTGACTGATGGTCTTTGCAAACGTTTTCCCTTGCGCAAAGTCACACATAGGTCACTTCCTTCCTTCTTCAGCTGACATTTGTGATGCCACTCCTGATATGTCAGGCTGAAAAAACATTTATTTCAAACAGTATAAAATAGGCACATTAACAGGAGGATAATGTTCTGTCACACACATCATGTGTAAAAATGATTTCTTACTCTAAATGTCCAACTTCTCCTCTATAGACCCTGTGTGTGTGTGTGTGTGTGCATGTGTGTGTGTGTGTGTGCATGTGTGTGTGCGTATGTGTGTGTGCGTGTGTGCGTATGTGTGTGTGTGCGTGTGTGTGCGTGCGTGTGTGTGTGTGTGTGTGTGTGTGCGTATGTGTGTGCGTGTGTGTGCGTGCATGTGTGTGTGTGCGTGTATGTGTGCGTGTGTGTGTGTGTGTGCGTGTGTGTGCGTGCATGTGTGTGTGTGCGTGTATGTGTGCGTGTGTGTATGTGTGTGCGTGTGTGTGCGTGCATGTGTATGTGTGCGTGTGTGTATGTGTGTGTGTGTGAATCAGAATCAGAATCAGAAAACTTTATTGATCCCAGAGGGCAATTCGTTTGCAGCTTTCACAGAGCAGTTCTCACTTCTTACCCGCACAAACACACAGTGTGTCGGACCATTACAGACACAAGTGGAACTGAAAGAACAATATAAGAACAACATACATATGACAGTGCAAAACCTCAAAAAACACAACCCTCAGAATTTAGCAGTTTAATAGCTGAAGGCACAAAAGAATTGGAGAAGCGGTTAGTCTTCCGTACCGGAGCATAAAAACGACGTCCTGAAGGCATCAGGATAAAGTCAGGAGTCAGAGGATGGAGGGGCGGAGCCAGGAGACACTTGGCTCCTCCCACAGAGAATGCAGCTCCCTCAGTTTGACCCCTATGATTTTTGAGCAAGTTTTAACAATGTTCTGCAGTTTGTTTTTATCCTTCAAGGACAGGGACTGGAACCAGCAAATGAAGGAGAAAGTGAGCAGACTTTCAATAAAAGAACAAGAAAAGTTGTTGAGAATAGTTTTGTTTACATTAAAAGAGTTCAGTTTTCTCAACAGGTACATTCTCTGCTGCCCTCGTTTAACAATGGTTTCAGTGTTTAGGTCAAATTTCAGTTTATTGTCCATCACAGTGCCCAGATATTTGTAACTGTCGACAATTTCAACATCATCACTGTGGATGACACTAACACTGTGAGAAGGTGTGCGTCTAAAATCAATCACCATCTCCTTGGTTTTAGCAACATTTAAATCCAGATAGTTGTCCTCACACCATTGGACAAACTGCCCCAGCGCAGGGCCATGATTCTCCTCAGATCCTGAAAGTAGTGACACCAGGACCGTGTCATCCGAAAATCTGATGAGGAATCTGTTTTCCTCTGAGGATCTGCAGCTGTCTGTGTACAAAATAAAAAGGAGAGGTGACAGCACACAACCTTGAGGTGATCCAGTGTTAGAGATAGAGGGAGGAGACAATCGTCCATTGACAAAAACACGCTGGACCCGGTCGGTGAGAAAGTTTAAAATCAATAAAAGGAGCTGGTCCGGAAGATTAAAATCTGAAGCCAGTCTTTGAATCAGGACATGGGGCTGCATTTTGTTAAAAGCAGAGGAAAAGTCCGCAAATAAAAGTCTCGCATGTGCCTTGGCATTTTCAAGGTGCTTATAGACACTGTTCAATAAAAAAAGTTTAGCATCCTCCACTCCCTTATTGGGCTGATACGCAAACTGTAGTGGATCCAATTTCCCTTCAGTTAAAAACAAGATATGAGTCTTTAAAATCTGTTCAAAAGTCTTCATGACTAAAGATGTGACTAAAGATGTGAGTGCCACTGGCCTGAACTCAAACAACTCCTTTGATTTTTTCGATTTAGGGAGAGGTACCACTGTCGATGTCTTCCACAGAGAAGGAATTTGACCA
>CM068363.1:32849137-33024137 GCA_034769755.1 Odontamblyopus lacepedii
ACATTAATAATAAAGCACGACTTAAAGCCCACACGAATCCATTTTCTTTAACATGAGACTTAAATCTTAAATGCCTGCGTACTGTGGTGTTCCACTGCATTGTTTGGCTCTAAGGTGACAGTTGTTCTGAAAGTAGTATCTGGAGATGAGGATGTTGGAGCTGCAAAAATAAATGATCCGTCATTAGAATATTTCAGTAAAAAACTGTACAAACATTTAAAGCTCCACCATGTCACCTTTATACAGTCAGACTGCAGCCTGAAGTGACCCAAATCTGATTTTTTCACCCCTATGAGACTGTATCTGATCTTTTACACAGATACGATTTTTCCCATGTGACCCAGGCCACTTGGATATGTGCTCCTAAAGCTGATACAGATCTCATTTTTTACCATGTGACTTCAGTCTGAATGGCCAGGTCGCTTTCATCTGACCTACACAAGCGAGAGATTGGCTATTGTGCTGTAACAAGCACCTGTTGTGAGGCAATACAGCCGACGTGTTTGTCCACTGAAACAGGCTGAAGGCGTGTTTCCTCCTGGGAGAGGTGGTACGACAGCAACTTTAAAATCGCCAGGAGCTCAATGCAGCGTTCATGTTTAGGCGACTTCTGTGTGTGACGTCGTCCTGTCCTTCAGTGCTCATGTGGGACACTTTTGGGGCATTTAGTTCACACTGGAGATCACATACAAGTCGCATTTAATTGGAAATTAATTCTGTCAGTGACTAGAGCCAAAACTCACTGTTTTTCAACAGAAATCTGCAATTTAACAATATCACTTTAGCTGCTCCCGTCTATGTTAAATAATGTTGCCTTAGATTAGTGGAATATTGTGAGGTCGTCTGAAACCCACCTATACTGGAGGAGGTCTCCACCCTCCTCCATCTCCATGGAAACATTCTTAGAAATTCCACAGTATTGATAGTTTTCTGATCAGGTTGTGTTTATCCAAAAGACACAACCTGATCATTTCTCTTTGTGGCTACAGTCACTAGACTCAAGAACAGGGTGACCAGATGTCCAATATTCTATGCTATATATAATATAGCATTGTGCATGCTTAATCTGAGGGACATCTGTCACTGCATTTTTTATTGTTTTATCATCATTTCCAAACACGGTTTTCTGTATTTTGGCTCAACAAATGGCAATTAATACTCCTCTTTACTGTTGGCAGGGGTCAGATTAGTCAAAAAATTGCGGTAGTCTTATTTTATTTTATCTAGATTAATCTCACTGAAATCTTGAAATTAATCTAGATTAATCTAGATTAAAATGGCTCCTTCAGAATATGCAAAATACCTAAGTAATGACTAAAAGTAAGTCTTTGAGACTTCCCAGCTGCATCGATGAGGTGCACAGTAACGCCGAGGTAGTTGTCATTGTTTACGGATGTCCTGGGCCCCGTCAGTGCAACACACCTGGCCTCTGCCATCTTTGCATCCTTTGCGGCTTTCTCTGCGGTGTATTGGTCATATATCCTCCGAACGATAGTTCGTCTTGCAGGTAGTTTATAAGATGGGTCACCTGTGGCCGCCTGAAGAACAAGCTCGAGCCCTTCGTCCTCAACCATGCTAATGGGTCGGCAGCTAGTGGCAATCCACCGGGCGAGAAGATGAGTGAGCTTCTCTGATAAAGCTGTGCTGACAGAGTTGCCTCGGTTGCATTCAAACAAAGTAGTTTGGCGGCTACTCTTTCCCGGCGTTTTATCGGTGCTTGAACCGGCATCAGAAGCATTAGCAAAGGGATGCTTTGTGTTCAGATGGTATCCGAGACTGGTAGAACTCTTACAGTAAACCAATTCCGCATTGCATAAAGTACATACAACCTTAGTTTTGTCGATTTCGCCATCGGGAAGCTTCTTAAAAATGAATTTTCCTTGAAGCAAACCTTGCGGCCTCATGGCTGCGTCCATGTCAGAATGTCAGGCTTGGTGTGATTGGTTGGTTGGTTGTTAGCCTAGTTTGGGTAATTCACAGGTGCATAGAGGTTGGAAAACTCATTCTCGCCCCCTACTATGTAATTCGGCTATGTATACATCCGCCCTAAAACATGGTGGTGAAAGTCATCAGTTTGCTTAGTCGGCTATAGGACCCAGCTCCAAACTCAATTTTGATGATAGATTAACAGCGGTATTTTTTATATAGCTCATTAAGAGTTTCACATTATCGCAGCACGTTAACGCCGATAACGGCCCACCACTAATATATATGTATGTATATATATATATATATATATATATATATATATATATATATATATATATATATAAAGCTTTAAGTGGAGAACCAGAGTCCAGAACACTCCTACATGTGTCTTGGAATTTATACATTAGTACCTCTAGCACATTTGAAGCTAAAGTCCATTGCTAGAGGTGGTCAAATAGGGTCAGAAGTCAAAAAATGGCATAGACCAGTATTCAATTCAATTCAATTCAATTTATTTTTGTAGCGCCCAAAATTGCAACAACAGTTTCCTCTAAGGGCGTTCCAAGATTTGGATGGGTAAAACATACACACAGACATATCAAAACAGGAATAAACAACATTCATGTAAAGCAGCAAATGAAACATGGTCCAGTCATCTCCTGTCCTTAGACCCTCCTTCTCAGCAAGGAAAAACTCCAAAAAACCCAGGGTCCTGGGAAAAAGAAGAAACCTCGGGGAGAACTACAGTGAAGGAGGGATCCACTCCCATGGACGGACAGGCTATAGATGTCCAGGCCCGTGGGCCAGTTCGGTATGGCCACAGCTACCCAGGTGGGGAAGGAGCCGGGCGAGGAGGAGGAGGCCGGGCGAGGAGGAGGAGCCGGGCGAAGAGGAGGAGCCGGGCAAAGAGGAGGAGCCGGGCGAGGAGGAGGAGAGGGGTCCAGCTGCCATCAGGCATCTGAAAGAGTTCCACTCCACAGGGGGAGTGGGACAGGGGACAACATGTGAATAGCAATGAACAAACTACAGATGAGAACATAGTAAGTGATGCTGATGAGAAAATAGGAGGAAACAGAGGACAGTGCTCAGGTTGCCACACTTCCCCCAGCTTGTTATCTCCTGCAGCAGCTTATCTTAGTGACATCAACTAAGTAACCTGGTCATGAGCTATTCCGAAGAGGAAGGTTTTAAGCCTGGTCTTAAATAAAGAGACTGTGGAGCCTGTTTAACATCAACAGGGAGTTGATTCCATAACACAGGAGCTTGGTAACTGAAGGCTCTCCCCCCCACTGTACTTTTAGACACTCTAGGAACCACTAATAATCCTGCATTCTGAGAGCGAAGTGCTCTATTTGGCTGATAGGGGACAATGGCATCCTGAAGATATGATGGGGCCATATTGTTTAAGGCTTTGTATGTCAGGAGGAGAACTTTGAATTTAATTCTAAACTCGACAGGAAGCCAGTGCAGTGATTTTAACACAGGACTGATGTGATCACGTCTTTTAGTTCCTGTTAGGACTCTGGCCGCTGCATTTTGGACCAACTGGAAGCTTCTTAAAGTACCTTTAGCGCAGACGGTGAACAGAGAATTACAGTAATCTAGTCTGGATGTAACAAATGCATGGATAAGTTTTTCAGCATAATTTTTAGGCAAAATATTTCTGATTTTAGTTATGTTTCGCAGGTGAAAATATGCAGTTTTACAAGCTTGGTTTATATGAGCTGTGAATGAGAGATTTTGGTCAAATACGACTCCAAGGTTTTTTACAGTAGAGCTAGAGGCTATACTCACATTGTCAAGTGAGATTATCTGGTCTGACAGAGAATCTCTCTGACCTTTAGGACCGACAACAATGACCTCTTTTTCAGGATTTAAGAGCAGGTAATTCAGGGTCATCCAGGTTTTGATGTCCTTCACACGGGCACTGAGCTTATCGATTTGATCTGATTTGGTTTCATTGATAAGTACAGCTGAGTGTCATCAGCATAGCAGTGGAAATTAATGCCATGTTTTCTGATAATGTTACCTAATGGCAACATATACAGAGTAAACAGGATTGGACCAAGCACAGATCCTTGTGGAACACCACAAGCTACTTTAGAGCAGGGAGAGGTGCACTGGTTTACACTAACAAACTGGTACCTATCTGATAGAGAGGATTTAAACCATTTGAGGGCGGTCCCTCTGACACCTATGTCACATTCTAACCTCTGCAGTAGAATGTTGTGATCAATGGTGTCAAACGCTGCACTGAGGTCCAGTAGGACCAGGACTGAAGCCAGCCCGTTATCAGCAGCTAGTAGCAAATCATTTGTCACTTTAAGCAGAGCAGTTTCTGTGCTGTGGTGAGCTCTGAAACCAGAATGAAATTTTTCATATAAATTATTGCCCTGCAGATGGGGACAAAGCTGTTTCACCACAACTCGTTCCAGAATCTTTGAGAGAAATGGAAGATTCGAAATAGGTCTGTAGTTGGCTAGTTCATCAGGATTTAAGCTAGTTTTTTTCAAAAGCGGTTTAATTACAGCATATTTAAAGGACTGAGGAACAAAGCCATTTTCTAATGACATATTTATTATGTTATGGATGGAACCTATTATTAGGTGGAGAGCTTCTTTGAGGAGTTTGACTGGAATAGGGTCGAGCAAACAAGTTGATGGTTTGGACGACATGATGACTGAGGTAATCTCCACCTCATCGACAGGAGTAAATTTGTCTAATGCTGTTAGAGGATTTATGTGGGATATTGGTGTTACAGACTGGATTTGCTGAATTTGCTCGGGGCTGATTTTTGGAGTGGCTTCGTTGATCTTGTCTCTAATGGTTGTAATTTTGCGATCGAAGAATTCAAGATATTATTATATTATTATACTCCTGTAAATTTGTAAATTTTGTTATATTATACTATAGCTTTATTTTATTCTATTATTTGTTGCATGTCAGTGTTTGTCTACATCCTGCTCCAAGTACCGCAGCAATTTCCTAATGTTGTGAACCTGTTCACTCATATGGCAATAAAACAGATTCTGATTCTGATTCTGATTCTGAAAGTCATCACAACTGAACTTCGAAGGGAGAAGAGACTCAGGGACAGTGTGCGAGTTTGTCAGCCTGGCTACAGTGCTGAACAGAAATCTGGGGTTGCTTTTGTTTACTTCTGTTAGGTTTGAATAGTATCTGGTTTGTGCTTTTCGCAGAGCGGCCTTATAAGAGAGCAGGCAGAGCTTCCATGCCTTCAGAGACTGCTCGGAGCGCGAGCGGCGCCAGAGCTTCTCTGTGCGTCTCACGTGTTGTTTGAGTGATCACAGTTCTGGAGTAAACCAAGGAGCCGGAGGTCTTGGTTTAATGCTTTTCTGTCTTAGCGGAGCTGCAACATCGAGAGCAGATTTTAAGGTGAGCATTGTCCTATCAACAAACTGATCCCTGATAACTGGATTAAAGTTGTTCTCATTGTCACATGGCATATCATTTAATACTGGCTCAATTATTTCTTTGAACTCGGCTACCGATTTTTCTGATATTGTTCTTTTCATTATAGTTTTCTCCTGCAGAGCTGGATAGTCTTTTAGTACGAATTGAAAGGTAATTAAAAATGGTCAGAGAGTATAGGGTTTTGAGGAATTACAATTAAATCATTAATCTCAATACGATAAGTTAGGACGAGATCAAGAGTGTGATTGTGACAGTGAGTTGGCTTGTTCACACTCTGGGTAAAACCGACCCCATCCAGGAGAGCACCAAAAGCACTGCTGAGGCTCACTGCTGTTATCAACATGAATGTTGAAATCTCCAACTATAACAATCCTTTCCCATTCCAAAACTAAACTTGAAATATAGTCAGAAAACTCTGTCAGAAACTCGACCAAAACCGACTACCTTGAATTGAGCAAGTAAATGTTACTTAAATACACAAGTTAGAGTAAAAACAGGTTCTATTGTGCAATAATGCCAGATCTGCAGCAGTTATACAAGGATTTGAAGATTTATTAGTCTTGGGGAATAAAACGTAGCAAAACTTTTTTTCAGCTTAAGTTCAAAATGCATTGTAACGTGTGAAACAAAAGAGCGGTTATTCCACGTCAACTCAACCAAGATCCCATACTTAGAGCTCAAAAAAATGCTGGAAGAAAGAAAACAGGAGAGAACAAGGGGAACATATGGAGACTGAATGAACAGAGGGAAGATATGGAGACTGAATGAACAGAGGGAGGATATAGAGGATGAAGGAACAGAGGGAGGATATAGAGGCTGAATGAACAGAGGGAGGATATAGAGACTGAATGTACAGAGGGAGGATATAGAGGCTGAATGAACAGAGGGAGGATATAGAGACTGAATGAACAGAGGGAGGATATAGAGGCTGAATGAACAGAGGGAGGATATAGAGACTGAATGAACAGAGGGAGGATATAGAGGCTGAATGAACAGAGGGAGGATATAGAGACTGATGGAACAGAGGGAAGATATAGAGGATGAAGGAACAGAGGGAGGATATAGAGGCTGAATGAACAGAGGGAGGATATAGAGACTGAATGAACAGAGGGAAGATATAGAGGATGAAGGAACAGAGGGAAGATATAGAGGATGAAGGAACAGAGGGAGGATATAGAGGATGAAGGAACAGAGGGAGGATATAGAGGCTGAATGAACAGAGGGAGGATATAGAGACTGAATGTACAGAGGGAGGATATAGAGACTGAATGAACAGAGGGAGGATATAGAGACTGAATGAACAGAGGGAAGATATAGAGGATGAAGGAACAGAGGGAGGATATAGAGGCTGAATGAACAGAGGGAAGATATAGAGGATGAAGGAACAGAGGGAGGATATAGAGGATGAAGGAACAGAGGGAGGATATAGAGGCTGAATGAACAGAGGGAGGATATAGAGACTGAATGAACAGAGGGAGGATATAGAGGCTGAATGAACAGAGGGAGGATATAGAAACTGAATGAACAGAGGGAGGATATAGAGGATGAAGGAACAGAGGGAGGATATAGAGGATGAAGGAACAGAGGGAGGATATAGAGGCTGAATGAACAGAGGGAGGATATAGAGACTGAATGAACAGAGGGAGGATATAGAGGCTGAATGAACAGAGGGAGGATATAGAGACTGATGGAACAGAGGGAAGATATAGAGACTGAATGAACAGAGGGAGGATATAGAGGCTGAATGAACAGAGGGAGGATATAGAGACTGATGGAACAGAGGGAGGATATAGAGGCTGAATGAACAGAGGGAGGATATAGAGACTGATGGAACAGAGGGAAGATATAGAGACTGAATGAACAGAGGGAGGATATAGAGGCTGAATGAACAGAGGGAGGATATAGAGACTGATGGAACAGAGGGAGGATATAGAGGATGAAGGAACAGAGGGAGGATATAGAGGATGAAGGAACAGAGGGAGGATATAGAGGCTGAATGAACAGAGGGAGGATATAGAGACTGAATGAACAGAGGGAGGATATAGAGGCTGAATGAACAGAGGGAGGATATAGAGACTGATGGAACAGAGGGAAGATATAGAGACTGAATGAACAGAGGGAGGATATAGAGGCTGAATGAACAGAGGGAGGATATAGAGACTGATGGAACAGAGGGAGGATATACACTGGAGATGAAAATTAGAGAACAATTGATAAATGACTGAACAACTATAGAGAATATAGAAATAATGTCATCTTCACTGTTCAACAGTTGAAGGACTTTTTGTCGTGTCTATAGACCCTTAAGGCGGAACTGATAAAAAAAAGTTGAGCTCACATTTTAGCAGTGAAGTGGCATTGTTCCCCATTGTTCTGATTCATTCAGACTGAACACGAACAGAAGAAGACGGAGAAAATAATATTTCCAGCACCAAAATGTCTGGTTGTTTCCTGTGTGGTTGTCAGAATCAATATTCTGCTGGCGGACTAAAGTTTTAAAGTTTTACTCACTGTTCGCACGAGGACCTGACAGGCGGACCATTTGTCAAATTCAGCTTGTTGAGGAAACATTAGCGATCTTTTGACGATATTGCTTTCTGAGAGCTTCACAAGATGCTGAGTTCTGCCGCACTTCTGTTGCCAAAATGCGTGTGCAACCATGCCTGTGTTATCACTGTTTACGAACACTAAAAGCGTCTATACCGTGCTACTAGAATGCTTTTTCACAAAATAACTACATGACAACTGGGAGTAACAACTGGGAAGATTCGGGAATGAGCTGCAGGTGTAGGAAAAACAGGGAGGGAGCAAAAGGAGGACCAGAACAGACCGGGAAATTGCGGTGGACTCTTGGCAATAATATGTACCTGTTGAAGTTACTTGTCTTATTCAAGTTGGCCTTAGTCTAATTGACAAGTAATGTGCTTTTTTCTTCCTGAAAGTGACGGTTTCTTTACCACAATCATTAAGATCCGCAAATTCATAGCTGAGAGTAAAGTAAACTAGCTGAATGCAGGTTAAACAGCATTTATTTCCTAATTAATATAAACCTCATAAAAATAAAAGGCAAAACGGATTCAACTGTCTTATGGAGCTGTTATTTATCCCCCACATAACTACAGAAGAACTTTGTGTAAATATAAGTTCAAACATTCTGAAACTTTGTGGGCAAGTACGAGCAGGAAATAGTCTTATTACATGAATTTGTCAAACAGAATATACATTTTTCAATATTGATATCAGATACAAGTATTGGATCGGTGCAAGCCTAGTCTTTGCCATCTTCTTCAACCCCTGCAATGCCGGTGACACTCAGTTCTAAATGTGGACTGACCCCTCCCTTCCTCTTCAACCCAACAGCAGAAGGCTGAAGGTCTACGTCACTTCAGCTTTCTTTTTCAATACCTTTGTCGCAAACCTTGGGGTCAACTTTTACCGCCGTCTTTCATTTGACCAGACATCATCCCTGACCATACATCATCCCTGACCATACATCATCCCTGACCATACATCATCCCTGCAAAAGGGCTGTTCCCCCAAAAATAAAACATTTCAAAACTCCACCTCTCCTTCTCCCTCTGTTGAAAACTCTTGTAGAAGCACATGTGTAATATAGCACCTAGAAAAAGGAAGGAGATGACATCTAAAAGACAGTTTCCTGCTGAAGAGTCTTTGCAGAGACTATCATTATCAGTACAGACGTTCCTACAGTAAGAGCATCAAATCAGCATGAAAATCTCTTCACTTTTTATTATATTTGTTGGTGAGTACTTGGACGTTACATCTTGTGTACTACTTATATTTGTGGACGTTTGGAACATTGTTCCAAATTTTTGAATAGAGGCGACTGAAGGAAAATCTAGATATGAACCTAAAGGAAATCCTGATTTTGTCTTCAGCTACAATGCAAGTGTGCAAGTGTGTAATAATCTATTAGATAGACACATCACCTGATATACATTTGTCAAAACCATTGTGACTTTTCACTTTTTATAATATTGTGAGCTAAATTGGAAGGCCAATATTGCTGTTAAATGTTAAAAACGCTGTTAAATGTTAAAAAAAGGATTTACATTTCTTATCTGCTCCTTTCCCATCATCCTTCTTCATATCAGTGTAATAACTGTGCAAACAATATTGACATAATTTTCATGAAAAGAACAAATGAATCAAAAATCATTCTACCTTGTCCATGGAAATTGCATTATGTTCCACTCCACAGTTGTTTCCAGTTGCCTCTGTTCCAGTATTAGAATGTATTTGTCTGTAGAGGTCGGAATTGAACATATACATTTTTATGTTATTGGCAAAGTCTGACATAGACTAAAACCTTACACAGCAAGATGGATTCTTGTGATATTTGTGATACAGGTGGTTGGGCTGTTACACTGCTGCACTGAGGTCTGTGCGAAGCTAAAGTTGAAGTGTCCAAACGAAACAAAACTTCAGCCTATTTTAGTGTCCATACGGCCTATTTAGTTTAGGAAAAACATGCACAAGTGCTTTGTGCATGTCTGTGCCAGAGTCCTGCACGGGTTCGGGTACCTGCGGATACCTGATGGATGAACCGGAAATTTGAATGAAACGGGTGAAAAAAGTTGTGCTGTGTCGGATGCGGGTTCGGGTCGGACGCAGGAGAGCGCGGGTCTAATCTGCGGTTTACAAAACATCATGTGCGAACAAAAAACAGGGCTGTATTTTAGTGAAATGCAAAAATGCCACTGTTTTTACAAGATGATTAAATGTCAAGTCCATGTTTTTGCTGCATGTGCACATTTCCAGAAATCTCTGCCACTTTCATTTTCAAACCACACATGCCATGTCCTGCAGTTCAGAATCACCCCAAGGAGCTGGAAAGGAAATGAGTGAGTGGAGAGTACAAAGTTATGGCTCGGCTGTGGTTCGGGTGTCGGTATGTATTTATAGCAGGTCGGATCGGGTGAGGAATTTTATCTAAAATCTTTGGGAAAATGGGTCGGGTGTGGATTAAGGTATGACGGGTGCGGGCGGGTGTGGTTTGTCAAAATCAGACCCGTGCAGGTCTCTGGTCTGTGCCTTGTTTTGCTGTTGTGACGTTTTGACCAGATTAAATAATCTGTTCAGAATGACACACACATCAATCTGACATGAGCCAAGTAGGGGAGCAAAGCCAAAACACTAGGCCAATAAAACTGGAACTGCAAGACCACTACCGATATATACATTTATCACACTTAGTGTCAGAATCATTTTGAATGAATGCTAAGTTTAGTATAGCATCATGGTTTATCATTGGACTGAAAATACTTGGTGTGCCGACACAATCCAAATCTCTGTCTTCTACATTTTTATTTTCTATTTTACTTTTCATTCTTGTGTTCAGCAGTGATGTGTCATGGAAGACTATTCAGCAAAGCAGAGACTACAGTGATGGAAGCAACAGAAGGAGAAAATTTTACAGGCGACTGTTTTAAGTATTTTGATGGAAACAAAAAAATCTTTTGTCAAAATGACTGTACAGGGAAAGAAGACATTCTGGTTGAGACTGAAAGCAACCGACTGCAGAATGGAAGATACGGCATTGAAGTTCAAAGGGCTAAAGGATATCAGTCGGCAAAAGTCTTATTGGTGAACATAAGAAACGTGAGAAGGTCTGATGCCGGGCCATACAAGTGTGGTCTGGACTATGGAAAGAGAAATGCGACCGGTGTAGACTTCATATTAAAAGTCATCAATGGTAAGTTCCATAACAACACTTCCACATTTGGTAGTAGCAATAAAAATGTCTGTAATTAAATTGATGAACATTAAATGTCATAGTGTAGTTTATTTTTAATGTGATACTGTGGAACATTCCAGCAAAGCACTAACATTTTCATGAGAAGACTCAAGGGCAGAAATTCGCCTAAACTGTTTGATTCATGAATTATTCATGACGTTAGTAAACATGAGTTTGGTGACATCAAAATCCAAAGTGAGAAGAACTGTGAAGTGTGATTTAAAGAAGGGAAGTTTCACAAAATCAATTTCTACCATGTTATAATTCTAACAGAATTCTTCTGGGAAACCCTGACTCGTTTTAAAATCATTTTGAGACCTTATATTATTTTATTTATTTACCTGACCAGTCATGCATTCTCATAAGAGTGCTGCAGGGGGAGCTCCACTGAAAGTTACTTCTGCTTTAAAAGTTGATTTGGCATAATATGTCTCCTTTAACGTTTGTTTGCAGTGGAAACCCCAACTCCAGGTTTGACCCTCAGAGCTGCTCCCACCACATCCCTCCATAATGTGACATCAGCACAGATACAAAGGACACAAGTCCCATCTGAAGTGAGCAGCTCACACCAACCTCAGGAGGAGCACAACAAACCCACACTGTCTGGTAGCTTCAGAAAAAATGATGTTCATAATCACACCTGCATTATTTGAGTTTCACTGACAGTTCTGAACTGACCTCTTTCAGCTGTGCCGCTGTATGTTGGTGCGACTATAACCACCATTGTGATCTTTACATCAGGGAGTATTTTGATTTGGTGCTGGAAAAGGAGAACCAACAGGCCAACAGGTGGGCCACACTCCAACACTAATAATACACTTTTTTATTTTGTTGGTCATTTTACACTTTTTTACAGAAGATCCAACTGCTGCTGAGTACTGTGAAATTCCAGAGGTGAGCTACTACAAATACAATAAAAATGAAATACTCCTTAAAGAAACTGTATGTAGCCTGTGCTATTACACTTTTAGTTCTAGGTTGCCAGTGCCTTAACCTGTAGACAGACACATGCAAGAATGAGTCATTCTTTTAATCAGACAGGAGTTTGTTTACCTCCTTTACATGTTTGAGCTACTTCCTGTCGCCTTCCTCAGAAGTGTCATGTGACAGTGCAGTAACATGTCCTGTCGGCTGAAGCAGCTCAAGACTCATCACTACAACGTATTTGAAATCCGTTTAAAACTGAAGACAGAATGAATTTTTACTAAAGAGAACAAACAGTACAAGTTTGTCTCATTCTCAGTGTATGGACAGTACATACTGCAGCAGCAGAGGCTGCACTAGCACTGACTCATGATTGGCTGTAGGTGCTGGGTTTAGATTTTCAGATTGGAGAAAATCTTGTTCTGAATTTGTCAAAGTGGCTCCAAGTTCCTTAAGTCCAAACCAGAGGTACGTCACCATCTGCCATGATCAGGACTGTCCGAATAGTGCGCGGAGTTAGCGAGGAGTTAGGAAAAAGAGCCTGCATGCTTCCTTCCCTACCTCCTTTAGCATAGGAACTTTAGGAGCATCCTAACCAGTCATAAGGAACTATGAGGCAACTCACAATCCAGTGCTCATTTTCAGCCAGAGTTTCTGAACACAGCCAAATTCGACATGAAGAACTTGTAAGGCATTAAAATCTAATTTCTTCAGACATTATACAGTACAACACATCTGGATAAACCCAACTTTGGGGTCTGTTGTCCCGGGCCCCAGGGCCTTAGGGGCCCGGAAATGGACCCTGTTCCTATTAAGCCCCATAGACCAACAGGCCCAGTTTCCATGCGCACCTTCTCATTAGTGTAGCTCTGGAACTACATGCGCCATCGAAAAAATTCCAAAAGTTCCTGAAAACAGAGAAGTTCTGCAGCACCCGCCATGGAGCCTGTACCATCATATCGAGTGCAGAGTGGCCACAATCTGGAGAGAGCGGCGGTAGTTTACAAGTGTTTTTTCTGTGCTTTTTCACTTTTTGTGTGCGTTTTTCTGCCAGATATTGAAAGCTGAACTCATCTTAGTAAAAGGGGCAAAAGCACTTACTCCTGGGACATTTCTGACATTTTTAAAGTCAAAGGAACAGAAAAAAATCCAGGTTGGAGTTTGATGCATGGAATTAAATAGGGCTAAAAGTGTTCATTCATATTAGGGGGGACCCATGGGAGTCTTCTTACCCCGGGCCTCCAAATTTCTCTTGACCAACCTGGTTTTGCTCATGCCCAGAAATAGTTCGCTGATGCTTATTGTTGTGAGCAAATGTGATGGGGCAGATTTATTTTGCTGGCAGAGAATACACGAGACATTCCCTCAAACATTTTTCCATAGAAAACCATTGAGCGTCAGTTTGGTGCTTAAGTAATACTTCTGGCTGCTATAAAAAAAGGTCTATGGGACACTGGAGTTTTTGAACATGGAAGTGAGCTGACTTGTCTGTTTTATTGAAATGTTTTTGATAAATATTGCAATTTAAAATGTTCAAATTATAACATATATAATAATGTTGCAGAAGTGTTAGAGATTATTAGTATAAGTATTATATGTATAAGAACAGAAACAAGCACTTCTTTTAGTTTTCATAACTGACATTTTACTGGACAAGAGTGCAGCTTTTTCACAATGTCTTAAACCAAAATGGAAGGTTTTGCAGACCAGCAGACTGTATGAGGAGGTCCCAGGCCAGACCAGACCAGGTCCTGTGGAGGTCTGTACTTCCTTCTCTTCCTCCCACCAGAAAACCACAAACACGATCTACAGCTTGGCCTCTGCTCCCAGTGCACAAGAGCAGGTAAGAAACTGAAGTATTACCCACAACATTAAAGTGGATTTCACAGGTTAGACGACTTATTCATTTCATCACTGTTTCCTAGTAACCATAATGTTAAAAGATGAGGTATTAGGCAAAATTAATTACTTTTACCATGCTATAACTGTTGATGAACAATTTAGAATCTTAATTAAATTTGCCACCCCAAATCGAGTTTGGGGAAATAAAGTCTAAGTATAAGGCACAGGTTTTCATATCAATGAAGAGAGCCAGGTTCCATCATTTACAAGGTCTTTATTTTATAATGTGGTAAGACGGGGTGGTGATGGTCAAGAAAGAAAAGAAAAGAACTAAATTATAAACTGGGCTTTTTTACCAGTTGTTACATTTATTTTACACATAATTTAGTTGAGGACATGTACATAAATAGTCCTGTGCATTTCATTAGTTCAGCTCCAAGTCTCTAAAATCAACTTGGGGAGTTAGTTAACACTGGGATTCACAGTCAGGCCCGTCTGAACGAAGCAAGGTGGACAACTCAATCCTGTCAATCACACATGTACAAAAGGGCAAGGCGACAGCTCCAGCACCCACACCGCGGCTCTCAGGAGACACATCTGGAAACAAAATGAAGTTACTTCTAATCCTACAGCTAAACTGGCAACGGAGGTCCGTAGCTCCAACATAACTTTAGCCTCATGTTGCGGGGTTTTGACCGTGACACTGCAACTATCCTGGAGCAGCGATCACACATGTACGGAGCACAACATGTGGCGCCAGGTAACAGGCCACGGCAGTAAATGGAACAACCTTATTAAAGACCAAACTAAATGAGTGAAGTGTGTAAAAAGTGAGAATACGACCTGGAGAGGGGAGGACACGGAGGTACACCGGGGGGACCCAGGAAGCGCTATTTATTGATTGACAGCGATCGTGATTGGCCAGTGGGAACACTCTCGTAAAGTGGCAAGGCCTACCTCCAGGTCACACTGCCACATCTTTAAAAATACATAGTTCATTTCAATAACAACAGCTACAACATTTTAAAAATAGGCCAAACAGTGGAAGGCAAAAACAGTAGAGAAAAGTAGTCTTACTCGCAAATTGTGAGATTTATTAGGACCTGCAACGTTTCGGCACTAGGCCTTCATCAGGCAAAGAGAGAGTGTGAGCTCAGGTGGCCATCTTAAATAGGGTGTGGCAAGCACCCAAGGGTGACAGGTCATAAAGGAAGTGTACCCAAAACAACATCATGCAAATTACATACAAGGCAATCAACATTTAACCAATGTAATATAAATCATGAAAAAATATACTATTACTACTACTAATAATAATATTAATAATGATAATTATAATAATTATTATTAATATTATTATTATAGTAGAAAAATAATTAAATAGAAAAATAGAACAGAAGAGTATCTTAATATATATATACATTGTATATATTCACCCCATGGAATAGGACTGGAGTGGTATATACATATCTGAACACAAGGGATCTTAAAGTCCAATCAATGTACAGACCTAACAGAGATAAGTAATAAATCTCACAATTTACAAGTAAGACTTGTGCGGGATTTTTTCCTCTATGTTCTCAGCTGCTCCCTCTCCTCCAAGGCACCCGTTTCAAGCAACTGATGTGCAACGTTCTCATTATTTTATATCGAAGGCAAAAACAGTAAAAGCCAAACAGGCAGAGGCAAAAAAACAAAAAACAGCAGAGGCGGAGTGCCCTGTGCCGCTGCTGATGTGGTCCGAACAGTGAAACTGGCCCCCTGCACCACCATGAGCCGCCAGTCACAGTGTGATATCCTTGTGGTTGAAGGAATTCGCGGACACAGGGTTGTAGCTTTTGTTCTTTTACTGAACACACCGCAGGTTATTACACACACACTGTTCTACTGCATGGCACTTAAACAACTTGTAAACCTGTTATTTAACCTATATTGCCACCTTGTGGACATTTGTCATACACTACACACAGCAAACAGCGGTTCAGGAGGATGGCTTTTGCGGGAGGACTTTGATTACATGCGGCACACAATACAGCTTAATGGAGCACGGGACTAATTTGGTCCTTGTAAGAATTTGGGCCGCATGAATGAGTGAATGAATGAATATCGGGTGTTCAGTACCTGTCACAGTTTTACCTGGTCATGGAGGACAAAGCGGTGACATGGACCCGGGAGTGCACGTGGGCAAAAGGGGGAGGGACAGAGAAGGGAGCGCTGAAATAGTCTGCCAGCTCAGCACCACAGAACTGCGGGTAAAGACCGCTACACACTAGAGGATTTTTCGGTCTTAAACGATTTTTAAACATGTGACAAAAAGCACACACCACAGACACAAGGAGAATCTGATGAGACTTAGAATCTCTGATCACAAAGACTGCAGCAGGATCTGTCTGCAGACCACAGGATATAAAGCTGTTAGCATGGTCGCATCAGCTGTTTCCTGTCTACAGTAAAACTACTCGCATTGAGAGTCTGAAGTGTTCAAAAGATCAGAGTTCTGCAATTCTAGTTTAGACACAAGTCAAAACTGTGTTGTTATTATGTGTGAAATGTGGTGCAATACTTCAGATACAGGATTTTGAAAGCATAAAAGATTGGAGATAAAGTCCACAGGAAGTAGAATCACTATCACGAATCTGCAGCTTCACCTCGTGCGCTGTGTGGATGGAAACAGACGTTGTGGAACTTTCGCCTTTTTACTTTCAAACAACGCTTCAAAATGCTCGAGTCATTATTTGCGGAGGACAATTTCTATAGATAATGTGAATCAGATGCTGCACTTTATGGGAGCTGAGGAATAAAGTCTTAATTTTCGCTATATCCCGAGTTTGTTGCGTCTCTGTGTCCATCGCTCCTCTGCCCCTGACGCTCTGTGTTACTGTCTGTTACCATCACCTTATTGATGTTTGATCTGACACTGCACACATGAGGAGCGCTTTGAAGAAATCGCAGCTAAAATCAGGCAAATTCTCCTGTAGTGTGTTGGCCTTAAGAGCTCCTTCAGCGTAGAACCTCAAAGCTGGTCTGGCCACATAACCTTGTTCCATCATCAAATCAGATGCCCGAAGTTTTTATGTCACCTGTGCATGTTTCAGCCGACGTTACCCATGTGACAATTCTCCAGAAATACACAAAAACATGTTCACATGAATTTGCTGGAGGGGATAAACACTTTTGGCTCTTCCTCACTGTCCCTGACCAGTCCTCCTGTAGAACTGACCTCAGACCTTTGACTGAGACACAAAGGCCACCTGAGAAGCGCAGTGGAAATGTTGCTGCAACAAAACTTGAATTTCCCTCAGAATAAATAAATGTAATGTAACAGGAACCAAAACAAGAATAGAATAGAACAGCCTTTTATTTGTCAATTCCTTCACATGTACAAGACGTACGAAGCAATCGAGATTGGACTTGTCGCCCCGTCCGTACATTACAACATACAAAGAGAACAATATTACATGGGGAAGACAACACGGACCGGACAGGAAGGCAGGCAGCAGAATAAACAAAAAACAGCATCACATGAGGACAGGGGGAGGGAAAAAACGAGGACGAGTCTAAAAAACAACTCTAAATTTGGCAATAAATAACAACTGTATTTTTTGCATTTACTTTTTAATGACATATTTCAGACGCTATGCACTTTCTCCCACAAAATATTTACACAGGTATTATCCCTCCAAACTAAGTCATATTTAGAAATAAACATAAAACCTATATGCACTTTAAAATAGCCTACATTAGTCTAAAATGTCATGCTTTCTTCAGTTTTTTTTGTTTGTTTGTTTTTTTCAGAAAAACCAACTGTATGAAGAGATCCCTGGTACCGTGGAAATCACTCCTGCTTCTTCGTGCTATAAGGAAAATGATATCTACAGCCGAGCCTCACTGCCCGCTCAACAGCCATGGGGAAAGTAATATTTAAGACATGACAGAAAGACTGAAAAAAAAGTGGACAAAACATGTTTGGCCAATAAACTCATAAAAACTATGCTATATATCCCTGTCTTTTTTATTTTATTTAGGGCCTCTAGTATGTGTCAGTAGCGATTAATTTTACACTACACTGTACATTTTACCTTCCTGTAAATGTACCCACTGTAACAAACTGTCAGAACATGCCAATGATACGATTTGTTTTTCTCATATCCAAGACACTCGCTAAGGAACGACCTATGGACATTGAGATGCTACAGGTTTTGTGGACCATATGTGGCAGCAAATGTTGCAGATCTTCCAGAGGAAACACTTTGAGGATATGGTCCATTTCATCACCAACCAAACCACGGCACTCTTTAAAATACAAATATGGCATATCTGGATAAACCCAACTTTATATAATAATGAAAATAAAAGCATTTAGAGGTCTGTTGCCCTGGGCCCTAGAATTGGATCCAGTTCCTTTTAATTGATGTTAGAGGGGGCCCCATGTGAGGCTGCTTGCTCCAAGACTAGACAAGGTGAGGCAAGTTTTTATTTTTTTTTCTAAGAACAAATAATAATAATAATATCTTCCATTTATATACGGCTTTTCAAGACACCTAAAGCGCTTTACAATAACACACACACATACGAGTGTGATTAGGTTGGACTAAAAGACAAACAGAAATGTTTTGAGAAGCGATTTGAATTGATCAGTGGTCTCAGGAGTTTGTATGTGTGGTGGGAGAGTGTTCAATATCGCAGAGGCCCGGACACAGAAGGCTCCATCCGCAATCTGGAGCAGGGAACGGTGAGCTGAGAGGAAGAGGAGGAACGGAGAGTCCTGGAGGGTGTGTAGGATTGGAGCAGGTCTGAGAGGTAATGAGGGGCCTGGGCGTGGAGGGACTTGTAGGTGAGAATTTTCTACTGGACCTGGTATTTTATGGAAAGCCAGTGCAGGTGGGCGAACCTGCGTGAAGTTGGCCCCTCATCAAACGCAAACCTACACAAAAACTGTCAATAATTTGTGCTGTTTTGTGCTGTGACAATTTTCAATTCAATTCAATTTCAATTCAATTCAATTCAATTCAATTCAATTCAATTCAATTCAATTTATTTTGTAGCGCCCAAAATCGCAACAACAGTAGCCTCTAAGGGCGTTCCAAGATATGGATGAGTAAAACATACACACAGACATATCAAAACAGGAATAAACAACATTCATGTAAAGCAGCAAATGAAACATTGTCCAGTCATCCCCTGTCCTTAGACCCTCCTTCTCAGCAAGGAAAAACTCCAAAACACCCAGGGTCCTGGGAAAAAGAAGAAACCTCGGGGAGAACTACAGTGAAGGAGGGATCCACTCCCATGGACGGACAGGCTATAGATGTCCAGGCCCGTGGGCCAGAGGAGGAGGAGAAGAGGGGCGAGGAGGAGGAGCCGGGCGAGGAGGAGGAGCCAGGCGAGGAGGAGGAGCCAGGCGAAGAGGAGGAGCCAGGCGAGGAGGAGGAGAGAGGTCCAGCTGCCATCAGGCGTCTGAAAGAGTTCCACTCCACAGGGGGAGTGGGACAGGGGACAACATGTGAATAGCAATGAACAAACTACAGATGAGAACATAGTGAGTGATGCTGGTGAGAAAAAGGAGGAAACAGAGGACAGTGCTCAGGTTGCCACACTTCCCCAGCTTGTTATCTCCTGCATGCAGCTTATCTTAGTGACATCAACTAAGTAACCTGGTCATAAGCTATTCCGAAGAGGAAGGTTTTAAGCCTGGTCTTAAATAAAGAGACTGTGGGTGCCTGTTTAACATCAACAGGGAGTTGATTCCATAACACAGGAGCTTGGTAACTGAAGGCTCTCCCCCCCACTGTACTTTTAGACACTCTAGGAACCACTAATAATCCTGCATTCTGAGAGCGAAGTGCTCTATTTGGCTGATAGGGGACAATGGCATCCTGAAGATATGATGGGGCCATATTGTTTAAGGCTTTGTATGTCAGAAGGAGAACTTTGAATTTAATTCTAAACTCGACAGGAAGCCAGTGAAGTGATTTTAACACAGGACTGATGTGATCATGTCTTTTAGTTCCTGTTAGGACTCTGGCCGCTGCATTTTGGACCAACTGGAAGCTTCTTAAAGTACCTTTAGTGCAGACGGTGAGCAGAGAATTACAGTAATCTAGTCTGGATGTAACAAATGCATGGATAAGTTTTTCAGCATCATTTTTAGGCAAAATTTTTCTGATTTTAGTTATGTTTCGCAGGTGAAAATATGCAGTTTTACAAGCTTGGTTTATATGAGCTGTGAATGAGAGATTTTGGTCAAATACGACTCCAAGGTTTTTTACAGTAGAGCTAGAGGCTATACTCACATTGTCAAGTGAGATTATCTGGTCTGACAGAGAATCTCTCTGACCTTTAGGACCGACAACAATGACCTCTGTTTTTCAGGGTTTAAGAGGAGGTAATTCAGGGTCATCCAGGTTTTGATGTCCTTCACACAGGCACTGAGCTTATCGATTTGATCGGTCTGATTAGGTTTCATTGATAAGTACAGCTGAGTGTCATCAGCATAGCAGTGGAAATTAATGCCATGTTTTCTGATAATGTTACCTAATGGCAACATATACAGAGTAAACAGGATTGGACCAAGCACAGATCCTTGTGGAACACCACAAGCTACTTTAGAGCAGGGAGAGGTGCACTGGTTTACACTAACAAACTGGTACCTATCTGATAGATAGGATTTAAACCATTTGAGGGCGGTCCCTCTGACACCTATGTCACATTCTAACCTCTGCAGTAGAATGTTGTGATCAATGGTGTCAAACGCTGCACTGAGGTCCAGTAGGACCAGGACTGAAGCCAGCCCGTTATCAGCAGCTAGTAGCAAATCATTTGTCACTTTAAGCAGAGCAGTTTCTGTGCTGTGGTGAGCTCTGAAACCAGACTGAAATTTTTCATATAAATTATTGCCCTGCAGATGGTGACAAAGCTGTTTCACCACAACTCGTTCCAGAATCTTTGAGAGAAATGGAAGATTCGAGATAGGTCTGTAGTTGGCTAGTTCATCAGGATTTAAGCTAGGTTTTTTCAAAAGCGGTTTAATTACAGCATATTTAAAGGACTGAGGAACAAAGCCATTTTCTAATGACATATTTATTATGTTATGGATGGAACCTATTATTAAGTGGAGAGCTTCTTTGAGGAGTTTGACTGGAATAGGGTCGAGCAAACAAGTTGATGGTTTGGACGACATGATGACTGAGGTAATCTCCACCTCATCGACAGGAGTAAATTTGTCTAATGCTGTTAGAGGATTTATGTGGGATATTGGTGTTACAGACTGGATTTGCAGAATTTGCTCGGGGCTGATTTTTGGAGTGGCTTCGTTGATCTTGTCTCTAATGGTTATAATTTTGTAATCGAAGAATTCAAGAAAGTCATCACAACTGAACTTTGAAGGGAGAAGAGACTCAGGGGCAGTATGCGAGTTTGTCAGCCTGGCTACAGTGCTGAACAGAAATCTGGGGTTGCTTTTGTTTACTTCTATTAGGTTTGAATAGTATCTGGTTTGTGCTTTTCGCAGAGCGGCCTTATAAGAGAGCAGGCAGAGCTTCCATGCCTTCAGAGACTGCTCGGAGCGCGAGCGGCGCCAGAGCTTCTCTGTGCGTCTCACGTGTTGTTTGAGTGATCACAGTTCTGGAGTAAACCAAGGAGCCGGAGGTCTTGGTTTAATGCTTTTCTGTCTTAGCGGAGCTGCAACATCGAGAGCAGATTTTAGGGTGAGCATTGTCCTATCAACAAACTGATCCATGATAATTGGATTAAAGTTGTTCTCATTGTCACATGGCATATCATTTAATACTGGCTCGATTATTTCTTTGAACTCGGCTACCGATTTTTCTGATATTGTTCTTTTCATTATAGTTTTCTCCTGCAGAGCTGGATAGTCTTTTAGTACGAATTGAAAGGTTATTAAAAAATGGTCAGAGAGTATAGGGTTTTGAGGAATTACAAGTAAATCACTAATCTCAATACCATAAATTAGGACGAGATCGAGAGTGTGATTGTGACAGTGAGTCGGCTTGTTCACACTCTGGGTAAAACCGATCCCATCCAGGAGAGCACCAAAAGCACTGCTGAGGCACTCACTGCTGTTATCAACATGAATGTTGAAATCTCCAACTATAACAATCCTTTCCCATTCCAAAACTAAACTTGAAATAAAGTCAGAAAACTCTGTCAGAAACTCGGCATATGGACCAGGAGGTCGGTAGATTGTTATAAATATAACAGCTTTTTGGTTTTTCCAGTTGGTGCACGTAATAGATAGTGCGAGGCTTTCAAAGGAGCGGAATGTATAATTAGATTTGAGGCTGAGAATTAGGCTGGAGTGAGAAATGACGGCCACACCGCCACCTCGACCAGTGCTCCTGGCACTTTGAAAGTTCACGTGACTTGGAGGTGTAGATTCGTTTAGTCTAACATAATCATTTTCCTGAAGCCATGTTTCAGTTAAAGCTAGAAGATCAATATTAAAGTCGCCAATTAATTCATTTATTAAAAGAGATTTAGAAGAGAGGGACCTGATGTTTAGCAGTCCACATTTTACACACTTATCATTTTGCTTATTTGCGACACATGTATTTATTTTTATTAAGTTATGAGGTCTGACGCCTTTCCTATCAGAGTTCAGTTGACTTTTATTTGTGCTTTTACATGCTTAATTTGTTTGTTTGCAACACAATTATTTATTTTTATTAAGTTATGAAACCTGACGCCTTTCCTATCAGACTTTAGTTGAGTTTTATTTGTGCTTTTTATGCATTTATTTTGTTTATTTGCGATGCATGTATTTATTTCTATTGAGTTAGGAGATCTGATACCTTTCCTATCAGAGTTTAGGTATGTTTTGTTTGTGCTTTTGTGCGTGGGCCATACACAACCTCAGCCGGTCTGGGAGAATTGTTCATGCAGGGTGGCTCAGAGGAGGCCCCTGTGCGTGGCGCACACACAGTCTCAGCCTGTTTGGAGCTGTTCTCGCTAACAGAGCAGTGCCTCACTAGTCTACTCTGCTCCCTAGCGTCACTGACACTCCCTGAGCTAGTCTGTGTGCTAGTCTTACCTGATGGTCATCTAAGACTAACCATAATATTCTGCACTAGGAGGGAGGACCCAGCCGCGGTGGGATGAATGCCGTCACTACGTATAAGCCTGGGCTTCCCCTCAAATGCCCTCCAGTTGTCTATGAAGACGACATCATTCTGCGGGCACCAATTGGACAACCACTGGTTGACAGCTGAAAAGCGGCTGAACATTTCACAATTGGCATAATTTGGAAGGGGGCCAGAGAAGTACACGGACTCCGACATCGACTTAGCCAAATCACAAACTGCCGCTATCTGCAACTTCACCACCTCTGACTGACCGCGCCGAGTATCGTTACCCCCCGCGTGTATATCGATCCGGCGGTACCTGTTCTTACTTTTCTTTAAAAGCCTAAGATTCCCTCGATGTCACCCAGTCTGGCTCCAGGGTAACACCGTGTGGAAGCTGCAGGCAGTTCCACGCCCTGACTATGGAGCTCCCTATGACTAGAGTGTCCCGCGTCCAGCTCAAGGGGGCGAACCTGTTCCCGGACGGGAGCGCCCTGCTCTCAGCCCTGTGTCCCTGGTCTCCTGGAGTCCTGCGCTCAGCTATGTGTCCCTGATCTGCAGTCCTGGTCTTAGCCCTGCGCTTGCGTCTAAATGTCACAAAACTGTCCTGGTCTGGTCCCGGCTGCACGGGATGCGCCGGGGGGGGGCTGCTCTCGCTAGCTACGCTCAAGCTAATGCGGTCCGCGGTCCCTGCTACTGCCTGACTATAACTCGGCTTGAGAGCCTCCAATGAGCGGATCCGCGTTTCTAACTCTGTAACCCTGGCCTCGAGGACTGCCACTACGCTGCACTTAGCGCAACTATCCCTGTCACTATCAAATAAGCCAGGGTTCTCACTCCACATGTTGCAACTAGAGCAGGAAAGAGGGGCGAGAGTTTTAGCCATGATGCTAGGCTAGGCTAGATCAGGCTGAAACTACAAGCTGAAACTACAGAGAGAGAGAGGCTTAGACCACGAATTACGGAGCGCTAGATGCTGAATAAACTTCGATGGTTTGACGAAGTACTCAGGCACTAGTTTAGATGGATTCGTGGATTAACAGATTCAGTAGAGAGATGCTAGTAAGAGTGCTTCGCAAAACAGCTCGCAAACAGAATTCACTCACCCGGAAGTGACGTCAGGCAAACAGGCAGGTACCGTGACACCTCCAGGAAAGTTAGATTCGGCTCTTTTCATTTGTGTGAGTATATTTCTAAAATTATTCATTATTATTTCTGCAATAATTATATGACGTCATTTCCGCTCAGCTGATGGCAGCGACTTTAGCAAATCTCTGCAAAACTAGTGAAGAGAAACGATCTGAGGCTGCAGAAAAGTCTGTATCAGTCTTTAGGAATTTGCTTTTGATTCAGATTTTATATAATAATACAGACTTTTCCACAGCCTGAGATCGTTTATCGCCACTAGTTGTGCGGAGTTTGCCGACGTCAGCTGAATGGAAATGACGTCCTTAAAAATAATAATGAAGAATTTTATAAATACAATACAATTCTCGCACAAATGAAAATTGTCACAACACAAAACAGCGCAAACGAAATACAAACGTTTTCTATAATTTTCTGCCTGTTTTGAGGCTGTTTCACATTTTGAGGGGCTGGATGACGTCATTGGCCAAAAATAAAACTGCAAATGTCTTAAGAACCATAATTGCACGAACAAAACTGCAGCACAAAACAGCACTAATGAAGCACAAACGACTGATATAGTTTTTGTGTAGGTGTGAGTTTGATGGGGGCCAACTTCATGGAGGTGGTGGGCGAGGGTGGGGGTGATGTGTTTCCAGGGCTTGGTCTGAGTGAGAACCCTGGAAGCAGAGTTTTGGATGTATTGAAGCCTGTCCAGTAGCTTTTGGGAAATCGCGGACAGTGTTTGAGGAACCGAGTTCGGGAAAGATCAACGGAGGCGGGAGATGTTGAGGAGGTGGTAAAAGGCAGATTTTGTTATTGGTTTGATATGGGGTCTATAGGACACTGCAGTTTGTTATTGTGGAAGTCAGCGGACTCTTCGCTTTTATTGGAACGTTTTTGATGAATATACAGCGATTTAAACTGTTCAAATTATAACATAATGATCTACAGCTCTCAGATATTATAACTATATAACAGAAACAAGCACAAGAGCACTTACATCTTACTAGACAAGACTGTAGCTTTTTCACCACATGTTAAACCAAAATCAAATGTTTTAAAGACCAATGCAATTAGAGGATAGACAATTTCTGATATCAACTACAAAACTGTCTGTCCTAGTAGTCATAAAGCAACAGATGAATTTCAGTCTATACCACGAGTTTGTTTCCAACCATAATAAAACCCAGCAGGACAACATCTCATAGTGCTATACCTCACAGATAACATCATTCCATTTTATTCTGCTTATCTGGGGCTGGGTCGCAGTGGCAGCAGTCTAAGTAGGGACTTCCTTCACTTATCAATATTTATCAAACCAACCGTTTGAAGAGATCTCTGCTTGTGTGTAAACCTGCCACACTCCTGCTCCTTCCTGCTGCAAAGAAGAGAGTATCTACTGCCTAATCTCATTGTCCACCCAACAGCCACCGGTGTATCATCTATGCACGCTTCTATACTTGTTTTTTTGGTTAACTGTCTCTTTTTATGGCTTACTAGTATTTATGAGTAACAGTTAATTTGGCACTACATTGGTACATTTTACCTTCCTGTAAATGTACCCACTGTAACGAACTGTCAGAACGCTCAAACACTTTAGCCCGTTGGCCCCATAGATGAGAATAAATAATAATAATAATAATAATAATAATAATAATAATAATAATACATCGGTTTTATATAGCGCTTTTCACAGTAACACAAAGACGCTTCACAATGAGGTAACAATAAAGCAAGGGCAGAACAGACAACACAGTAATGAGGAGCGGTCATGTGTGGGGACTGTAGCTCTGAGGAAAAGGTGAGTTTTGAGCAGTTTTTTGAAGGTGTTAAGTGAGTCTGGGTTTCTGATGTGAAGGTGGAGAGAGTTCCAGAGGGCGGGGGCAGCAATGGCAAAGGCTCGGTCCCCCAAGGTCCGGTGCTTTGATTTGACTGTGGGAGTGAGGAGGTTGGAGTCGGCTGATCGGAGGCGGCGGGAGGGACGGTGGGGCTGGACCAGGTCTGTGAGGTATGGAGGGGCCTGGTTGTGGAGGAGCTTTGTAGGTGATCAAGAGGATCTTGAAATTGATGCGCTGTTGGATGGGGAGCCAGTGGAGTTGTTGCAGAACTGGGGTGATGTGGTCTTGTGAGCAGGTGTGGGTGAGGAGGCGGGCGGCAGAGTTTTGAACATACTGAAGTTTTTGAAGGTCAGTGGAGGGAAGTCCGTAGAGGAGGCTGTTGCAGTAATCAAGTCTGGAGGTGATGAAGGCGGATGAGAGTTTCGGCAGCGGAGGGGGAGAGGGAGGGGCGAAGGCGGGCAATGTTACGGAGGTGGAAAAAGGCGGTCTTGGTGACGTGGCGGATGTGTGGTCTGAAGGGGAGGTTGGGGTCGAAGATGAAGCCAAGGTTTCTGATCTGAGCTGAGGGGGTGACTGTGTGGCCGTCTATGGTGAGAGTGAAGTTCTGAGCAGAGGGGACGAGAGATTTGGGACAGACGATGGTGAGGATTTCAGACTTGTTACAGTTGAGTTTGAGGAAATTAGTGGTCATCCAGGATTTTATTACAGAGAGGCAGTTTGAGAGGGTGGAGGTGGTGGCAGAGGTGATGGTTTTGGTGGAGAGATAAAGCTGAGTGTCATCGGCATAGCAGTGAAATTTGAGTCCATGTTGGCAGATGATGTGACCGAGGGGAAGCATGTAGAGGATGAAGAGGAGGGGACCGAGCACCGAGCCTTGGGGGACTCCGTGAGTGACCGGTGTGATGTGAGATGAACAGTTATTGATGGAAATGTAGTGGGATCTATTTGAGAGGTAGGAGGTGAACCAGGAGAGAGCAGAACCGGTGATGCCAATGGAGTGAAGACGGTGGAGGAGAATGGAGTGATCGATTGTGTCAAAGGCGGCGGAGAGGTCAAGGAGAAGGAGGATGGAAAGAGATCCGGAGTCTGAGGCGAGGAGGAGGTCATTTGTAACTTTGATGAGGGCTGTTTCTGTGCTATGATGGGTGCGAAAACCGGACTGGAAGGATTCGTATAACTGACTGGAGTGAAGGTGATCCTGAAGCTGAGTGGATACGGAATGTTCAAGGATTTTGGATAGGAACGGGAGGTTTGAGATGGGGCGGAAGTTGTTAGGGTCATCAGGATCCAGACCAGGTTTTTTGAGTATGGGGGTGACTGCAGCAAGCTTGAAGGTGGGGGGAACAGTTCCAGAGGTAAGGGATGAGTTTATAATGTCGAGGATGAGTGGGCTGAGGCAGGGGAGACATGTTTTGATCAGAGGAGAGGGGATAGGATCTAGTGCACATGAGGACAATTTGCTCTTGCTGAGGTATTTGGTGAGATCGGAGGTTGAGATGGGTGACAATGAAGACAGGCAGTTTTGTGGGGTATTGGGCAGGACAGGTTGGGAGTCAGGACTGAGAGGAGTGAAGGTAGAAAGTTGCTGGTGGACGCAGTTGATTTTGGAGTGGAAGAAAGAGAGGAAGGTGTTACATTTGTCTGTGGTGAAGGAGTGGGAGATACTGTCCATGGGCTTGAGCAGGTTGCTTATAGTATTAAACAGTGAGCGGGGATTGGAGGAATCATTGAGGATTATGCCAGAGTAATATGAAGTGCGGGCGGCTGAAAGTGCGGTTCTGTAGGGGTGGGTGTGGTCTTTGTAAGCTTGAGTGTGTACTGTGAGTCCGGTTTTCTTTGAGAGGCGTTCAAATTTCCTGCGTTGTTTTTTTGAGTTGGTGAAGTTCAGGGGTGTACCAGGGGCAGAGCGAGTAAATGACACCAGTTTGGTTTTGACAGGGGCAAGAAAGTCAAGGCAGGAGGAGAGTGTGTTGTTGAAGTATGTGACCAGGTCCTCAGTGGTTGGGTTATTGGGGAGAGTGGATGTAGCAATGGTGTTGGAGATGTGGGTGCTGAGGGTGAAGGGGCAGTAATCGCAAACAGTAGAAGTTCATAAGATTGATAAATCCCAGGCATGGTAAGAGTTCTTAAAGTTCGTTTCCACAGAGTGCTAGAGTTGAGTTTGGGTTGTAGTTAGTTGATGGTTGAGTGTCCATTTGTTACTCCAAGAACGTACGAACGTAAGTGTCCATTGTCTCAAAAAAGAGACGATCCAGAGCGCATTGGAGGTGGTGGAGCAAGCGAAATACAAAAAGGCTACAGAGCCTCCTACCGCACACTGAAGTGTAGGCTGATCCAGGTCAACAGGTCTTAAGTCGGGCTGCTGGCCCTTTGATTAGCAGCAGCAGGACAACCCAACAACAGTCCAAAAACCTGGCCTGTGCAAGAACATGCATGTATAAATAATCTGTGTACACAATAGATGCCTAATAATTAAATAATTAGCAATGAGTAATATAAATTGTAAGCAACTTGAATGTACAATACTAATAGAAACATAATTCTGCAGCACCATTTCCCTAATAATAAAGTGCATAGTACTTAATCACAATTGCATATCATTATCACTATTAGGGACAAATAATCATGATTAAAAGGGTCAATAAATGTTGATTCAGTGTGTGAATATACTGGATAACACCTTAGACCCGTGCTAAACCAAGGCTAGTGCCGGCTAGCGCCGGTTAGCATTAGCGCCGGTTAGCATTAGCATCAACACCATCAACACTCACCGATTCCTCAGTTACTTCCATACATGGATCAGTCAGTGTCTCACTTGCAGCGGAGGCATCTACAAGGTTAGGGAGCACAACGCTTAAAAACCGGATCACTTAGTTGAACAATAAGCGATTAAATGAGCAAAATAGGTTACCTGCAGCTTGCTCGCAGTCCTACTAGCCACACACCTAACAGCCAAGTGAGTGTCTGTATATTGAAAATGGGGGCGGCGCAAAATCTCGGGACCTAACTCAAATCACGCGAGACTTCAAAGGACATTAAAATGACAGCGGCAGCTCAAAGGTAGAGAGGGAGAAACCATAGATTACTTATTAATGAATTTATTATATATATCAATGCACAAATATTTTATAATTTAAAATATAGACCTGGGTTACACCAGGCCAAGAGGCAGCAGTGAATTCATTCAGTTACAATATTACAGACAAATGAACCTCAGTTATCCACTCGTCTGCACTTTACAGCGTTCCATTCTGTACAGTAGTGAGACCCGGTTTACTTTACTCTTATCTTCTTATCACCAGTGCACTTCCATTCTCTTTGTCAATTTTGTACATATACTTATTCATATACTTTATATTATTATTTTTATTATTATTTCTATTTTTTATTATTATTGTTTATCTTGATTTCATGCACACTTTTTTCCTTTTTTGCACTAAACTGTCCTGGAGCTACTGTGACTGTTGAATTTCTCCACTGCGAGATCAATAAAATCCTGTCTTATCTTATCTTATCTTAAAATGTTTTTGAAATCTACCTTGATCAAGCAGATGCCGTGTGTCCTTTTGAGGGTCTGAGCCTGAACAAAGGTCTGGAGGGTCATTCAGACCTGTTATAAACGCACAGATTTGACTAATTCACCGTTTCGAGCACCAGTCTATGACCCTCGATCGGCCTCACGCTGCTCTGTGTTTTATTTAATATGTGGTCCTTGATGAAAAAAAGTTTGGCCACCCCTGGGTTAAAAGGTCAACACATTACACCGGTGAGGTGTAGAGCTGCAGTTATGAACAGGAAGTCAACAGACTTGTTTCTAAAGATATCAGACATTAACACTAAAAAGAGAAAAAAGTTTGCCCTCCACAGATCTGTACCGAGCTGTGCTGTTTGACACTTTGACATGAGCCCGGACATCCTTTATGTGGCCTGCATGAGCGCTCACATCAAGATGAAACGCCCGCCCCTCTGCAGCCAACTTAAAAACAGCGAGAACCCTCCATTTCCACTGACGCACTATGAACAAGTTCATTACAGCGGCTCTTCTTCTGACCAGCTTCAGTAAGTCTCACCCAACATTTGAACGCATTTATCATCACTTAAAGCTAATTTACTGCTGTAATCATTTTGGTTTCAGGCTGGAGCTCTTGGTCTATCGTGGTGAGCGTCAGACCTGGTGAAGATGCAGTCTTGCCATGCAGGAAAAGAAGTTCAGAAATGTTTTGGGCCAGTTTACTTGACAATCAGAACTACACATGTATCGCCACCACCGCCACCACCGCCTTAATGTGTCAAGGAATGAAAAATGATGCAAGATTTGAAATTAATGTCAGCTCTTCTTTTGTCAATCTCACCATCAAGCGTGTCAAAATGGCCGATCGTGGTTTCTACTTTTGTGTCTTTAATTTTTTTAATTCTGGAGAGGTTAATGTTGTGCAGTTAAATGTTGAAGGTAAGATTTAACATTTTTTTACTCATTTTATTTTCATATTTGGCTTCTTTTTACATTATTTGCTTTCCTCCTGTGGCATTTAATTCCATTTCTTAATTCTGTAACTTTTTAATTATGTGAAAAATAGTGTTCCCCAAGGATGGGATCTGGCTCCCAAGTTTTTCTTTAAACGGAGAGACTTTATAGGGAAATAAAAGCCTGTGTACATCTAACAAAATGTATTATGTTCTTTAAAGATGTTGAAAATCACAACGTGCAAGACCCAAAAGAGAATACCGGATGTGATGGTATGGTTTAAACATGAAACACAAATACATTTTGGTAATAGTGTTAACGTCTGTAAACCTTTATGTATCTTTATAGACACTTTCGTGGTATGGATAAGCTTAATACTTGGAGGTCTGTGTGTTCTTCTTATACTTGTCATAGTCGGGTTTGCTCTTAAAATCAAGAAAATTCAATCAGGTATGTGACATTTCATTTATTTATTTCATCAATTTGTTAAATACTTACTGACCACGAACTCTACTGCAGCTCAAAGTCAAGAAGCCAATGGATCCAGCAAGGTACATTTGAAGCCAGTATATTTTATGAAAAGAGGACGCATGTTTGTGACTTAATGCTTTACCTTACAGGACGAGGTAACGAAAGACCTCAACTACGCAGCCGTGAATTTCCGGCCAAAAGCAAGACACACCAGAAGGGCCTTAGATATTGATCCAAATGTCATTTACACTGCCACCAGATAAATAAAATGTGTTTATTTGGGACCATTTCATTGTTTGAATCGCCTGTAGTGTAAAGGTTACTGTGGCTTACCACAGTCAGGGGTGTTTTGTGCAGCACAGCACATGTGCATGTTTCACTTTCCATTGAGGTGCAAACAAAACCACAAACACATTGTGCATCAACACAGGAAGTGTATTGAAAATAGCTCATTTTCATTCATGTTAGGGTCAGTCTTAAGGTCATCCCAAATATATATTTAGCAGTGGTGGGCTGTCAGGGCCTGCAAGGCCTTCTCTGCTGGCCTAAAGAAAATCTGACTCACAGACTGATGCTAATTATATTTAGTCCATGAATACTTATTAAATAATTCCAAATGGTCTGTCCTTCCCTTCACAGCCTTTACCCTGGTTGTGCTGCTTCCAGACATGTATTTTCATATTAAAGCGTTTAACCAATCACATTTCAGTCACCATTTGTTGCCAGGCAGGGACAAAGTCAAAGAAATCTGCCTGAGCCCTTCACAATCAGTTCTGTGGACCCTCTAGTAAAAAATAAGTGTCGATGAAACTATTGCTTCAGCCAATCAGATTTTGAGTTGGCGACACCAAGGCCTTTAGCAGGTCTACGGTAACGTCCTTTGATTGGCTCGTCAGAGAGCGAACTAGCCGGAGCAAACTGCATCTGTAGCTACACGGACAGAAATATAGTTGTGTTGATTTAATAACTGTTTTTTCAACCCACAATGGCTGAAGGAGGAGAAGAAATTGATTTTGTTGCAGATTTATTGTCAAAGCCATTTTCAAGACGGACTTTCCAAGAAAAGCTGGACATAGTTAAGAAAGGTCGGGCAAGTCACAACTGGGAAAAGGATTTGTCCGTCACTTTCAGTCCACTAACTACGAGCGGTGCCCCTGGCTCACAGGCTCTGAGGAACAGAGCAGATTGTATTATTGTATTGCTGGGAGCGTGTTATTTGCCTCTGATACCGTTGAGCGAGAGAGAAGCCGATACGAGGAACTCTACAAGGCGCTGAACGCAGCGGTTGGCGGGTTTAGAGGTGCACAGGAGGAAGCGCGGTCCACACAGCAAATGAACAAGACACGATCCACGCGGTGTCCACGCCGTACAAGAGGAGATGCGGCGCTCACGGTACGGAGGAGGTGCGGCTCACTACATTTACTTGGCCCAGTGCTTTATGGGAAGGTTTTCAGATCATGAGTGAGGAAGACGTGTTCAACATATAGTTCTACCCCTGAGCCGTGTACTGAGGCCCAGATGTGTAAAGTGGTTTTATGTATGAATGTATCTAGATTGTGCTATTATATATATCTATTGGTAAACGCTAGAATTGCAGGAAAAATAAAACTTGCCAAGTTTTATTAAGGTTCATTCAAGTTTCTTTATGTCAGAGCAACTGCCCCTCAAAGTTCCTGTGCACGTCCCTGCACCCCGGGTTTGTTTCTTCACTAAAGGCATTTATTGTGGCTACATGTGTTACCTATCTGCGATGCAACGGCCCTTATTACTGCATTTCTGCATAATGAGATTGTTTTTATAGTTATTGATGAGTGGATCGATTCAGACGTAGCACTACTGAAGGCCGACGTGTGAAATGCACGGCCCGCCACTGCGTCGTGGTGAACTGTAAACTTCACGTCACAATTTCCCCTCGTAAAAAAACAAATGTAAAAGACATTTCCACAAAAACAAAACCACCGTCGAGTCAGAGCCGCTTCGATACTTCACGGGCGACGCTAACCTGAGGCACTGCTCTGTCTGACGACCTGCTCCAATCTGAGCTTCACCAGGGGCTGGTTTTAGACCTGGTTTAGTCCTGGTTTAGACCTGGTTTAGTCCTGGTTTAGGCCTGCTTTAGTCCTGGTTTAGTCCTTGTTTAGTCCTGGTTTAGGCCTGGTTTAGTCCTGCTTTAGTCCTAGTTTAGACCTGGTTTAGTCCTGGTTTAGGCCTGCTTTAGTCCTTGTTTAGGGCTGGTTTAGACCTGGTTTAGTCCTGGTTTAGGCCTGCTTTAGGCCTGGTTTAGTCCTTGTTTAGGGCTGGTTTTAGACCTGGTTTAGACCTGGTTTAGACCTGGTTTAGTCCTGGTTTAGGCCTGCTTTAGTCCTGGTTTAGGCCTGGTTTAGGCCTGGTTTAGTCCTGGTTTAGACCTGGTTTAGTCCTGGTTTAGTCCTTGTTTAGGGCTGGTTTAGACCTGGTTTAGTCCTTGTTTAGTCCTGGTTTAGGCCTGGTTTAGTCCTGGTTTAGGCCTGCTTTAGTCCTGGTTTAGTCCTTGTTTAGTCCTGGTTTAGGCCTGGTTTAGTCCTGCTTTAGTCCTAGTTTAGACCTGGTTTAGTCCTGGTTTAGGCCTGCTTTAGTCCTTGTTTAGGGCTGGTTTAGACCTGGTTTAGTCCTGGTTTAGTCCTGGTTTAGGCCTGCTTTAGGCCTGGTTTAGGCCTGGTTTAGTCCTTGTTTAGGGCTGGTTTTAGACCTGGTTTAGACCTGGTTTAGACCTGGTTTAGTCCTGGTTTAGGCCTGCTTTAGTCCTGGTTTAGGCCTGGTTTAGTCCTGGTTTAGACCTGGTTTAGTCCTGGTTTAGGCCTGGTTTAGGCCTGGTTTAGGGCTGGTTTAGACCTGGTTTAGTCCTTGTTTAGTCCTGGTTTAGGCCTGGTTTAGTCCTGGTTTAGGGCTGGTTTAGGGCTGGTTTAGGGCTGGTTTAGACCTGGTTTAGTCCTGGTTTAGGGCTGGTTTAGGGCTGGTTTAGACCTGGTTTAGTCCTGGTTTAGGCCTGCTTTAGTCCTGGTTTAGGGCTGGTTTAGTCCTTGTTTAGGGCTGGTTTAGACCTGGTTTAGTCCTGGTTTAGTCCTGGTTTAGGCCTGGTTTAGTCCTGGTTTAGTCCTGGTTTAGGGCTGGTTTAGGGCTGGTTTAGGGCTGGTTTAGACCTGGTTTAGTCCTGGTTTAGGGCTGGTTTAGGGCTGGTTTAGACCTGGTTTAGTCCTGGTTTAGGCCTGCTTTAGTCCTGGTTTAGGGCTGGTTTAGTCCTTGTTTAGGGCTGGTTTAGACCTGGTTTAGTCCTGGTTTAAACCATAACTTGGTCTTTGTAGCGTCGCTTCTTTGTAAATCGACATGTTTAATGTGTTGGTGTCGAAAACTCCAGACAAAATGACGACATCTCCATGGAAACAAGCAGAAACTCCACCGGGAAAGTTCCACATTGCAGCTTTTATTACTTTTTCTGTCGTCGTGGTGAACTGTAAACTTCACATCACAATTTCCCCTCGTAAAAAAACAAATGCAAAAGACATTTCCACAAAAACAAAACCACCGTCGAGTCAGAGCCGCTTTGATACTTCACGGGCGACGCTAACCTGAGGCACTGCTCTGTCTGACGACCTGCTCCAATCTGAGCTTCACCAGGGGCTGGTTTTAGACCTGGTTTAGTCCTGGTTTAGACCTGGTTTAGACCTGGTTTAGACCTGGTTTAGACCTGGTTTAGTCCTGGTTTAGACCTGGTTTAGACCTGGTTTAGTCCTGGTTTAGACCTGGTTTAGTCCTGGTTTAGACCTGGTTTAGACCTGGTTTAGACCTGGTTTAGTCCTGGTTTAGACCTGGTTTAGACCTGGTTTAGTCCTGGTTTAGACCTGGTTTAGTCCTGGTTTAGACCTGGTTTAGACCTGGTTTAGTCCTGGTTTAGACCTGGTTTAGTCCTGGTTTAGGCCTGGTTTAGGCCTGCTTTAGGCCTGGTTTAGTCCTTGTTTAGTCCTGGTTTAGACCTGGTTTAGTCCTGGTTTAGACCTGGTTTAGTCCTGGTTTAGACCTGGTTTAGTCCTGGTTTAGACCTGGCTTAGACCTGGTTTAGACCTGGTTTAGTCCTGGTTTAGACCTGGTTTAGTCCTGGTTTAGACCTGCTTTAATACTTGTTTGGATCTGAGTTCTTTTGCTTTGTCTGGAATGTTCCACAGTACTTGCCTATCTCCACGGAGACCAAACCAGACCCAGTTCCAGGTCAGATCTGTGGAGAGGCGACTCCGCTCACAGTCACAACGTCTGTTTTTCTTGGTGTTTCTGAGCTCTAAAACCACCAGTGACTGAACAAACGTAAAGTCGGGCTGTTTAAAGTCACACTGCGGAACATTCCGGACAGAGCAGTGACGTCTCCATGGAAACGGGCAGGCGACGGAGCCCCAGACCAGAAAAGTCTCCTGGAAACCTGCTCTTTAAACCCCTTTTGTGTTGTTTTTTTTCTCCTTGCGTTTTCAGACGATCGCCGCGTTTTGAAACTCGTTGCGTCTCCGCGGCAACGGCTCGAAATTCCACCGCAGACGCTCACGCAGGACACCCCCAGCGTGACGTCGCAGCGAAGCGTCGGCGCACGAATTGCACGTCATGTTAAGTATAAAATTTGCACCGTTTTATGTACAGATAAAAGCCCAAAATGGGAAGAGACGCACCAAGAACAAACACACTTTAAAACCACAAACCTCGGATCAGGTAAAATAGACAATTTTTCGGGTGGTTTTCGCTCTTTAGACCCTGAAAATTCAAAAATACATTGAAAACAAATCACATTATTTCAATTTATTATGAATTTATAACAAATAGAGACGGGACGAGACAATTCCACGAGATCAGGGCCACGAAAACGAGATTTTAACAGAATTCCTCAGGTAGAAATGTCACGATTCAGTTTCCAAATTTGGCCTCATAATTTTATATTTATTTTAGACCTGGTTTGGACCTGGTTTAGACCTGGTTTAGACCTGGTTTAGACCTGGTTTAGACCTGGTTTAGACCTGGTTTAGACCTGGTTTGGACCTGGTTTAGACCTGGTTTAGACCTGGTTTGGACCTGGTTTAGACCTGGTTTAGACCTGGTTTGGACCTGGTTTAGACCTGGTTTGGACCTGGTTTAGACCTGGTTTAGACCTGGTTTAGACCTGGTTTGGACCTGGTTTAGACCTGGTTTGGACCTGGTTTGGACCTGGTTTGGACCAGGTTTGGACCTGGTTTGGACCTGGTTTGGACCAGGTTTGGACCTGGTTTGGACCAGGTTTGGACCTGGTTTGGACCTGGTTTGGACCTGGTTTGGACCTGGTTTGGACCTGGTTTGGACCTGGTTCTTTTGTTCATTCTTTTGTTTCATTTCATTTGTTTTTCTTTCTCTCATTCTTTCGTTCTTTCTTTCGTTTGTTTTTTTCGTTCATTCTTTCGTTTTTTCGTTCATTCTTTCGTTTTTTCGTTCATTCTTTCGTTTTTTCGTTCGTTCTTTCGTTCATTTCATTTCTCGTGCCTGTTCGATCTTGTGGACCTTTTGTCTCGTCCTTAACAACAACAATAACACATCAAAAATGCACCAAAACAGGATTAAACAGAATGAAAACTCAAAAGAAACGTCCCAAATATCCAGACCAGAAACTGTACACGGAAATGAGCACGGGCCAAAGTCGGCTCCATCCGCTCTGGCTCCAGTTCAGTTTTCAGTTGCTGCGTTCACGTGAGAGTTTTAATTCAGAATAAAAAGAGTTTAATTCAGAATAAAAATGAATTCTGCTTGAAAAAGACCATGTAAAGACTTAATTCAGTTTAGTCCTAATTTAGACCTGGTTTAGACCTGGTTTAGTCCTAGTTTAGACCTGGTTTAGTCCCGGTTTAGTCCTAGTTTAGACCTGGTTTAGTCCCGGTTTAGTCCTAGTTTAGACCTGGTTTAGTCCTGGTTTAGACCTGGTTTAGTCCCAGTTTAGTCCTAGTTTAGACCTGGTTTAGTCCTAGTTTAGACCTGGTTTAGTCCCGGTTTAGTCCTAGTTTAGACCTGGTTTAGTCCTAGTTTAGACCTGGTTTAGTCCTAGTTTAGACCTGGTTTAGTCCCAGTTTAGTCCTAGTTTAGACCTGGTTTAGTCCTGGTTTAGTCCTAGTTTAGACCTGCTTTAGTCCAGGTTTGGACCTGGTTTGGACCTGGTTTAGTCCTAGTTTAGACCTGCTTTAGTCCTGGTTTGGACCTGGTTTGGACCTGTTTTAGACCTGCTTTAGTCCTGGTTTGGACCTGGTTTAGTCCTAGTTTAGACCTGCTTTAGTCCTGGCTTAGTTCTGGTTTAAACCTGGCTTAGTCTTAGTTTAGACCTGGTATAGACCTGGTTTTATTCCTAGTTTAGACCTCCTTTAGTCCTGGTTTGGACCTGATTTGAACCTGGTTTAGACCTGGCTTAAACCTGGTTTAGTCTTAGTTTAGACCATGTTTGGACCCGGTTTGAACCTGGTTTAGTCCTAGTTTAGACCTGCTTTAATCCTGGTTTGGACCTGATAAGTCCTGGGGTTTAGTTCTAGTTTAGACCTGGCTTAGATCTGGCTCAGTCCTTGTTCAGACCTGGTTTAGACCTAGTTTAGTCTTGGTTTAGTCCTAGTTTAGACTTGGTATAGACCTAGTTTAGACCATTCTTTCGTTCATTCGTTCATTTGTTCTTTCTTTCCTTCGTAAACACGTTTGTGTCGCTGTCCAATCAGAACCTTCCCCAGACGCTGAGCCCCATTAAATAAAGACCATTTAACCTGTTTCCATGGAAACCTCAATTCAGAATTTTTTCCAAGGAAACTTGAACTCAGAACAATGAATTCAGAAATGAAAAAACATGATGTAAACGAGGCCATTTTGGTCTTAAATATTCGTATTTTATTCGTATTCGTTTTTATTTCACTATTTTAACGCTAAACCAAAATATAAGTGTTCAAAACTGACCAATCGGGCGCGTTCTTTCCCCGCAGCCGCTCCCGTTGGCGTTTAATCGAGTAAATTGCGAAGGGAAGAGCCGTCGCCTTCAACAGCCTCGCTCCCGATTGGCTCTTCGGTTGCTAAGACGCTCAGAATTCCAAATATGGAAATCGTCTCCGAATCCGCCCCTGTAACCGCTGCCCCCGCTGAGCCTCACTTGCCTGGAGCCTTCGTCATACAGTCTGTGGTCCGCACCACATGGGACACGTTCAGAACACTGGCAACAACATTTTTATTTTCGATTTCCCTTCGTCTCCGGGTTTTTGCATAATAATCGAACTCATGACAACAACAAAACGACAAATTCAAGATATAAACTCATCACACGTAACAAATGTGCATGTTGACGGTTGCCGTGGCGATCTGAACCTCAGCTTCAACAATAAAAACGTAAAAAAACAAAACAGCATTTGGTTAAAAAAAAGGCAAAGAACAGAAACATTCGTAACAGGTTTTTTACCTCGTGTTTCAGACTCAGAACGCGTCAAATGTGATGTCACTTCCTGCTCCGTCAGCTGGTCGAAAATGCTCACTGCGTAACTTTTCGGGGTCCGTCACCTGCGTTTTTCTATGGATACGTCACTGTTCTGTCCGGAATGTTCCGCAGTGACTTTAAACAGCTCGACTTTACGTTTATTCAGTCACAGGCAAAAAACAGAGGTTCTGACTGTGAGCGGCGCCGCCTCTCCACAGATCTGACCTGGAGCCGGGTCCGGTTTGGTCTCCGTGACGATAGAAACCAGAGGTGGGACCAAGTCGTCGTTTTGCGAGTCTCAAGTAAGTTGGCCTCAAGTCCGAGTCAAGTCCCAAGTCAAAGACCGGCGAGTCCAAGTCGAGTCTCTGGTCCATAAGTCCAAGTCGAGTCCAAGTCGAGTCTCTGGTCCATAAGTCCAAGTCGAGTCTCGAGTCTCTGGTCCATAAGTCCAAGTCGAGTCTCGAGTCTCTGGTCCATAAGTCCAAGTCGAGTCTCGAGTCTCTGGTCCATAAGTCCAAGTTGAGTCCAAGTCGTCGCTTTGAGCTTCGTCATTTCAAGTCTTTAAACCAAAGCACCAAATATAGCTTTGATTTTTTATATGAATTTGCTATATAATTATATTATATATATATAATATATTTTTCTAATATAATTTTATATACTTTTTATATAATCTTGTATTTTTTAAATATAATATATATGAATTTTAAGCTAAATTGTACTTTTAAAAGAATCATGGTATATTTAGAGTTGTAGAAATGCACATTTTTCCTTTTTAAACGTCTTGACGAGATCTTAGTGTGAATCATTGGGTCAGAACAGAAAGAATTAAGACTTAAAAGTGCTAAATAACTTTTGTTTGTTATGAAGATTCATTTTCTATTTAGTTCACTGTGTTTTACTGCATATTACTGTATTATACTGTATATTACTGTATTATACTGTGTATTATACTGTGTTTTACTGCATATTACTGTGTATTACTGTATTATACTGTGTATTACTGTATTATACTGTGTATTACTGTATTATACTGTGTATTACTGTATTATACTGTGTATTACTGTATTATACTGTATATTACTGAACTTCAGTCACATCCAGAGTAACAAACACAAGTGTGAGCGACATGTTCCAGTTTGTTTCTGTAAAATTCAGCGCCTGTAAAGACAAAAGGATTTTCTAAAAACAGATTTTTTAGCAGAAGCATCGAGTCCTCTCAAGTCCGAGTCTAGTCCCAGTCCCACCTCTGACAGAAAGGTTTAATGCCGTACTGCGGAACATTCCAGACAAAGCAGTAACATCTCCATGGAGAAAAGCGTTTGACGGAGCCTCCACCAGAAAAGTTACACACTGCAGCTTTAAATCATTGACATAAAAAGGTGCAGAGTCACTTAAACATACATGAAACTCTCTGGTTTGATGAATAAAGGGACAAAAATCAGGACCCGGAAGAGACATCATCACTGAATTATGTGCAGGGCGTCGTTAGCTCGGAGCTCCACGAGAAAAGTTACAGAGTGCGGCTTTTTTTAACACTGTAAAACTGTTGATAAATCTCAAATCTTCCCTTCGGCATCTCGGGCGGTTAAAGGGCCGATATTACGCGAAATTAAGTCACGTTTCCTTTAGTGTTTTGTTTCATTCACACATGTTTGAGGAACTCTTTCCACCTCCAAAGCTCCAAACGCTCTGTTCCACCTCGTGACATCACGAAGTGGTAGTTTTCACGTTAGCAGCTCCTTTTTTTTAACCTTTAGTTCAGTCAAGATCAGCAATTCCAGGACTGAAATGATCGAAAAACAAAAATTTAAGTAAAACGATCGACCACTGAAGCCAGACTTTTCGTACTTAAACCGAAAAATACATCTTTCTACGCAAAAAATAACGGTTAATAACACGTCTTTACACGTAACAATACTTCACAATAAGAAACGAAACCTTACTTTGCTTGAATCGCGAAAAAAATACGCACCTGTGTCGTCAAATTTACCAAAAATCGAGTTAAATGTCCTTAATTTGAGTCATTTGAGCTACTGAGATACGAGTTTTTTCCTTCATGCGTGACAAAACGACATCACGAGGTGGAACAGAGTGTTTTTAACAGTAGTTTGAGGGAAGAAGTCAGCGTAAAAGTGCAGGTTTGTGCGTTAAACACGTGAATGAAACGAAAGAACCCAACTCCAGGTGTGTTTGTGACGAGGAAACGACATTGGAACAGAGAAATCGTAGCGTAACACGGGTCCTTTAACGGCAAAATCCCGGAGTGAAGCGGTGCCTGTGGTCCCCGGATATTTGCCGTAAACGAACACAGCGGACAGTCAAATAATACAGAACTTTTGAGTAAACGCGAAGAATTAAGAAGGCAGAAAAACAGAACGACAGAGGGAAGCCATTTTGTGCAACTACGGCGATAAAAGACGCTCGGTATTTTCCACCAAAACCGTATTTTCTATTGTCGATCGAGACTTTTAAAGAGGGGGTATTTTACGTCCTCCTCAGACGCAGCAGAAAACGGCTCCACGGGGATTTACAGCTGAAATATTCCAACAGAGGAAGGTTCGATCTTTCACTCACTTTTTATTTGATACCGACAGACCCGGGAAAAGACTCGATCGCCGACTCCAGAAGCAACACGTGAAGATCGACTACTGACGGTGAAGAAGAAGAAGAGGAACTGAAAGTTGTTGGAAGAAAATGGTTCGGGAATGTGTTTTTTAGTGTTTTTCCAAAAAATAGAATTCACTGGTAAATAAACGGGATCAGAAACGACATCGGCGATCGAGTCTTTTGGGCTTTTGTGCAGTGGGAAATCAGCAGAGGGAAGTGTGAGGTGCTTATGAAGATGTTTTCTAATGTTTCCAGACACTAATGAGTGAACCAGGCAGAGCGTTTGGTTTGTTCGACTCGTGGCTGTTGTCAGATGGGTTAAAGTGGCGTTAAAGCTGAACTCGGGCACGTCTGAAGCGAAAGTCCGTCGCGGAAACACTGATCTGCGCCGCCTTTTGGCTACCGACAGAATTCCACCACCTCCAGCGACGGACTTTAGCTTCAGACGTGCCCGAGTTCGGCTTTAACGCGCGACAATTAGATCGGAATCGGTGGTATATAAACCGTTTTTTGCGTAGTACCCCGTCTTTAAACGCGCTCAAATCCGGGTCTGACATCAGTTCATAGTTTCAGATCCTTCCGATAATGTCGTGCAAAGAAAAAAAGTGACACTTTAAAAGCAAAATAAGAAAATCTGTTGCATAAAAAAAACCAAATAAATAAATTACAATAACATGATTCGGTAACGAGAACTATTCACAGTAAACAATTCCTCGAGTTAAAGGTGCACTGCGGGATTTCTCTGGCTGAGGTTACACCGTTATTCTCTACGCCAGGAATGTTCCACACTCTGGCATTAAACTTATCTATCAAATATGTATTAAATGACGTGTTTTGGTTTGTTTTTTTTGCTCAAAAATACATTGAAAATTCAGGCAGAGCAATAGAAAACATGTATAATCACGAAGTTAAACGGGTAGCAGAGCCTCCGCCAGAAAAGTTACGCAATGCACCTTTAATTTTCATTCATTCAACTGGTCCCGGGTTAAGACACTGCCTCTGCGCTGCAAAAACACTTCACTATTTCTTTAGACGGTAACTCTCGACTTTTACTTTTTATTCCGGAATCTGCCTCTTCTGCACTTTTCTTGTCTCGGCGAGTCCCAGATCATTAAACGGAGGGAGATTCGCGCTGGTGAAGTTTGGTTTGATCAGGACTTGTGCCTCATCTTCAAAACTAAAGCTGCGACTCTGTTTCTGAAGGTTTAGGAGCAGATACAGAATAATTCTGAATTAGTCACGGTAATAAAACACTGAGAAGGTTTAACGGGACCAAAATTTGGATACCGCCCAACCCTAAACTCGACCTTCTCTTCTGATGTTGATTCTTTAGTCGTCTTTACATTTTTGGTACCAAGGCAAGATTTGTGCATTGAAGATTTTGCACTGAAGTCTGCACAGCTCTGGATGAGAGTGTGGAGCAGATTAAAGACGCAAAATGACGTCTCTTTGGGGTTGAACTTGAAAACTGGACAAAAATAAAACATTACGTATAAAATCTTGATTTGTTTCTGTACATTCTGTGAAAATCTGAGGTTATTTCAACAAGAATTGCCAAAATTATTGATTTGCGAAATGATGTCATATATTTGGGACACTCTGAGCTGTACCTGCCTGAAGTCGCCCCGATAAACTCAAACCTGTGCTGCAAAAAGTTTCGTTTGTGCGATTCTGGTTCTTCAGATATTTTGAAGTTTTATTTTGGTCGATGACGTCGTCCAGAACCTCAGAATGTGAAACAGCCTCAAAACAGGAAGAAAATTATACCAATCGTTTGTATTTGGTTTGTGCTGTTTTGTGCTGTGACAGTTTCATTTGTGTGAGTTTATTTCTAAAATTCTTCATTATTATTTCCAGCTGACGGCAACAAACTCCACAAAACTAGTGGTGAAAACTATCTCAGGATGTGGAAAAGTCTGTCTCAGTCTTTAGTCATTTGCTTTTGATTCATATTTTCTATAATAAAACAGACTTTTCCTCAGCCTCAGGTCGTTTCTCTTCAATAGTTTTGTGGAGTTTGTCTCCGTCAGCTGAGCAGAAATGACGTCCTGTAATTACCACAGAAATAATAATGAAGAATTTTAGAAATAAACTCACACAAATGAAACTGTCACAGCACAAAACAGCACAAACCAAATACAAACGTTTGACATCATTTTCTTCCTGTTTTGAGGCTGTTTCACATTCTGAGGTTCTGGACGACGTCATCGACCAAAATAAAACTGCAAATATCTGAAGAACCAGAATCACACAAACGAAACTTTCTGAAGCACAAACGATTGACACAGTTTTCGTGTAGGTTGGAGTTTGATGGGGCGACTTCGTGCAGGTTCGGAGCTGCCGTGTCCGAGTCGTTTCCCTCGTGGGTCGGTAAAGTCTGTTTAGTTTAAAGTGTAACTGGTGTTTTTGCAGTGCAGACGCTGGTTCACACATTCGCGAGCGCTTGTAAAAAAAACCTGTCAGTGCGTTTGGGGTTCGCGGGCGCAGGTGGAAGGCGGGAGGTCAGACGTCGTAGTCGGGGAGGGCGGAGTACGTGATGCCCCCGACGGAGGGAGGGCTGGTGTGGAGCGGGAGCAGCCAGCACAAAACAGAACCTGAAGAGAGAAAGAAATGAGTAGAGACTGACCAATTTTTTTGTTTTTTTTCCCACGACCAATACGGACACCGATTATTCAGAAGCTCCGGAGCGATGACTGACGGTCGACTGACGGCCTCAACAATCCAAAACAGGCACGAAACGCTCCGGACTTTGAAGCAGAGCGGACATTTGCGCTCGGATCACGCCGTTTCCCTTTTCTCAAGACACAGTGCGACATGGTGCTGCCAGGTCCCGCCCGTAGACCCCAGCGTTTGCCAGGTCCCGCCCGCAGACCCCAGCGTTTGCCAGGTCCCGCCCGCAGACCCCAGCGTTTGCCAGGTCCCGCCCGCAGACCCCAGCGTTTGCCAGGTCCCGCCCGCAGACCCCAGCGTTTGCCAGGTCCCGCCCGCAGACCCCAGCGTTTGCGCTCGTCACGTCATAACCTGCATCTGACTCACTGGGGCCGTTAGTCCAGCCTGGAAACTCACATTTTCTGACTGTAATTGATCCTAAAGAGGCCGACAGACATGACCTTGACACAAAAGTCGCTTTTTTGAAAAAAAAAAATGCAAGAAAATGCCAAAATAAGGCCAGAGAGAGGGACACACTTCTATTTTAGACCTATTTACACAGAGAATCAAGAGAAAAAAAGTGATCTTGGTGTTTTTAAGCTCTTACATTACACAAAATTGACTCCTGTGAGGTTTAAGCCGTGTTATAATTCTGTTCCCTCCTCAAAAACAGACCTGGAATCGTCTTTTGTTTCATTCACACATGTTTGAGTAACTTTTTATTTCTAACCCGTCTACTTCTGCAAAGCTCCAAATGCTCTGTTCCACCTCGTGACATCATGAAATGGTTGTTTTCACGTTAGCAGCTCCTTTTTTTAACTTCAGTTCAGTCAAAATCAGCAATTCCAGGACTGAAATGATCCAAAAACGAAAATTTAAGTAAAATGATCGACCATTGGAGCCAGACTTTTCGTACTTTAACAGAAAAAATACATTGTTCTGCACAAAACATAAGAAAAATAACTGTTAATAATACGTCTTTACGCGTAACAATAATTTACAATAAGAAACGAAACTTTACTTTGCTCGAATCGAGAAAAAAATATGCACTTGTGAAGTCAAATTTACTGAAATCGAGTCAAATGTTCTTAATTTGAGTCATTTGAATTAACCTAGATATGAGTTTTTCCCCCTCCTGTATTACCACATGACATCACAAGGTGGAACAGAGTGTTTTTCACAGTAGTTTGAGAGAAGAAATCGGCGTAAATCTGCGGGTTTGTGCGTCAAACGTGTGTGAACGAAACAAAAACACACAACTCCAGGTCTGTTTGTGACGAGGAAACCGGAACAGGGATCAGAAAATAACGTAACACGGGGCCTTTAAATGAGCCAAACGGCGAAATATTTCTGAATAAATGAGTTAAAAAGAAAATAAAAGCGCACCTCTGCCGAACACCTCTCGGAGCAGGGCGAGTTTGGGCTTCCTGGTGTGAGGCGTGTGACTGTTCGACTGCGACGAGGACGAGGAGGACGGCGCGGAGCTTCTGTCCTTGAGCATCAGCCTGTTCTTCATCTGCTCGATGGGCGTCTCGTCTGTGATGATGGACACGAGCTGAGGGCAGGAAACAACCACACAGACGAGAGGTCGGAGAGTTACTGACATCTGCTGGACGTTTTGGAGAACTGCAGCCAGGATTATTTAAATTCAGAGGCGCCAGAGAAGCCAAAAATTGTAGTAAAAAAATTAAGAGTAATGTTCAAATGTTCCTGAAATGTTCCCAACTATGTCATGAAGTGATAAGTCTTCCTTTCATTCCATTACAGGTGTTTTTATTGCCCAGAATACCTAAAAAAAAATGCATTCTTATTGTGAGCGGGGCCGTCTCTCCACAGATTTGACCTGCAACTTGTCTCCAGTGGTTAAGATGAATAAATTTGATGCCATTCTGTTCGTTCTGTGCAACATTTTTAGCAAAGCAGTAAGTAAAAGTAAAAGTTGTGCAGTTCACCTTTCAAAAATAATATTAGTTTGAGTAGAAGTACAATGTAGTGGCCCCAGAAACGGTAAAAAAGACTTAAAAGAACTTAAAGCGCCGCTGCTGGGGCATAACGACTGATTTATAATTTAACCTCTTGAGACCCTGTGGCCCCACACGAGGACATTACATTTTTGCCTCTTAGCACCATGATTTTCAATTATTTTAAACTTTCACCTGTAATCAACTAAAAACCTCTACAGCAGCTCCCGAAAGTAAAAAAAAAAACTGCATGGTAAAGTTTAGATGCAAAATTTATGAATAAAACCAATGTATTTCTGTACAATAATGTCTCTTCATGTATCTTAATGTCTCTTCATTTGGCATTAAAATTTGACCCATTTTATTGCCCACAGCAGACGAGAGCATCAGGAAATGTCATGTCCTCGTTTGAAGACATTGGGACTATGTTATATTATTGATTGTACATGTTGTGAGGTAAACTTGGGAATATTTAGATGAGTTTACACTTATAAACTGCTGGACGTTTCTGCTGCTATAGGGAAACTGCTGCCTGTCTCCACTTTTTGCACCTCTACTTTTTTTTGTAACGATTGAAAACCAGAAAAAATTAAAACTGTGGACCACATTTTCAGGCCTTTTTGTGTGTTTTTAACCTCCCTCACTGAACCCCAACCCGCTCACGGTCGACCTACGTCACATTTGGCAGGTTTAGGGCTTGAAATAAACAGCTAATTGCTGTTTGTTTGTTTTTAGTAATTTATTTATACATTTTAATGTTTTTACATTTTTTAACCAATGGTGTCATACAGAAGACTTACTTAGTAGGTCCTACTTATCCCAAATAGCAAGAAGAAATGAAAAATGCACCAGACAAAAGCTCGGGTCTCAGGAGGTTAAAATGAACACAGTTTGAAGGACAAAACGTTAAAAAATAAGTCCTAAAGTCTGGTGTGTTCAAAGGACGGACACAAAAACGAGACAAACTGAATGGGATCTGAAGGAGCTGCAAGAAACACAAATGTTCAACTCGAATCAAAAGTTGTGCTCGAGTAAGATTAATGTTACTTCAAAATAACATTACTCAAGTAGAAGTACTTTTTTTAACTATACTTTTACTGGAGTAAAAGTATTTAAGAAAAGCTCAAGCTCAAGAAAGAAAGTTAAAGGTCAAAATTGACTCCTGTGAGCTTTTAGCCACATTATGATGTAGTTTCGTCGTCACGGGTCTAAGTTTTGTTTCATTCACACACGTTTCACACACAGGGTTCCCACTATTTTTCACTGACGACATTTCAAAACTTTTTCCATGACTTTTTCATGACCTAAAGTGAGTTTTCCATGACTTTACGGCACCTACATGTGTAGAATTTCTCACTTTTAGGGCTAAATCTGAAATGTGAACCTCTCCACTCACCTAATGGTTCGGTTTATAATTTTTAACATTCTAAATAAATCCTGTCAGTGCATTTACTGTTAAACAAAACACCTCACTGCGCTTGTCCTGCAGTTTCCCGCACAACATTTGTTAGTCAAGGTGGATGAAATAATCACAATAACCTAATGGTGACCAGTTGTGCGAAAGAGATGCTAAAATTCCACGACTTTTTCCAAAACTTTCTCTGAATTTACAAAATTCCATCACCTTTTCAGGCCTGGACAATGACATTTTCAATTTCCACGACTCGTCCAGGATTTCCATGACCGCGGGAACCCTGAACACGCAAACCCTGCAGATACGGGCCGAGCTCCAGGACACCAGGATCGTGTCTCCTCTGAACTAAAGGCAAAAGGAGATGTGAAAAAGCTGCTGAAAACTACTTCTTTATGACATCACGAGGTGGAACAGAGCGTTTCTGAGCTTTGGGGACGGAGACGGGCGAATAATAAAGGGTGACTCAAACGTGTGAATGAAACAGACACGACTCCAGCTCTGATTTTGAGGATACACCGACATCAGAACACGACGGGGCTCACAGTTTTGCGTGAGATAAAACCTTTAAACTCAAACTGAACCCTCCTCCTCCTTTACCTGGTCGTAGAAGATGACCATGACGAAGACTCCGAACAGCACCGACTCCACCAGAAGAATGATGTAGTGAGCCCTGAATCACACAATCAAACGAGAAGAAGGTTTTAATATTAAAGGTGCACGATGCAGCTTTACGGCAGACATGTTATGGAAGCTCTTAACCCTGTTGCAGTTCTTCTTTCCCCTCAGAAGTCGTATTCGGAGGAGACGTCTGCACGGGACACACATGTTCAGTCCCGCTCCCGGATCTGCCATATTTTGTCCCACTTCCGCCCACGAATCCCACAAAACAGGCACGGATTGGGATTTTTTTAGCGGTAAATGTTCCTCTCTTTAAAGAAGAACTAGAGCTGCTCTGTTCTTCTGCCTGAAGCTCCATCAAACACGGAGAAGCAGAAAGGAATGGTCTAAAATGTGTGAGGGATTAGAGCGCATCCGCAACTTTAGGCTAAGGACGTCTCGATCCCATATTCGGTATCGGCTCCCGATCCGGCTCTTTAATGAGTATCGGACAGTATTGGATTCAGTCACATGTTTTTGCGGCATCGCGCAGGCCTCCAGATCTTTGTGTGTTTTAATTTCTTGTTTTGTCATTTGGATTCTTGCTGCTCGAGCCCTGGTCCCTGATTGGTGGAACTTCAGCCCTCGGTTCCTCCCCCCTCACCTCCTCCCCCTCACCTCCTCCCCCTGTTTAAGGAGGTTCCTCCCCTCTCACCTCCTCCCCCTCACCTCCTCCCCCTGTTTAAGGAGGTTCCTCCCCTCTCACCTCCTCCCCCTCACCTCCTCCCCCTGTTTAAGGAGGAGATACGACTCGCACCATCAGGATCATCTTTAAATCACTTCCTTTAACTGGTTTTAGTTCTTTTTATTCCCTATTTATTTTCATTTTATCTCTTTTATTTATTAGAACTAATCTGATTTGTTTTCTTTGTCTTATGTGCTACTTTTATGTGTTTTGTATTCTTCATTGCTGCTTGTACTGCACTTTGTAAACCTTATAAATAAAGATTTATTATTATTATTTATTCACTTCCCGCTTGATGCGTCGTCGTGGCTTTTCGACGCGTTGTGGCTTTTGTATTTGTTGCGGCGTTTGCCTTTGTTCTGAGCCTCCCGGGCTTCCGTAGGCGTGGACTAATTTGGGCTGAATCCTGCATGTTTGCGTCATTTCTAATCACTTCACTTCAAGGTGGCACAGCTCCACAGTTTTCTAAGGCGGAAATCGGCGACTTGTTTCTTTTATGACGTCGTTTTGGATCAGTATTGTGGTTTAAATGTCATAATTATAACAGAAGTGATCCACGGGGGTCAGAGGTTGTAAGGACAGAGCTCACAGCAGCACTAAAGGGCTGGTTCACGGTGGGATTTGTGATCTGGACTCACACGATCAGGTGTTTACTCGGCGACTCCTCCGTCTCTTTCTCCGAGTCTCCGTCCCTCTCGCTCCTGATCCTCCAAACCCAGGCCGACACCACCAGCACCAGGGAGTACAGGCTGGCCATTCCTGGAAGAGAGACTAAACCGGGTCTAAACCGGGTCTAAACAGGGTCTAAACCAGGTCTAAACCGGGTCTAAACCAGGTCTAAAGAAGGTCTAAACCGGGTCTAAACCGGGTCTAAGCCAGGACTAAACCAGGACTAAACAAGGTCTAAACCTGGTCTAAACCGGGTCTAAACCGGGTCTGAACCGGGTCTAAACCGGGTCTAAACCGGGTCTAAACCGGGTCTAAACCAGGACTAAACCAGGTCTAAACCGGGTCTAAGCCAGGACTAAACCAGGACTAAACAAGGTCTAAACCTGGTCTAAACCGGGTCTAAACCGGGTCTAAACCGGGTCTAAACCGGGTCTGAACCGGGTCTGAACCGGGTCGAAACCGGGTCTAAACAGGGTCTAAACCGGGTCTAAACCAGGACTAAACCGGGTCTAAACCGGGTCTAAACCAGGACTAAACCAGGACTAAACCAGGTCTAAACCAGGTCTAAACCAGGACTAAACCAGGACTAAACCAGGACTAAACCAGGTCTAAACCAGGTCTAAACCAGGTCTAAACCAGGTCTAAACCAGGTCTAAACCAGGACTAAACCAGGTCTAAACCAGGTCTAAACCAGGACTAAACCAGGTCTAAACCAGGACTAAACCAGGACTAAACCAGGACTAAACCAGGACTAAACCAGGTCTAAACCAGGACTAAACCAGGTCTAAACCAGGTCTAAACCAGGACTAAACCAGGACTAAACCAGGTCTAAACCAGGACTAAACCAGGTCTAAACCAGGTCTAAACCAGGACTAAACCAGGTCTAAACCAGGTCTAAACCAGGTCTAAACCAGGACTAAACCAGGACTAAACCAGGACTAAACCAGGACTAAACCAGAACTAAACCAGGTCTAAACCAGGTCTAAACCAGAACTAAACCAGAACTAAACCAGGACTAAACCAGGACTAATCCAGGTCTGAACCAGGTCTGAACCAGGTCCATGTGTGTACTCTAGTCGTTCTAAACACATTCAGGAAACGTTCTGTCCTGTCAGCGGAAATTCATCTTTTTTAGTATCAAAACCTGCGAAAAACGAGGATCTAGTTTCGATATTAGTTGTAGCATCGATTAAGATTTGATTTTTGATACTTTTGACAAACTAATGTCATCTGAAATACAGTCATTTTCTGATTAGTCTTGGTTTAGTCCAAGTTTAGACCCAGTTTGAACCTTATTTAGTCCTGGTTTAGTCCTCTTTTAGACCTGGTTTAGTCCTAGTTTAGACCTGATTTGGACCTTATTCAGTCCTAGTTTAGACCTGATTTGGTCGTAGTTTAGACCTGATTTAGACCTTATTTAGTCCTAGTTTAGACCTGGTTTAGTCCAGTTTTTTTTCAGGAAAGGTTCTGCTCTGTCCTGTCAATGGGACTTCTTGTTTAGTATCAGTATCTGCATTGGATATATTTTTATATTTTTTCTAAACTGACTTTAGTTTAGTCATTAAAGGTCTGATATTACACAGAACTGACTCCTGTGAGCTTTAAATCGGGTTCTAATGTCGTCCTCTAAAACAGACCTGGAGTCGTGTTTTGTTTCATTCACACATCTTTGAGTAACTCTTTAAATACTGAAACTGCTCCGTTCCACCTCGGGATGTCATGAAGTTAACAGCTCCTTTTAGCTTTTGTTCAGAAAGTAACAGAATCATTTGTAAATTCTGTGCCTTTTTGAACCCATTTACACCTGAAACGCGGCAAAAACACCTATAAAAACCTCTGCTGTTCGAGGGTAAAGGTCCTTATCTCTAGAATTTAGATTTTGTTTATGAAAATCTTCATGTCTCCACCTCTGAAACACATACAAACATGAAATAAACTGCATTTAATAGGCAAGACTCTCAGCTTTTATGAAACTGTGTCATGAAATCTGATGAATGTTAAATGTGTAAGTGGCTTAAGTATTTCTTCTTTGTTCCGTTTTGTAGTTTGAGAGGAGAACTCCAAACACTAAACTCCAGGTCTGTTTGTGACGAGGAAACGACGTTAGAACTGATCTGAGAACAGCGTCATCTGTGTCCATTTTGGTGATTTGTTAAATTCATGAACATATTTGAAATGTTTATGGCACTTTCCAGGTATTTAGTCGTAGTTTTAGCTCGTATAAATAATCAAAAAGTGTTTTCGGCAGCTGACATATTCCGTTTTCTTGTTTCCACTCACCTGTGTAGAAAAGGAACTGGATAAAGTACTTCTGGTTCAGCTCCCCAACGCAGTTATTGATCCTAAAACAGAATTAATAATATAAAGAGCAGAGTCAGAGGAGCAAATCCCCCCTGATCTTCTTTTCTTTTTGTCATACATTATTATCATTATCATCACATTATTATATTTATTGGTGTATCTGCAAAGAAAACTAAACTCTAAATAAAAAAATACAATTAGGAGCAGAGAAAATAACAAGTAAAAGCAAGGAAAATAAATTTAGAAAGTAAAATCTGTGAAAAAGAGGCGCAGAGTCAGAGCTTCGGATCTTTTTGTGTGTGTTTGTTTTTGTTACGGTCATGAATGTGTCTCTTGTCTGCAAAGAAAACTAAATTCTACGTAAAAAAAATAAAAACAGGAGCGTGTTTGGTACCAGGGGCAGTGATGGTCCATGCGGCGGATGCACCTCTGACAGACTCTGCAGTGATGAGCTCGAGGAGGTCGGTACGTCTCACAGCGACTGCACACGGTCCACCCCTCACAGCCCTGAGACACACACACACAACACATGAGACGTACGCATAAAGCACACGAGAGAAACGCACAAAACACACATGAGACACAAAACACATGAGACATAAGCACAAAACACATAAAACATATAAAACACATGAGACAGACGCACAAAACACATAAAACATATAAAACACATGAGACATAAGCACAAAACACATAAAACATATAAAACACATGAGACAGACGCACAAAACACATAAAACACATGAGACACACACACAAACACATGAGACATAAGCACAAAACACATAAAACATATAAAACACATGAGACAGACACACAAAACACATAAAACATATAAAACACATGAGACAGACGCACAAAACACATAAAACATATAAAACACATGAGACATAAGCACAAAACACATAAAACATATAAAACACATGAGACAGACACACAAAACACATAAAACATATAAAACACATGAGACAGACGCACAAAACACATAAAACATATAAAACACATGAGACAGACACACAAAACACATAAAACATATAAAACACATGAGACATAAGCACAAAACACATAAAACATATAAAACACATGAGACAGACGCACAAAACACATAAAACATATAAAACACATGAGACAGACGCACAAAACACATAAAACATATAAAACACATGAGACAGACGCACAAAACACATAAAACATATAAAACACATGAGACAGACACACAAAACACATAAAACACATAAAACACATGAGACAGACACACAAAACACATAAAACACATGAGACAGACACACAAAACACATAAAACACATGAGACAGACACACAAAACACATAAAACACATGAGACAGACACACAAAACACATAAAACACATGAGACATAAGCACAAAGCACACGAGACAGACGCACAAAACACACATGAGACACAAAACACACGAGACATAAGCACAAAACACACATGAGACACAAAACACACGAGACAGACGCACAAAACACACATGAGACACAAAACACACGAGACATAAGCACAAAACACATAAAACACATGAGACAGACACACAAAACACATAAAACACATGAGACATAAGCACAAAACACATAAAACACATAAAACACATGAGACAGACACACAAAACACATAAAACACATGAGACATAAGCACAAAACACACGAGACAGACGCACAAAACACACATGAGACACAAAACACACGAGACATAAGCACAAAACACACATGAGACACAAAACACACGAGACAGACGCACAAAACACATAAAACACATGAGACAGACACACAAAACACATAAAACATATAAAACACATGAGACATAAGCATAAAGCACATAAAACACATGAGACATAAGCACAAAACACACATGAGACACAAGCACAAAACACATAAAACATATAAAACACATGAGACAGACACACACAACACATAAAACACACGAGACAGACACACAAAACACACGAGTCACAAAACACATGAGACATAAGCACAAAACACATAAAACACATGAGACATAAGCACAAAACACATGAGACATAAGCACAAAACACACATGAGACACAAGCACAAAACACATAAAACATATAAAACACATGAGACAGACACACACAACACATAAAACACACGAGACAGACACACAAAACACACACAACACATAAAACACATGAGACAGACACACAAAACACACAAAAACACATGAGACACACACACAAAACACATAAAATACAACCACCTTAATGATAAAAACTCTCTTTCTTTAGACAGTCTCCTGTGATTTTCCACATTAAACGGTAGAACTTTCTTTTCTATTCCCATGTGTCCTTATATCTGTGTAAACCAGGTCTAAACCAGGTCTAAACCAGGTCTAAACCAGGTCTAAACCAGGTCTAAACCAGGTCTAAACCAGGTCTAAACCAGGTCCATGGGTGTAGATTGTTCTAAACACATTCAGGAAACATTTAGGCCTTGTTTAGTCCTGGTTTAGACCAGGTCTGGAGCTTATTTAGTCCTGGTTTTGTCCTAATTTATACCTGGTTTAGTCCTAGTTTGGACCTGGTATAGTCCTAGTTTGGACCTGGTATAGTCCTAGTTTAGACCTGGTTTGGTCCTAGTTTCGACCTGATTTCGACCTGGTTTAGTCCTGGGTTGGACCTGATTTTCACCTGGTTTAGTCCTAGTTTAGACCTGGTTTGGTCCTAGTTTAGACCTGGTTTGGTCCTAGTTTAGACCTGATTTAGACCTGGTTTAGTCCTGGGTTGGACCTGATTTTCACCTGGTTTAGTCCTAGTTTAGACCTGGTTTGGTCCTAGTTTAGACCTGGTTTGGTCCTAGTTTAGACCTGATTTAGACCTGGTTTAGTCCTGGGTTGGACCTGATTTCCACCTGGTTTAGTCCTAGTTTAGACCTGGTTTGGTTCTAGTTTAGACCTGATTTAGACCTGGTTTAGTCCTGGGTTGGACCTGATTTTCACCTGGTTTAGTCCTAGTTTAGACCTGGTTTGGTCCTAGTTTAGACCTGGTTTGGTCCTAGTTTAGACCTGATTTAGACCTGGTTTAGTCCTGGGTTGGACCTGATTTCCACCTGGTTTAGTCCTAGTTTAGACCTGGTTTGGTCCTAGTTTGGACCTGGTATAGTCCTAGTTTAGACCTGGTTTGGTCCTAGTTTCGACCTGATTTAGACCTGGTTTAGTCCTGGGTTGGACCTGATTTTCACCTGGTTTAGTCCTAGTTTAGACCTGGTTTGGTCCTAGTTTAGACCTGGTTTGGTCCTAGTTTAGACCTGATTTAGACCTGGTTTAGTCCTGGGTTGGACCTGATTTTCACCTGGTTTAGTCCTAGTTTAGACCTGGTTTGGTCCTAGTTTAGACCTGGTTTGGTCCTAGTTTAGACCTGATTTAGACCTGGTTTAGTCCTGGGTTGGACCTGATTTCCACCTGGTTTAGTCCTAGTTTAGACCTGGTTTGGTCCTAGTTTAGACCTGATTTAGACCTTATTTAGACCTGGTTTAGTCCAGTTTGTTTTCAGGAAAGGTTCTGCTCTGTCCGGTCAATGGGACGACTTCTTTTTTAGTATCGATACCTGTGATAAATGAGGACGTAGTTTCGATACTCATTTTCATCTCGATTATTATCAGATTTTCGATACTTTGGACAATCCTCCTTTGTGCCGTGTAAACAATACGATGTAAATAAACTTTTTCCCTTCCGTTACTAAATATACAGAAAGTGGAATTAAGTCAACAGTTCTTCAGATGCTAAATTAAAATCCATGTGTCTAAATATTCTAAATAAACGTGACACTGGACACTGACCCGATCGTTCATTCGAGAATTCTGAGAGCGCAGGTCTGAGAAGTCGATGGCGGTTTCTGGAAGAGGCACCATCCCTGGAGCAATAAAAAAAAAGATGAAGCTAATCTCGACAGATGATGCGACGGTTTGTGACAGTTTTGTTTTATTTTATTGAGAAGCCTTTTACCACCTGCTGAAGTCGCCTCATCAAACTCAAACCTGCACAAAAACTGTGTCAGTCATTTGTGCTGCAAAAAGTTTCGTTTGTGTGATTCTGGTTCTTCAGATATTCGCAGTTTTATTTTGGTCGATGACGTCGTCCAGAACCTCAGAATGTGAAACAGCCTCAAAACAGGAAGAAAATGATGTCAAACGTTTGTATTTGGTTTGTGCTGTTTTGTGCTGTGACAGTTTCATTTGTGTGAGTTTATTTCTAAAATTCTTCATTATTATTTCTGTGGTAATTATAGGACGTCATTTCTGCTCAGCTGATGGAGACAAACTCCACAAAACTAGAGAAGAGAAACGACCTGAGGCTGAGGAAAAGTCTGTCTCAGTCTTTAGTCATTTGCTTTTGATTCATATTTTCTATAATAACACAGACTTTTCCTCAGCCTCAGGTCGTTTCTCTTCTCTAGTTTTGTGGAGTTTGTCTCCGTCAGCTGAGCAGAAATGACGTCCTATAATTACCACAGAAATAATAATGAAGAATTTTAGAAATAAACTCACACAAATGAAACTGTCACAGCACAAAACAGCACAAACCAAATACAAACGTTTGACATCATTTTCTTCCTGTTTTGAGTCTGTTTCACATTCTGAGGTTCTGGACGACGTCATCGACCAAAATAAAACTGCGAATATCTGAAGAACCAGAATCGCACAAACGAAACTTTCTGCAGCACAAACGAAACACAAACGATTGACTCCATTTTGGGCGTTTTCGAGCATTTTTCTTCTTCCTGTGGGTCTGACCCCAGTTTGACCTGTAAAAGAATCGTTAATTTCTCCAAAACTAAAGAAGCACAAACGAAACTTTCTGCAGCACAAACGATGGACACAGTTTTTGTGCAGGTTCGAGTTTGACGGGGGCGACTTCAGGGAGGAGCCTTTACCCGGGTCTGAGAAGACGGCTTTGGAGTGGCAGGCGAGGAGCAGCAGCAGGATCAGGTTAAACACTGAGCCGTGGAGGGTGCACCACACGCTGGAAACGCAGAACAAACACACAGACGTTACTTTTCTATTTCTATTTGAAGTCCAAAGGCTGTGAGAGAAGCTGAACATATAACCTGTTATCAGCGGTGGGAAGTTCTGTTTACAGGACTAACTTTTTCAAGCAGCTTCCTCCTACGTGAGTAACATTTGCAGTGCAGTAACTCTTACTTGAGTATAAGTTGTGTTTCCTCTTCCCACTGTGAGTGAGTCTAAAGTCGACTCTGTCCAGTCTGGGAATTGCAAAATAATAAAATGTAATTTGACCCATGCCTGGACTAAAGCTGCATTGTTTTTATTTTAGACGAGTTTTTTAAATAACATTTTTTTGTTCGGGAGCCTCACTTTTTCATTGTTTAGTCACAACATAAACTCTTCCCAGTCTGAGCAGCGCGTCAGAACAATGAGATTTACGGCTTTTTTATAAAGAAAATAGGGTTGCTGTCTTATTGGAAACTATGAAGATGTGTACTGTCAGTATGACCCTCCATCTACTTAAGGAAATATTGTATTGAAATAAAAATATACTTTATTAACAATATCTCTCAATAGATAAAACTATAATATACAAATAAATGTAAAAACAAAAAAACAAAAACAAAAAAAACCCCAAAAACCTCTAAAACCCTGTCCAGGGGTTAAAATATTTACTATTTACAAAGTTGAAATAAATTATTCGATTCGATAGTTTTTGACTATGTCCACATTTTCAAAGTCATTGTTCAGTTTCTTGATGGTTCTCGATCCTCTCAGACTTAATACTGCTGATTTGGTAAGATTGAGTGACAGTTTGACTCTTAGCCAGTGTAGGACAGTACTGTAATCTTGGTCCTTTTTCCTTGAAACTTTAATTGATAATTCGCTAATGAAACTTTTTATAAAGAAATACAATTAATATTCTGCAGAACTGTGTTAAGCATTTTGGCTCCACGATATTTTCTGTTTCTCATGTGGCCCCATAGAAAAAATAACTGTCCACCCCTGATCTAAAGTGACAAAAGCTTCACGTGACAATAGGAAATTATCTGAACATTTGTGTTTCCTGCAGCTTCCTCAGATCTGATTCAGTTTGTCTCATTTTTGTGTCTGTCCTTTCATCAAATCCCAGATTTTTTGTGCATTATTTAATATTTTGTAAGAATGTCCTTCCATTTAAATTAACTTTCAATTAAAAAGCAGATGCTCGCAACGCCCCGACACTCTTTACTCTTTAAGTTACTTCTTGGAAAACTACTTTGTACTTCCACGTGAGTAATATTATTTTAAAGTAACATTACTCTTAGTTGAGTACAGTTTTCAGCTTCTCTCCCACCCCTGCGTATTAAAGGATGATTAAAGAATTACATTTTGTGTGAGATAAACAACAATTTCACTATCCAAGGCGTAACTTTAGGTAGAAATACAGGGAATAGAAGCTACGTTATTATAAAATATTGTGATGCGTGAGCTCCTGTGTCCAAATAGTTTCCATTGTGGATCAATAAAGTTTAAATCTAAGTCTCGTATAGATTTGATTCTGTCACTTGCTTGTCTCTACGAACACATTATTAATTTGTCTGGAATGTTCCACAGTTGGACATTTTACTTATCTATCACCAAGGACTAGGATGACCAGATTTAAGATTTTCAAAATAAAAAACTGTGACACCCTCTGGTTTGTGGTGGTTGGTAATAATAAAATAGTGAAACGAGTCGGTATAGTCACATTTTCTTTGTGTTTTGGTCATTTTTAAGCAGCTTTTCTGTATTTTAGCGAAACAAATGACAGTTTATGCCACTCTTTACTGTTGTTAGGGATCAGAATGGTCAAAAATAGGGACACCTGGGACATTTCTTGTATAAAACTGGGCTCAAAACTGGGAATAGAGACGTCTGGTCACCCTAAGCAGAAGTCAAAATGCACCACGATGCCAAGATACAAGTCAGATCTGAGCAGAACCCAGCCACATTACAATGCATGATGTTCAAGATATTTTTGTAGCAATAATCCTGGTACAGTCCTGGAAAAGGAAGTGGAAAAAATCCATGCAGCAATCTATTTTACATCACTGTTGTCAGGGCAAAAACAATTGATGCAAATGGTAAACAAAGCAGCAACACGTGTTTACAGTTCCATTTTGGGACATAGAATACACGAACACACATTTTTAAAACCCCTGAAGCCTGAATTCGTGAAATAAAAAGGAGATTTTGAGGAAGTATCGCCTGGAAAGTGCTGATGAAGCGGCGGCGCTGGCGGAACCTGTTTGTTTGCTGTCAAAATGAATGGCCGGTGACGCCACGGTGACTTTTGAGGCGTCAAACGTGAATAAAACCCCAAAGCACAGACCTGTCGGAGTAGGCGGGGATGAGGACGTACTGTATGACCACGTAGTCCGCATAAAACACGCTGAAATAAGTTAAAATCAGACAAATGACGCCGCAGGGATCGCGCCGACAGCGGAGCGACGCCATCTTGTCTCCCCCTCCGCCCCCTGACTGCACTTCCGGGTGACGTCACATGTAAATATTAAAAAAAATAAATGAATAAAAAATAAAAAGAAAACAAATAAATAATAATAATATTTAAAAACAAGAGCTCCGCCAGCGGGGCAAAATACGCCCGTACTTTGAATTATTGTATATAGAATTCTAGAATCGGAATTCCACCAATCAGATCGCAGCAACAGAACTTAAAGACACTACAAAGCTTTGATGTGTCAAAGCTCAAAGAAGCAGAGAATGTGGGTTGTTCTCGCTTTCAGCAGCAGAACATTTGAGAAGAGAGTTCAGATCTTTCATGAAGACAAAGCTTCAAAGACTTCAAAGCTTTGAAGTGTCCACAGACGGACAGACGGACAGACGGACGGACGGACAGCGCCATACCATAATACGTCCCGTCTTATTACAACGGGCGTATAAAAAAGAAAACATTGACAGAATTGTAATTTATTTGTATGTTTCCTTTGTTTTAAGTAGTTGAAATTAAATGTCTGTTATTGTAGCCGGATTAAAGGTAAAACAAAACAAGAGGGGAAAAAAAAAAAACGTGCTATTTGCATTTTTTTTTCTTTTCTTTTTTTTTGCCCATCACGTAATTTTATGCAACGTTTCTCAGGGAGGCTACGAGGTTGTTGGAATTTCCACGCTATGACAATTGCATTTTAAAATATTTTAAAAATAAATGCAAATACTTTAACTTTTTCTTTTCTTTCTTTCTTTTCTGTTTTTTTTTTTGGTGGGCAGGTTCTCCACAGATCTGACTTGTAACTTGGCCTGGCAGTGTCTTCTGCTATATAGTCCATAGAAATTGAGTCTAATCAGTTTAATGCCCTGTCGTAAACAAACAAACAAACAAACAAACAAAAACAAACTAAATCAATTAATCAAATTTTTATTTAAAATTTGTTTGGAAGAAAATCTATTGCATAAATACTTTTTTTATTATTGTGGGTGGGCTTGCTTCTTCACAGATCTGGCCTGGTAGCATCATCTGCTAGAGTCCATAGAAATCGATCAATTCAATAACATGTCATGGTAAACAAACAAACAAACAAACAAACAAACAAACAAACAAACAAAAATAATAATAACAAAAACAAACAAACAGAAACAAATAAATCGACAAATCAAATTTTAATTTAAAATCTATTTGTATGGAAGAAAATTGCATTTTAAAAAACGAAATAATAATTAAAAAAAACTTTTGCAAATACTTTTTTACTTAAAAAAAAAAAAATAGTGGCCGGCTTGCTTCTCCACAGATCTGACTTGTAACTTGCCCTGGTAGCGTTATCTGCTAGTGTCTGTCGAGATGAATCAGTTTAATACCATGTCGTGGAAGTACAGAGGCCAAAAAAAACAAAACAAAACAAAACAAAAAAAGTGAAATCGATGAATCAAATTTTAACTTCAAATCAATTTGTTTGGAAGAAAAACTATTTTTATTTTCATACTTTGTTTTCTCATTCATAAACGAGTTCCCCAATGGCAAACAGAATAAAAATGATCTTAGAATATATATATTTCCCCCTGTTTCGGCCATTTTCTGTAGTTTGCAGAACATTTTTAGTGGAGCGGTCAAAGATAACGCGCCTACAAATATATCGATCTGTCAATAATCGTAAAAAAAAAAAAAAAAACTGTCCCAAACGTCCAGCAGATGGGGTCATATCTGTTTTTTTCTGTGTTTTGCTCATTGACACAGCGGCTCCTGGCTCCTCCCTTAAAGTGGGCCGTAACTTGACTTTCTCTGAGCACTTTTCACCAAACTCCAGCCTCGGCGCGTCCCCCGCTCTCCTTTTATCGCGTCACCTCGGCTCGGACACACTCGGATTTCTCTACTTCTCCTTTCGGATCTCGTTCTTTTCCGGGATTATTGTCGTATATTCGGGAATCGCCGCATAAAGCCGCGGAGGAGGAGGAGGGAGGAGAGGCGACAAGTTGGAATCAGCGTTCACCATGGAAGTTCCTGGTATGCAGGTAAGTCAAAAAGGTGCGCTCCTGCGAGGTCTAATGCGACTTTTGACCGCGAGAAAACCCGAAATCAAACCTTTTTCCAGCTCTGTAGTCGACCCCAACACGCTAAAAGCACACGTTCCGCCTCATTCTCCCATTTAAACGCAGTAAAAGTACCAAAAATAAGGAAACTAGGTGCAGTAGGACATCCAGACTCGCGCCATCGCCTTTGAACCAAGCCTCAAGTTGATTTTTGACGGATTTCCACTTCGGTTTCTGTGTCATTATTGGATACAGATCATTTTAAACGTAAATAATCCGGTGATTTAATTTGTTCTTCAGTTTTAAATAAATATTTAGATATTTACCCTGGTGAAAAAGTCAGTTTGGATTGTGAAATAAGTACATTTCTTTGAACAGGTGAAAGCGAATAGTGTTATTATGTTTAAGCGTGATATTATGTATACTATTACTACGACTAAGAGTATTACTATTACTACTACTAAGAGTATTACTATTACTACTACTAAGAGTATTACTATTACGACTACTAAGAGTACTAGAGTATTACTATTACTACTACTAAGAGTATTACTATTACTACTACTAAGAGTACTAGAGTATTACTACTACTAAGAGTACTAGAGTATTACTATTACTACTACTAAGAGTATTACTATTACTACTACTAAGAGTACTAGAGTATTGCTATTACTACTACTAAGAGTACTAGAGTATTGCTATTACTACTAAGAGTACTACTATGAAGAGTACTGCTACTACTATTATGATTACTACTACTACAACTACTATTACTACTACTAAGAGTACTAGAGTAGGCTATTACTATTACTACTACTAGGAGTATTACTAGTACTAAGAGTACTAGAGTATTACTATTACTACTAAGAGTACTACTATGAAGAGTACTGCTACTACTATTATGATTACTACTACTACAACTACTACTACTACTACAGCTACAACTATTACTACTACAACTACTACAACTACTACTACAACTACTACTACTACTGCTACTGCTACTGCTAAGATTACTAAAACAAAAGGTTTTGAGTTCATGTCCCGTCTTTGAGCAAATAAAAGTAAACATGAAATACATGAAAACCAGGACTAAACCAGGACTAAACCAGGACTAAACCAGGACTAAACCAGAACTAACCCAAGGGCTAAACTAGGACCAAAACCTGGACTAATCCAGGACATAAACAAGGGCTAAACCAGGTCTAAACCAGGACTAAACCAGGCCGAAAACAAGGGCTAAACTAGGACTAAACCAAGACTGAACCAGGACTAAACCAGAACTAACCCAAGGGCTAAACTAGGACCAAAACCTGGACTAAACCAGGACTAAACCAGGACTAAACCAGGACTAAACCAGGACATAAACAAGGGCTAAACCAAGGCTAAACCAGGACTAAACCAGGCCTAAAACAAGGGCTAAACCAGGACTAAACCAGGTCTAAACCAGGACTAAACCAGGCCTAAAACAAGGGCTAAACCAGGACTAAACCAGGACTAAACCAAGACTAAACTAGGTCTAAACCAGGGCTAAACCAGGCCTAAAACAAGGGCTAAACCAGGACTAAACCAGGACTAAACCAAGGCTAAACCAGGTCTAAACCAGGACTAAACCAGGCCTAAAACAAGGGCTAAACCAGGACTAAACCAGGACTGAACCATGACTGAACCATGACAAAACCAGAACTAACCCAAGGGCTAAACTAGGACCAAAACCTGGACTAAACCAGGACTAAACCAGGACTAAACCAAGACTAAACCAGGACATAAACAAGGGCTAAACCAAGGCTAAACCAAGACTAAACCAGGACATAAACAAGGGCTAAACCAAGGCTAAACCAGGTCTAAACCAGGACTAAACCAGGCCTAAAACAAGGGCTAAACCAGGATTAAACCAGGACTAAACCAAGACTAAACCAGGTCTAAACCAGGGCTAAACCAGGCCTAAAACAAGGGCTAAACCAGGACTAAACCAGGACTAAACCAAGACTAAACCAGGTCTAAACCAGGGCTAAACCAGGCCTAAAACAAGGGCTAAACCAGGACTAAACCAGGACTAAACCAAGGCTAAACCAGGTCTAAACCAGGACTAAACCAGGCCTAAAACAAGGGCTAAACCAGGACTAAACCAGGACTAAACCAAGACTAAACCAGGACTAAAACAAAGGCTAAACCAGGACTGAACCAGGTCTTTATCAGGACTATTCCAGGTCTAAACCAGGTCTATAACTGCACTATTCCAGGTCTAATATAGGTCTAAACCAGGACTATTCCAGGACTATACCAGGCTTAATATAGTTCTAAACTAGGACTAAACCAGGACTAATATAGGTCTAAACCAGGATTATTCCAGGTCTAATATGGGTTTAAACCAGGACTGTCCCGGATCTAATATACTGGGGGTCTAAACCAGGTCTAAACCAGGTCTAAACCAGAACTAAACTAGGTATAATATGGGTCTAAACCAGGACTATTCCAGAACTATACCAGACCTAATATAGGTCAAAATTCGGACTAAACCAGGTCTGATATGGTTCTAAACCAGGACTATTCCAGGACTATACCAGACCTAATATGGGTCTAAACCAGGACTAAACCAAGTCTAATATGGGCCTAAACCAGGTCTAATATGGGTCTAAACCAGGACTAAACCAGGTCTAATATAGGTGTAAACCAGATCTAAACCAGGACTTTTCCAGGTCTAAAACAGGACTATTCCGGGTTTAAACCAGGTCTAACTTAGGTCTAAACCAGGTCTAAACCAGATCTAAACCAGGTCTAATATTGGTCTAAACCAGGACTATACCAGGACTATACCATGACTAAACCAGGTCTAAACCAGGTCTAAACCAGGTCTAAACCAGGACTATTTCAGGTCTAAACCAGGTCTAAACCAGAACTGTTTCAGGACTATTTCAGGTCTAAACCAGGTACTACCACCACTCGTTCGTGCCGTACACTTTAGTCCCCGCGCTCGCCTTCCTTTTGCCCCGGGGCAGTCGTTAAATTGCCCCGTGGCTTTGGAAACGCTGAGACTTTAAAACAACGTTGAATTAGGCGTCCCCCAGGGCTCTATTCTGGGCACGCTGTCATTTGTGGCCCGTTTAATCTGCCAACGGGAAAATGTTTAAAGTCCGATTCTATAAATGGACTAAACACGGGGTAATTAATGCTTAAGTAACCCTTTATTATTAGTGCGTCTGCGTCTCCAAAACTCTCTGGGCCACCCTGTGATGTCATGAAGTGGTAGGATGTTGAGGTTAGACGTTATAAGTGAGTGTGTCGAGGATTTAGTTTAGTCGACTGAACCAGGACTGAACCAGGACTGAACCAGGACTAAGTAAGGGCTGGACCAGGACTGAACCAGGACTAAAGCAGGACTAAGTAAGGGCTGGACCAGGACTGAACCAGGACTAAAGCAGGACTAAGTAAGGGCTGGACCAGGACTGAACCAGGACTAAAGCAGGACTAAGTAAGGGCTGGACCAGGACTGAACGAGGACTGAACCAGGACTAAAACCAGGTCAAAAAACAGGACCTGAACTGAGCCCAGGAAAAAAAAAAGGGACCAAATCGGGATTAAACCAGGACTGAACCCAGGAAAAAACGGGACAAAACCGGGACTAAACCAGAACTAAGCAATGGCTGGACCAGGACTAATCCGTGGGGGCTACAGGGCTAGACCGGGATTTAAACCAGGATTAAAACCAGGACTGAACCCAGGAAAAATGGGACAAAACCGGGACTAAACCAGGACTAAACAAGAATGGGACCTGAACTGAACCCAGGACTGAACCAGGACTAAACCAGGACTAACCCAGGACTAAAACAAGGGCTAACACAGGACTAAACCAGAAATAAACAACGACTAAAACCAGGACTAAACAAGAACTGAACCCTGGTTTGAACCCAGGACAACATGAGGACTACACCAGGACTAAGACCAGGTCTACACCAGGACTAAGACCAGGTCTACACCAGGTCTAAATCAGGTCTAATCCAAAATTAATCCAGGCCTAAACCAAAACTGATCCAGTCCTAAACCAGGTCTATACCAGTTTTGAACCAACTCCTTAACCAGGTCTTAACCAGGTCTAACTCGGGTCTAACCCAGGACTAACCCAGGACTAACCCAGGCCTAAACCCGGCCTAAACCCGGTCTAAACCCGGCCTAAACCCGGCCTAAACCCGGTCTAAACCCGGTCTAAACCCGGTCTGTGAGGAATGCCAGTGAGAGGTTTGAATACAGAGGCGTGTGCTCTGCTCTGGTTCGGCCGGCTCAGGTCTGTACCTGTCCCACGGGAGGGGGCGGGGCCTGGCTTAGGTGCGTCTCTACCTGTCCCACGGGAGGGGGCGGGGCCTGGCTCAGGTGCGTCTGTACCTGTCCCACGGGAGGGGGCGGGGCCTGGGCACGAAGGGGGCGGGGTTTAGGCGGGAACACCTGTCGGCTGAATCCACAGGAGGAAAGAGTTTGGAAAGACTCACATGCAGAACTACACCTATTCTGATTTCTGATTTTAATATAGACTCATTTAGTCCTGGTTCAGTCCTGGTTCAGTCCTGTTCTAGTCCTGGTTCAGTCCTGGTTCAGTCCTGGTTCAGTCCTGGTTCAGTCCTGGTTCAGTCCTGTTTTAGTCCTGGTTCAGGCCTGGTTCAGTCCTGGTTTAGTCCTGGTTTAGTCCTGGTTTAGTCCTGGTTTAGTCCTGGTTTAGTCCTGGTTCAGTCCTGTTTTAGTCCTGGTTTAGTCCTGGTTTAGTCCTGGTTCAGGCCTGGTTCAGGCCTGGTTCAGGCCTGGTTCTGTCCTGGTTTAGTCCTGGTTTAGTCCTGGTTTAGGCCTGGTTTAGGCCTGGTTCAGGCCTGGTTCAGGCCTGGTTCAGTCCTGTTTTAGTCCTGGTTTAGTCCTGGTTCAGGCCCGGTTCAGGCCCGGTTCAGTCTTGGTTCAGGCCCGGTTCAGGCCCGGTTCAGGCCCGGTTCAGGCCCGGTTCAGGCCCGGTTCAGTCCCGGTTCAGTCCTGGTTCAGGCCTGGTTCAGGCCTGGTTTAGTCCTGGTTCAGTCCTGGTTCAGTCCTGGTTCAGTCCTGGTTTAGTCCTGGTTTAGTCCTGGTTTAGTCCTGGTTTAGTCCTGGTTTAGTCCTGGTTCAGTCCTGTTTTAGTCCTGGTTTAGTCCTGGTTTAGTCCTGGTTCAGGCCTGGTTCAGGCCTGGTTCAGGCCTGGTTCTGTCCTGGTTTAGTCCTGGTTTAGTCCTGGTTTAGTCCTGGTTTAGGCCTGGTTTAGGCCTGGTTCAGGCCTGGTTCAGGCCTGGTTCAGTCCTGGTTTAGTCCTGGTTTAGTCCTGGTTCAGGCCCGGTTCAGGCCCGGTTCAGTCTTGGTTCAGTCTTGGTTCAGGCCCGGTTCAGGCCCGGTTCAGGCCCGGTTCAGGCCCGGTTCAGTCCCGGTTCAGTCCTGGTTCAGGCCTGGTTCAGGCCTGGTTCAGTCCTGGTTTAGTCCTGGTTTAGTCCTGGTTTAGTCCTGGTTTTTCCTCACACTGGTGTCATATAAATTCCCAGATGATCCTTGCAGCTCATATTTTCTGTGTTATTTCCTCTGGCTCCAAAGGTCTTCGGACGATGTTAAAGTTGTGAAACGTCTTTGTTGAAGGTTGGACCGTAAATATTACATAATGTTCATGAATTAGCGGTGATTTTCCCAGAAGTGTTTCCTTTTTGTGAGCAATAAAACCGTTACAGCGGCCTGGGCCTGAGGGGCCGAGTTTATGACTCGTTAAAGCTAAATATTTAATAAAGTTATTGATTTGGACGAGATTTGAAGATGACAGGAGCAGACAGGAGCAGACAGGAGCAGACAGGAGCAGACAGGAGCAGGCAGGAGCAGGCAGGAGCAGACAGGAGCAGACAGGAGCAGGCAGGAGCAGACAGGAGCAGACAGGAGCAGGCAGGAGCAGACAGGAGCAGACAGGAGCAGACAGGAGCAGGCAGGAGCAGGCAGGAGCAGACAGGAGCAGGCAGGAGCAGACAGGAGCAGGCAGGAGCAGACAGGAGTGGACAGGAGCAGACAGGAGCAGGCAGGAGCAGACAGGAGCGGGCAGGAGCAGACAGGAGCAGACAGGAGCAGGCAGGAGCAGGCAGGAGCACAGACAGGAACAGATAGGAGCAGACAGGAGCAGGCAGGAGCAGAGTCAGGCCTGGAGAACCTATAGAGCTTCTGTTCTGCTCTGTAGTTATAATTTATCTTTATATCTGTCATAGAACATTTTAAATCACAATATTGATCTAAGAGCAGGACTAAAACCAAGACTGAACCCAGGACTGAACCCAGGACTGAACCCAGGACTGAACCCAGGACTAAACCAGGACTAAACCAGGACTGAACCCAGGACTGAACCCAGGACTGAACCCAGGACTGAACCCAGGACTGAACCCAGGACTAAACCAGGACTAAACCAGGACTGAACCCAGGACTGAACCCAGGACTGAACCAGGACTAAACCAGGACTGAACCCAGGACTGAACCCAGGACTGAACCAGGACTAAACCAGGACTAAACCAGGTCTAAACCAGGTCTAAACCAGGTCTAAACCAGGACTAAACCAGCACTAAACCAGGTCTAAACCAGGTCTAAACCAGGACTAAACCAGGTCTAAACCAGGACTAAACCAGGACTAAACCAGGACTAAACCAGGACTGAACTAGGACTAAACCAGGACTAAACCAGGTCTGAACCAGGGCCGCTCCCGTGGATCGCTGCACTTCACACTAGAGCAGAGCGATTTTAAAAATATTTGTATTAAACGATGACCGTATTCACAGCTGAATCATGAAGAAAACAAAAGTGCAGCAGGAAGTGCGTGAGTCTGTGGAGCTAAAACGGGAATTGATCACAGCGATGACGTCTTGAAGGAGATGAACGATTACTCAGACATGAATCACTCCAAATACGACTTCACAGGGTCAAGGGCCACATTTACATCATGTTTAATTTAAGTCATTCTGAATTAAAATATTCTGCTCCAACTCGTTAAACGGTCTTTATTTAATGAGGCTCAGCGTCTGGGGGCGGGGAAGGTGCTGATTGGACAGCGACCCAAACGTATTTACGGAAGAAAGAACAAACAAAAGAATGAAAGAAAGAACGAACAAATGAAAGGACAAAAGAAAGAAAAAAGAAAGAAGGAACGAAAGAAAACAAACGAATGAAAGAACCAACGAATGAAAAAACGAAAGAAAGAAAGAATGAATGAATGTAGTGCTGCCACTAACGACTAATTTTCTAACGATTAATCTCTCGACTAATTTTTCGATTAGTCGACTAATCTAAACGACTAATTAAAAAAAAAAAAAGCGGTTCTAACACACACAAGTGTGTGTGTTAGATTTTCCCGGGAGGTTACCTTGTGTGTGCGAGTTGCAAAGGTTATTGCTGTTATGTCTGTTGTGTGTGCTCATTCGACAATGTTGAACAACGATATGCACACACAATTTAACCAGTATGCACGAGCAGCATATTGCAACGGTATTCTCAATACCTCATGCATCGTGGTCGTGCTCCCGTGATAAGCCAAAGAAGTCTTACAGAGTGTACAAACCACTCTATCACCATCTGTCCGAAAGTATTCCCAGAGTTTCGAGGCTTTAGGTCTTGGTCTAGAAGTCGCCGCCACTGTTCTTGGATCCGACTCTGACCCACCAGCCGCTGGCATTTTCATACCGCTCTCAAATGCTCAAATCGGGGGAAGGGGGAAGAGAGAAAGAGAGAGACCAGCCAGCAGAGTGCGCACGGCAAATACTTCCTCAAGTTTGTTTTCTTTGGCGGTGCCATTATATACCACTGCTGTTAGCCTTTGGTGAAGCCGAGGTTAGCCACCTCGGCGTCAACCCCGGATGTAGCCGCTGTCAGCAGCACCGGTGTCCGCCTCGAGTGTAGTACTACTAGTGGTGTGGAGGGGAAATACCTGTGTTAACTTTTTCCTGTTCTAGCCCCCTAACCGTGGTTGGGGAGCACAGGGGAGATCGTCTTCTCCTAGGGCCGGAGTTAACTCCCTTTGAGGACCTCGTGCGCTTGCGGTGTATATAAAAAAATGTAAATAAAGGGAGGCAGTTTCGCTGTCGAGTCGGCTTTATTCGCTCACTACACTGTAGGCATGGCATCCTTACTTTTCCTCTACTCGCCCGGTCGCCGTCTCCCTCTCTCCCAGAGCACATGCGGACACACACCCAGAGCGAGACCCGGCTCCCTTGGTCCGCGCAGACATACCTCCCACACAACCACCCACTCTCTCTCTCTCACTGAGCCACAGACACAACACAGACACATCTCACAACACCTGTCTCTGGACGAGCCGTTTGAGACCAAAAATAAATAAAGGCGAATATTCGACCAAAAAAATTGTAGTCGACTCATTTTCATATTCGATTACGTCGACAACGTCGAATAATCGCGGCAGCACTAAATGAATGAAAGAAAGAACGAAAGGAAGAACAAATGAAAGAACCAAAGAAAGAACGAATGAATGAAAGAACGAAAGAAAGAATGAACGAACAAAAGGTCGAACGAACAAATGAAAAAAAGAAAGAAAGAACGAATGAATGAAAAAAGAAAGAACGAAAGGAAGAACGAACGAATGAAAAACCAAAGAAAAAACAAACAAATGAAAGAATGAATGAAAGAACAAATGAATGAAAGAAAGAGAACAAATTAATGAAAGAACGAACAAAAGAAAAAGACAAAGAACGAACGAAAGAACAGAAGAAAACCCACACTTCAGCTGCTCCCGACTTTTCTGTCATCTCGGTTTGTCGTTTTGCCGCCGACACAAACACGATCCAAACTTTTTCCGATGATAATGAAGCAGCAGCTGGAGAATTCTCTCCTCACACTTTCTGTCTGTGAGCTGAGGAGGAGAAGGGAAGAGTGTGGGAGAAGGAGGAAGAAGACAAACTGAGTCTGAGGCTGCCACACCTCAGCCCACTCCCACATCCCGCTCACAAATCCAAAGAGACGTGGAGGAAAGTCCCAAGAGACGACTGGAGGAGCCGGATCGAAGGACGAGCCAACGAGCACCAACCACCGGGATTATTTTGAAGAAGAAGAAACGTTTACATGATCCAGGAAGAAATTCATTCGGCTTTAAAATCAGAATAAACCCACTGACTTCAGGATTAAGTTTAATTCCGAGTGTTTACATGGACTTTTTTACAGCAGAATTCATTTTTATTCAGAATTAAATGATCTTTATTCAGAATTAAAGCTCTCATGGAAACGTTTTTTGTGTCGGCAGCAGCTGAAGTGTGAGTTTTCTTCCCAAAAGCGTAAATACGTTTGTGTCGCTGTCCAATCAGAACCCTTCCCCACCCCCCAGACGCTGAGCCCAATTAAATAAAGACCATTTAACGAGTTTTCCATGGAAACCTCAATTCAGAATTATTATTTCCTTGTAAACCCGAAGGAGAATATTTTAACTCCAAACTATTCAATTCAGAACCGTTAACTCGGAATTCAAAAACGTCTTGTAAACGAGGCAAATGAGGAGAAACTCTGAAGCTGTGAGAAGTCCGTTTTGCAGAATAGTTCCGCTTTAAACTGGTCTGTTGTGACATTTACCTCAAACACTTTTTGAAGCCAAGTGTGTTTTTCCATTACATTCATTTCCTCGAGCTGAACACAGAGCTGCTTTGTCCTTTGTGCTCCGGACGCTCTGAACATGTGAGTGTGACGGAGGTGAGACGTTCTCCAGCGCCCGTGAGCGTGGAGAGCTCGGACTCGCGGATACGGACCGGGAGCTGTCCACCGCGGCTGTGGAAGGAGAATGTTTCAGTAGAAGGTCACGCGGTCGTATTAAAAACACGAAAAAGGCCTCACAGTGGAGCAGGTGGAAGTAATGGAAGTAATAGAAGTAGTAGAAGTAGTAGAAGTTGTAGAAGTTGTAGAAGTAGTGGAAGTAGTGGAAGTTGTAGAAGTTGTAGAAGTAGTGGAGCTGGTGGAGCTGGTGGAGGGAGAATTACTTCAGTATAAAGTCACATGGTCGTATTAAAAACAAAAAAGGCTTTACAGTGGAGCAGGTAGAGATGGTGGAGGTGGTGCAGATGATGGAAGTAGGAGAGGTGGTGGAGCTGATGGAGCTGGTGGAAGTAGTGGAAATGATAGAAGAGGTGGTGCAGATGATGGAGGTGGTGGAGGTGGCGAAGGTGGTGGTGATGGTGGAAGTAGCGAAGCTGGTTGATTTGGTGAAGCTTGTGGAGAAGGTAGAGCTGGTGGATTTGGTAGAGCTGGTGGAGGAGGTGGACATGGAGGCAGTGGCGTTGGTGGAGATGATGGAGCTGGTGGAGGAGCTTGTGGAGAAGGTGAAGATGCCGGTGGAACAGGTGGACATGGAGGTGGTGGAGCAAGTGGAGATGATGGAGGTGGTGGAGCAGGTGGATTTGGTAGAGCTGGTGGAGCTTGTGGAGAAGGTGAAGCTGGTGGAGCTTGTGGAGAAGGTGAAGCTGGTGGAGCTTGTGGAGAAGGTGAAGCTGGTGGAGCTTGTGGAGAAGGTGAAGCTGCTAATGGAGCAGTTGGACATGGAGGTAGTGGAGCTGGTAGACCTGGTGGGCGGTGGTGAAGATGATGGAGCTGGAGCTTTTGTGGAGCTGGAGGAAGAGGTAGAGCTGGTGGAGGAGCTGGTGGAGGAGCCGGTGGAGGAGCTGGTGGAGGAGCTGCTGGAGGAGCTCTGGGTCAGTTCCTTTGGGAGTGTTTTGCGGGACACTGGACCTCAGCCTTTTCTCTTTAATAAATGAACCGTTTCTCGTCTCATCTCAGCACCGTCCCACAGCTGGAGTCACAGCTGGACTGGGCTCGCACCTCCACAAACCTGACTCTTATTAGGCCTGAGGAAGGCTTCCTTTTGCTTGTTTCCATGGAAATGTAACATTCCACAGTAGGACATCAAATGTAAAGATGACTTTTGGCCTTAATTCTCCAGCACAGGCCCGTATTTAGTTTGGGTGGATCTGGTGCCTAAAAACTCTCACACAGAGTTTTATTTGAACACTTTTATAAGAAGGAAAATCGACTAAAACGCGGCCGCTCCGTTTTCTTATGGGTTTGTGGGACAAAAAGGCTGTGGGTGAGTTTGGAGTGAATTTAAATGGTGTAAAGTGAGAAAAACAATCAGCAGCAGCAGCAGTTGTAGTAGTAGTAGTAGTAGTAGTAGTAGTAGTAGTCCCTTGTACACAGGTGTCTCTATGTAGTGTCCGTGTACTCTGCAGTAGTGTCCGTGTACTCTGCAGTAGTGTCCGTGTACTCTGCAGTACTGTTTGCAGTAGTGTCCGTGTACTCTGCAGTAGTGTCCGTGTACTCTGCAGTAGTGTCCGTGTACTCTGCAGTAGTGTCCATGTACTCTGCAGTACTGTTTGCAGTAGTGTCCGTGTACTCTGCAGTAGTGTCCGTGTACTCTGCAGTAGTGTCTGTGTACTCTGCAGTACTATTTGCAGTACTATTTGCAGTACTGTCCGTGTACTCTGCAGTACTATTTGCAGTACTATTTGCAGTACTATTTGCAGTACTGTCCGTGTACTCTGCAGTACTATTTGCAGTACTATTTGCAGTACTATTTGCAGTACTATTTGCAGTACTGTCCGTGTACTCTGCAGTACTATTTGCAGTACTGTTTGCAGTAGTGTCCGTGTACTCTGCAGTACTTCGCAGTAGTGTCTGTGTACTCTGCAGTACTATTTGCAGTACTGTCCGTGTACTCTGCAGTACTATTTGCAGTACTATTTGCAGTACTATTTGCAGTACTATTTGCAGTACTGTCCGTGCACTTTCAGCACTTTCGTGTCGTGGACGATCAAACGTTGGGAGTGTCTGTGTCTTTTGCTCTTTGTAATTTTGCGGCTGCACCTTTTTTAGCCTCTGACATAATAACAGCTCCTCCCTCTTTCTTTCTTTCTTTCTTTCTTTCTTTTTGTTTTTCTTTCTCTCTCCTTCTCTGCCCTGGTCTCTGTAACTCTCTTTCTCTTTACTCTTGTTTCTCTCGCTTTTCCTCATTCACCATTATTATTGCTCTCTTTCTACTTTAATCCACTCACTCTCTCAATCCTCTCTCCCTCTTTACCTCTCTCCTCTCTTTGTTTTTCTCTTCTCACTCCCTCCTCTTTATTTATCTCTTTTCTGTTTTTCTTGCCCTCTTTCTTCTCTCTCCGTCTCTCTCGCTTTTCTCTCTTTTCTGTGTAAACTGATCTGGAGTCAGTTCTGTGATGCTAACAGCGCTAATGCTAAAGCTAATGCTAACGTCATGAGTCACTTTTCCTCCTCGGTGATTCACTCTGAGCCTCTGTTTACACTTCACTGTCATCACAAAGTGTTTCTGTTCCACCAAAACCACATCCTGCACAGTTTAAAGCCCCACTGTGGAACATTCGAGCTAAAAATAGTGAACTATAACAAAAGGGTGTTGTCGTTTTTTGGTTGTTTTTGTCACTATACTAAAATATCAGTACAAAGGAACAGACCTGATACTCGATACTGATTCCGAGTCCACAATAATAATTAAAAAAAACCTCTTTTATTAGACATTTGAATGTGATTTTCCACATTAAATGGTAGAACTTTTTTTCAATTCCCATGTGGCCAAATATAGAGCTTTTTCACAGTGACCCGAAGTGTCCCGCTGTAGGTTTGCCGAGCTCCTGGTTAATGGTTTTCCGTGGTTAATGGTTTTCCTTGTTCACTCAGACTGATTCTACGATTAAAATTAAAGGGACAGTTGTGAATTTTGGACACAGTTCCTCATTTCCTCGTGATCCAGAGTGTTGGAGACCCTTTTTTTTTTTTTTTTAAATCTTCCTCCAGTCCTTGTATTTGCAGAGGTGCTGGTGCTGGACTAGTGCAGGTCAATGGCCACAGTTGACTTAAAAACACTAAAAACAGTCTGACACTCCACTGTCACTCCACAGACTCGAGGAAAAACTATTAGAACTCCAGACTGTCTATGTCACAGGTGTCAAACATGCGGCCCGGGGGCCAGATCCGGCCCTCCAAGACCTTTAATCTGGCCCTCGGCTGATTTTTCTATTAAAATACTTAAGATTTTCAGATTTTTCTGTTAATTTTCTGCACCGTTTAGCATAGCAGCGTCTCCGGCGTTTCTGTACGTTGCGACTCCCACCAGAGCGGCACAAATGAAGACTTTCCTCTTTCCAAACGCTCTTAAAGGACGATCGTTTTGACTGTCGACCGTGACCCTCATCAGCAAAATGTCAAAAAATGAGAAAAGCAGATGCTGAGTTCAGGATTTCCCAAGAAAAATAGTCTAATTCTTATTTGTTGACAGAGGTGAATGGGAAATCTGTGCTCAGTGTGTTTGGAACAAGGAATATAATCTTAAACACCACTACGAGACACGGAGAAAAATACAATAACTTGAAGAGAGAACTGAGTTTTCTGATCCGGCCCTTTTGGGATCAAAGTAGGCTGCATACGGCCCCCGGACCAAAATGAGTTTGACACCCCTGGTCTATGTGAACGTCTGTGTCCGCAGAATCATGTCTGGAATAAAACGAACCTTGCGTCGCCCGAATCGTCGCTTGTTGAGGTTCTATTTTCTCATATATCAGTCGCCGCTGCCGAGCTTCTGTCAGGAAGAACAACTCACTGCTGCTCAGACACAAATCCTTCAGATGCAGCGGTCGGTTTGACTCTAAAATGATTCGACGTTCACACGGACAGTCTGGAGTTCTAAGAGTTTATAATTATAATTGTTTGTCGTTTCCTTTTAAATTTTCGTCTTTCTTCCCTCGATCGTTGTGGATAAATTCTTCATGAAGAATGTTTCTCCTTCGTGAACCTTGTTGGTTGAAGATTTGGTGATGGGGCAGATTTATGAAGCCGCTGGAGACATTTACACACACATTTACACACATTTACACACACATTCACACACATTTACACACATTTACACACATTTACACACACATTTACACACATTTACACACACATTCACACACATTTACACACATTTACACACATTTACACACACATTTACACACATTTACACACATTTACACACACATTTACACACACGTTTACACACATGTTTACACACATTTACACACACATTCACACACATTTACACATGTTTACACACATTTACACACATTTACACACACATTTACACACATTTACACACACATTTACACACACGTTTACACACATGTTTACACACATTTACACACACATTCACACACATTTACACACACATTTACACACATTTACACATGTTTACACACATTTACACACGTTTACACACATTTACACACACATTTACACACATGTTTACACACACATTTACACACACGTTTTACACACGTTTACACACACGTTTACACACACGTTTACACACACGTTTACACACACGTTTACACACGTTTTACACACGTAGACACGTTTTACACACCGTTTACACACATGTACACACACATGTACACACACATGTACACGCACGTTTACACACACGTTTACACACACATGTACACACACATTTACACACACATGTACACACACATTTACACACACATTTACACACACATTTACACACACACATTTACACACACATTTACACACACATTTACACACACATCTACACACATTTACACACACATTCACACACATGTTTACACACATTTACACACACATTCACACACATTTACACACACATTTACACACATTTACACATGTTTACACACATTTACACACGTTTACACACATTTACACACACATTTACACACATGTTTACACACACATTTACACACACGTTTACACACACGTTTACACACATTTACACACACATTCACACACATTTACACACACATTTACACACATTTACACATGTTTACACACATTTACACACGTTTACACACATTTACACACACATGTTTACACACACATTTACACACACGTTTACACACACGTTTACACACACATTTACACACACGTTTACACACACGTTTACACACACGTTTACACACACGTTTACACACACGTTTACACACACATTTACACACACGTTTACACACACGTTTACACACACGTTTACACACACACATTTACACACACATTTACACACACATTTACACACACATTTACACACACACATTTACACACACATTTACACACACACATTTACACACACACATTTACACACACATTTACACACACATTTACACACACATTTACACACACATTTACACACACATTTACACACACACATTTACACACACATTTACACACACATTTACACACATTTACCACAGAAAAACATTCACCGGAAGCTCCACAGACCTACAGCAGGACACTTCAGACTGTTGTGAAAAAGCTCTATTCGGGCGACCAAAATCCAAAAGTGGGACACGCTCTGGTCTGTGGTGGTCGGTAATAATAAAACTGTGAATCGATTGCGTAATTGAGGAAAACTGTTCTGCCCTCGGCTCATTTGTGGTGAACGTGAGTCAGTACAGTCACATGTTCTTTGTGTTTCTGGTCATTTTGGAGCAGCTTTTCCGTATTTTACTGAAACAAATGTCAGTTTCTGCCTCTGTTTACTGTCGGCGGGGGTCAGATTGGTCAAAAATAGGGACATTTCTTGTATAAAACTGGGACAAATCAGTGGTTTTGGATAAATCTGCTGGAACAGGGGACACAGGGCTCGAAACTGGGACCTCTGGACACTCTAGATTACATCCGTGGAATTCCTCAGTGATCCAGGTCTAAACCAGGTCTAAACCAGGTCTAAAGCAGGTCTAAAGCAGGTCTAAAGCAGGTCTAAAGCAGGTCTAAAGCAGGTCTAAACCAGGTCTAAACCAGGTCTAAACCAGGTCTAAACCAGGTCTAAACCAGGTCTAAAGCAGGTCTAAAGCAGGTCTAAAGCAGGTCTAAAGCAGGTCTAAAGCAGGTCTAAAGCAGGTCTAAAGCAGGTCTAAAGCAGGTCCATGGGTTGTACTCTAGTCTCTGAGCTCTTACACTTGTCCTGCTCCAGCTCCAGTTCGTTCTAAACGCGTTCAGAAAAGGTTCTGTTCTGTCCTGTCAGTGGAACTTTTTCTTTTTTGGTATCGAAACCTGTGAAAAACGAGGATCTAGTTTCGATACTTGTTTTCATATCTGATTCTCGACACTTTCGACCTCTTCTCTCGGCCATGTTGGAGTCTGTATAGCGCAGATTAGTTGACTGAAATGAAGTAGGTGATCAGTTCTAACGTCGTTTCCTCGTCGCGCACAGACCTGGAGTTGGGTTTCGCTTCATTCACACTCGTTTAACGCACAAAACCTGCACATTTAGGCCGAGAAAACACTGAAAACGCTCCGCTCCACCTTGTGATGTCACGTTTTTAAGCTCCACGCACCTTCACGAGAATCATTTGGATCATTTCAGCCCTGGAATTGCCCATTTTTACTGAACCAAATGTAAAAAAAAAAAAAAAAAAAGGAGCTGTTCACTTGAAAACCACCGCTTCATGACATCACAAGGTGGAACGGAGCATCTGGAGCTTTGGAGATGTAAACAGAATGATAATATTCGATGAGGCAACGTGGATTTAAGCTTCCAAGAGTCCATTTTGCGTAATAAAAGAGCTTTACCTCGTCCCATTCGTACTTTAATCGTCATAATCTCTGCCTCCTCTTTGGTTTTTTGCCTTTTGTCCGCGCCGCCTGTGCGCAGACAATTAATTACGTCGGCGAACACAAAGGGGGAGGTTTTGTTTGCGAGGAGGTAAAAATATCTTTGTCGACGTTCCTGTTCTCCCGACTGATCCGCCGCGTTTCCATGGAGGCGACTCCGGGGACCTCCCTCCGAGCCGAAGGTGACGTCAGGAATCTGCAATTAAAATCTGTATTTACATACGGAGGGAAAAGACTCGCGCGGGAAAACCACACGTGTTTGTGTTTGTTTCATTTGAGTCTTTTTACGGTTTTTAAATGTTCTGGATGACGGTGTTTTCTGATTTGTTTGTCGTTTCCTCGTCGCAAACGGACCTGGAGTTGTGTTTTGTTTAGGGGTCAGACTTGATTAAAAAAATCTATATCTCACTTAACCTCATAACAATATTTGCCCCAAAAAGTGACATTTATATTCTGGAAATGAATTTTAACCCCTAAAAACCTAAGTTTTAGTACATTTGTCTGGATTTTCTTCTTAATTTCGCTTTTAAAACTGCCCCTTTTACCCCTAATGAAGTGTTCTACCTCCTTTTGTTCAGTCCAACCTGTTATTTCACAATCTGCTGCTGTAGTTGTGTCATGAGGCTGTGAGAAAAGCTACAGGACCAGAAATAGAGATGAGAAAAAAACAAACAAACAGAAAATTAAATAAAATTCACACTCTTTTTATACAAAACACACAGATTTATTCCATTTATTTACCCATGTTTAACACACAAACCTGCATATTTTTAAAGGCGGAGTTCTTCTCTCAAACAGAAAACACTCTGCTCCACTTTGTGACGTCACACAGTGATACAGGAAGTGCTCCGCTGTGTTTTTACACCCCACACACCTTCACGAGAATCATTTACATCCTGTCAGCCCTGGAATCTGCATTCTCTACTAAAGGTACTAAAGGAGCTGTTCACTTAAACTCCCTTTGCACCAAGAGGCTGTGACCATGGGTTTGAGGATTTTCCATAAATATTGGACAGAATTTTACAAACACGGCAAACTGTCTTTAACACGACCGTCAGACTCCACTTCAACTTCTGACGACAGGACAAAAGGACATTACAAAAACAAAATGGACGACACGAACTGGTCAGAAATTAATGTGAAAATGGACCTTTTTCACAAACTTCGGACTAAGTGGGACATTATTTAAATTTAATAATTGTCGCTTATAACAGGAGGCAGTTTGTCTCTGTGTCGTGTTCGGTGTTGACAATGTTTATCTTTTCAGAGAAGCTGAAAAAGAATAAAATGTATAAAAATAAGAAAACTTCCTCTTCATGACATCACAAGGTGGAACAGAGCGTTGCAGATGTAGACAGACTCATAATAGTGAGTAAAAGTGTTACTCAAACATGTGAACGAAACAAAACTGTTCAAAACTTCTAAACCAGGTCTAAACCAGGTCTAAACCAGGACTAAACCAGGTCTAAACCAGGTCTAAACCAGGACTAAACCAGGACTAAACCAGGACTAAACCAGGTCTAAACCAGGACTAAACCAGGTCTAAACCAGGACTAAACCAGGACTAAACCAGGACTAAACCAGGACTAAACCAGGACTAAACCAGGTCTAAACCAGGTCTAAACCAGGTCTAAACCAGGACTAAACCAGGACTAAACCAGGACTAAACCAGGACTAAACCAGGTCTAAACCAGGACTAAACCAGGAGTAAACTGAGACTAAACCAGGTCTAAACCAGGACTAAACCAGGACTAAACCAGGACTAAACCAGGACTAAACCAGGTCTAAACCAGGTCTAAACCAGGACTAAACCAGGACTAAACCAGGACTAAACCAGGTCTAAACCAGGTCTAAACCAGGACTAAACCAGGAGTAAACTGAGACTAAACCAGGTCTAAACCAGGTCTAAACTAGGTCTAAACCAGGTCTAAACCAGGACTAAACTGAGACTAAACCAGGTCTAAACCAGGTCTAAACCAGGTCTAAACCAGGACTAAACCAGGACTAAACTGAGACTAAACCAGGTCTAAACCAGGTCTAAACCAGGACTAAACTGAGACTAAATCAAGTCTAAACCAGGTCTAAACCAGGACTAAACCAGGTCTAAACCAGGACTAAACCAGGACTAAACTGAGACTAAATCAAGTCTAAACCAGGTCTAAACTAGGTCTAAACCAGGTCTAAACCAGGTCTAAACCAGGACTAAACCAGGACTAAACTGAAACTAAATCAAGTATAAACCAGGCCTAAACCGGGTCTAAACTAGGTCTAAACCAGGTCTAAACCAGGTCTAAACTAGGTCTAAACCAGGTCTAAACCAGGACTAAACTGAGACTAAATCAAGTCTAAACCAGGTCTAAACTAGGTCTAAACTGGGTCTAAATCAGGTCTAAATCAGGTCTAAACCAGGACTAAACCGGGACTAAACCGGGACTAAACCGGGACTAAATGAGATCTAAACCAGGTCTAATCCAGATCTAAACCAGGTCTAGACCAGGTCTAAACCTCTTCTCTCCTGAACTAAAGGTAAAAGGAGCTGTTCATTTAAAAAAATACCACTTTGTGACATCACCAGGTGGAACAGAGCGTTTGGAGCTTTGCAGATGTAACCAGACGAATAATAAAGTGTCGCTCAAACATGTGAGTGAGACAAACGCAGCTCCAGGTCTGTTTGTGACGAGGAAACTGCGTTCGAACCGTTTTGTGTGTGTTTGGTGTGGTTCAGTCGGGCTCTGGTTTGTCGCCTCGTGCACAAACGGGAAGTGACTCTGATATTTTCACATGATTCCAGGGCCGGGGTCACAGGTCGAGTGTGTGTTTGCACTTCCTCCTCTGCAGCTGCGACCTTTGCACAACCGCACGCACAAACACAAACCGCTTTAAATGGACCAAAACAAAACAAACCAAACCAAAAGTCGATAAAACGCAACATTTTTCCACCGTCTTGAGCCAAGTTTGTGTTCAGTGACCTCGGGACCTGCTATATTCAGTTTTCTCCTCCTATTTGACGCAAAACTGACTCCTGTGAGCTTTAAATTGTTTGTAACTTGCGTGTAACTTTTCGGTTTGGGGGTCTGTCATCTGCTTGTTTCCATGGATACGCCATTCCTCTGCCTGGAATGTTCCACAGTGTGACATTAAACAGCCTGACTGGTTTTAGAGCTAAAAAAATCCCCAGAAAAACCTGGTTTATCCCTGGTTTAGTCCTGGTTTAGTCCTATTTTTGGACCTTAGTTAGTCCTGGTTTAGTCCTGGTTTAGTCCTAGTTTTGGACCTTAGTTAGTCCTGGTTTAGTCCTGGTTTAGTCCTATTTTTGGACCTTAGTTAGTCCTGGTTTAGTCCTGGTTTAGTCCTAGTTTTGGACCTTAGTTAGTCCTGGTTTAGTCCTGGTTTAGTCCTGGTTTATTCCTGGTTCAGTCCTGGTTCAGTCCTGGTTCAGTCCTGGTTCAGTCCTGGTTCAGTCCTGGTTTAGTCCTGGTTTAGTCCTGGTTTAGTCCTGGTTCAGTCCTGGTTTAGTCCTGGTTTATTCCTGGTTCAGTCCTGGTTCAGTCCTGGTTCAGTCCTGGTTTAGTCCTGGTTTAGTCCTGGTTCAGTCCTGGTTTAGTCCTGGTTTATTCCTGGTTCAGTCCTGGTTCAGTCCTGGTTCAGTCCTGGTTCAGTCCTGGTTTAGTCCTGGTTCAGTCCTGGTTCAGTCCTGGTTCAGTCCTGGTTTAGTCCTGGTTTATTCCTGGTTCAGTCCTGGTTCAGTCCTGGTTCAGTCCTGGTTCAGTCCTGGTTCAGTCCTGGTTTAGTCCTGGTTTAGTCCTGGTTCAGTCCTGGTTTAGTCCTGGTTTATTCCTGGTTCAGTCCTGGTTCAGTCCTGGTTCAGTCCTGGTTCAGTCCTGGTTTAGTCCTGGTTTAGTCCTGGTTCAGTCCTGGTTTAGTCCTGGTTTATTCCTGGTTCAGTCCTGGTTCAGTCCTGGTTCAGTCCTGGTTCAGTCCTGGTTCAGTCCTGGTTTAGTCCTGGTTCAGTCCTGGTTTAGTCCTGGTTCAGTCCTGGTTCAGTCCTGGTTCAGTCCTGGTTTAGTCCTGGTTTAGTCCTGGTTCAGTCCTGGTTCAGTCCTGGTTTAGTCCTGGTTTAGTCCTGGTTCAGTCCTGGTTCAGTCCTGGTTTAGTCCTGGTTTATTCCTGGTTCAGTCCTGGTTCAGTCCTGGTTCAGTCCTGGTTTAGTCCTGGTTTAGTCCTGGTTCAGTCCTGGTTTAGTCCTGGTTTATTCCTGGTTCAGTCCTGGTTCAGTCCTGGTTCAGTCCTGGTTCAGTCCTGGTTCAGTCCTGGTTTAGTCCTGGTTCAGTCCTGGTTTAGTCCTGGTTCAGTCCTGGTTCAGTCCTGGTTCAGTCCTGGTTTAGTCCTGGTTTAGTCCTGGTTCAGTCCTGGTTCAGTCCTGGTTTAGTCCTGGTTTAGTCCTGGTTCAGTCCTGGTTTAGTCCTGGTTTAGTCCTGGTTCAGTCCTGGTTCAGTCCTGGTTCAGTCCTGGTTCAGTCCTGGTTTAGTCCTGGTTTAGTCCTGGTTCAGTCCTGGTTTAGTCCTGGTTTAGTCCTGGTTTAGTCCTGGTTCAGTCCTGGTTTAGTCCTGGTTTAGTCCTGGTTTAGTCTGTTTTGGACGAGGGAAGAGGTGTTTATAAGTTGTATATAACAGGACCTTTTTACAGCTTAATGAGTCTGAAACGATCGCTCTATTTTTAGCTCTTTCCTTGAACTCGCCGAATGGGATTTTTGTTTTGGTTTTATCGGCGGTTTATGGTGCTGTAAACCAGATGCCCTTCCTGGTTCGGGTTGACCTGGGCGGCTCAGAGAGTCACGTACTTTAAGGTTTTTGGCTCTGAGCACGAATTAAAAATGGAAAACGAGAACAATTATTAACTTTTAAGAGGGCAAAGCGTGTCTGCTGACCTCTGACCCCCGCGGATCTGACCTCTGACCCCGCAGATCTGACCTCTGACCTCTGACCCCGCAGATCTGACCTCTGACCTCTGACCCTGCAGATTTGACCTCTGACCCCACAGATCTAACCTCTGACCCCGCAGATCTGACCTCTGACCCCGCAGATCTGACCCCTGACCCCGCAGATCTGACCTCTGACCCCCGCGGATCTGACCTCTGACCCCCGCAGATCTGGCTAAACCAGGTCTAAACCAGGTCTAAACCAGGACTAAACCAGGACTAAACCAGGACTAAACCAGGTCTAAACCAGGTCTAAACCAGGACTAAACCAGGACTAAACCAGGATTAAACCAGGTCTAAACCAGGACTAAACCAGGTCTAAACCAGGTCTAAACCAGGTCCATGGGTGTCTCTAGTGTCTGTGCTCTTATACTTGTCCTGCTCCAGCTCTGGTTTAGTCCTGGTTTAGTCCTGATTTGGACCTTATTTCGTCATAATTTAGACCTGGTTTATTCGTGGTTTGAACCTAGTTTAGACCTGGTTTAGTCCTGGTTTAGTTCTGGATTTAGACCTGATTTAGACCTCGTTTAGACCTAGATTTGGACGTTATTTAGTCCTGGTTCAGTCAAAGTTTAGTCCTGGTTTGGATCTTATTTAGTCCTAGTTTTGACCTGGTGTAGTCCTGGTTTGAACCTGGTTTGGACCTGATTTAGACCTGGTTTAGTCCTTGTTTTGGACTGTATTTAGTCCTGGTTTTGCCCTAATTTAGTCCTGGTTTAGACCTAGATTTGGACGTTATTTAGTCCTGGTTTAGTCAAAGTTTAGACCTGGTTCAGTCCTAGTTCTGGATCTTATTTAGACCTGGTTTAGTCCTAATTTAAACCTGGTCTAGTCCTGGGTTTGTTCGGTTTGTTTCAGGAAAGTTTCTGCTCTGTCATTTCTCTTTTTAGTATCAGTACCTGTGAAACCTCTTCTGGGCTCTTTATTATTTTCAGTGTAAATAAAAGTCAAATTCAGAGAAAGAACAAAACAGAAAGAATCCGTTTTCGCTCCAGGAAAAAGGAAAGTAATTAAATGCTGACGGTTCTCACCTCTGTCGTATCAGGAGAGCAGCTGTGGGAAAAGCGGGGAATAAAACAATAAGGAAATAGTTCATCTTTTATAGCCGCCGTTGGTTCCAGGTGCAGTGTTTGTGTTGTGAGACTTTGCACCTGTCTGCTCCTGTCTGCTCCTGTCTGCTCCTGCCTCTGCACCTTTGTTTACAGTGTCTTCATCTCGTGTTTTTTACTGTCTTAATTGCCCCATGTGAAGCTAATATCTGATCTGATCGTTTCCTCGTCACAAACAGACCCGGAGTCGTGTTTTTGTTTCACTCGCACACGTTTGACGCACAAACCTGCACGTTTACGCCGAGTTCCTCTCTCAGACTACTGTAAAAACGCTCCGTCCCACCTTGTGATGTCGTCATGCGACCATACAGGAAGTGCTCCACTGTGTTTTTAGACTCCACACACCTTCACTAAGAATCGTCCACCTTATTAAAGACGTGTGGAGTTGATGCATAAAGGGCAGTGTGTCAGGGTCACCGCAGTGTGTCAGGGTCACCGCAGTGTGTCAGGGTCACCGCAGTGTGTCAGGGTCACCGCAGTGTGTCAGGGTCACTGCAGTTTTTATTTTGTGTCGATAGGATTTTGGTGGTGTTTTGTCGTGTTCGTGACGGAGTCTGCTCGTTTTGTCGTCTTGGTGGAGTTTTGTCGTGTTTTTGGTGGAGTTTTGTCGTGTTCTTGGTGGAGTTTTGTTGTGTTTTTGGTGGAGTTTTGTCGTCTTGGTGGAGTTTTGTTGTGTTTTTGGTGGAGTTTTGTCGTGTTTTTGACAGTCTGCTCGTTTTGTCGTGTTTTTGGTGGAGTTTTGTCGTGTTCTTGGTGGAGTTTTGTCGTGTTCTTGGTGTTTTGTCGAGTTCTTGGTGGAGTTTTGTTGTGTTCTTGGTGGAGTTTTGTCGTGTTCTTGGTGTTTTGTCGTGGTCGTGACGAAGTCTGCTCATTTTGTCGTCTTGGTGGAGTTTTGTCGAGTTCTTGGTGGAGTTTTGTCGTGTTCTTGGTGTTTTGTCGGGTTCTTGGTGGAGTTTTGTCGTGTTCTTGGTGGAGTTTTGTCGTGTTCTTGGTGGAGTTTTGTCGTGTTCTTGGTGGAGTTTTGTCGTGTTCTTGGTGTTTTGTCGTGGTCGTGACGAAGTCTGCTCATTTTGTCGTCTTGGTGGAGTTTTGTCGTGTTCTTGGTGGAGTTTTGTTGTGTTTTTGGTGGAGTTTTGTCGTGTTTTTGGTGGAGTTTTGTCGTGTTCTTGGTGGAGTTTTGTTGTGTTCTTGGTGGAGTTTTGTTGTGTTCTTGGTGGAGTTTTGTTGTGTTTTTGGTGGAGATTTGTCGTGTTTTTGACAGTCTGCTCGTTTTGTCGTGTTCTTGGTGGAGTTTTGTCGTGTTCTTGGTGGAGTTTTGTCGTGTTCTTGGTGTTTTGTCGAGTTCTTGGTGGAGTTTTGTTGTGTTCTTGGTGGAGTTTTGTCGTGTTTTTGGTGGAGTTTTGTCGTGTTCTTGGTGGAGTTTTGTTGTGTTCTTGGTGGAGTTTTGTTGTGTTCTTGGTGGAGTTTTGTTGTGTTTTTGGTGGAGATTTGTCGTGTTTTTGACAGTCTGCTCGTTTTGTCGTGTTCTTGGTGGAGTTTTGTCGTGTTCTTGGTGGAGTTTTGTCGTGTTTTTGGTGGAGTTTTGTCGTGTTCTTGGTGGAGTCTGCTCGTTTTGTCGTGTCGTTGGTGGAATTTTGTTGTGTTTTTGGTGGAATTTTGTCATGTTTCAAGTAGTTTTGTCGTCTTTTAAGTAGAGTTTTGTCGTGTTCTTGGTGGAGTTTTGTCATATTCTTGGTGGAGTTTTGTCGTGTTTTTGGTGGAGTTTTGTCATGTTCTTGGTGGAGTTTTGTCGTGTTCTTGGTGTTTTGTCGTGTTCGTGACGGAGTCTGCTCGTTTTGTCGTGTTGGTGGAGTTTTGTCATGTTTTTGGTGGAGTTTTGTCATGTTCTTGGTGTTTTGTTGTGATCGTGGCGGAGTCTGCTCGTTTTGTCGTGTTTTTGACGAAGTCTGCTCGTTTTGTCGTGTCATTGGAGTTTTGTCGTGTTTTTGGTGGAGTTTTGTTGTGTTTTTGGTGGAGTTTTGTCGCGTCGTTGGTGGAGTTTTGTCGTGTCGTTGGTGGAGTTTTGTCATCTTTCAAGTAGAGTTTTGTCCTGTTTTAAGTGGAGTTTTGTCATGTTTTAAGTAGAGTTTTGTTGTGTTTTAAGTAGAGTTTTGTCGTGTTTTAAGTAGAGTTTTGTCGTGTTTTAAGTAGAGTTTTGTCGTGTTTTTGGTGGAGTTTTGTCGTGTTTTTGGTGGAGTTTTGTCGTGTTTTTGGTGGAGTTTTGTCGTGTTCTTGGTGGAGTTTTGTCGTGTTCTTGGTGGAGTTTTGTCGTGTTCTTGGTGTTTTGTCGTGTTCGTGACGGAGTCTGCTCGTTTTGTCGTGTTGGTGGAGTTTTGTCGTGTTTTAAGTAGAGTTTTGTTGTGTTCTTGGTGGAGTTTTGTCGTGTTCTTGGTGGAGTTTTGTTGTGTTCTTGGTGGAGTTTTGTCGTGTTCTTGGTGTTTTGTTGTGATTGTGGCGGAGTCTGCTCGTTTTGTTGTGTTTTTGACAGAGTCTGCTCGTTTTGTCGTGTTGGTGGAGTTTTGTCATGTTTTTGGTGGAGTTTTGTTGTGTTTTTGACAGAGTCTGCTCGTTTTGTCGTGTTGGTGGAGTTTTGTCATGTTTTTGGTGGCGTTTTGTCGTGTTTTTGACACAGTCTGCTCGTTTTGTCGTGTTGGTGGAGTTTTGTCATGTTTTTGGTGGAGTTTTGTCGTGTTCTTGGTGGAGTTTTGTTGTGTTCTTGGTGGAGTTTTGTCGTGTTCTTGGTGTTTTGTTGTGATTGTGGCGGAGTCTGCTCGTTTTGTTGTGTTTTTGACAGAGTCTGCTCGTTTTGTCGTGTTGGTGGAGTTTTGTCATGTTTTTGGTGGAGTTTTGTCGTGTTTTTGACAGAGTCTGCTCGTTTTGTCGTGTTGGTGGAGTTTTGTCATGTTTTTGGTGGAGTTTTGTTGTGTTTTTGACAGAGTCTGCTCGTTTTGTCGTGTTGGTGGAGTTTTGTCATGTTTTTGGTGGAGTTTTGTTGTGTTTTTGACAGAGTCTGCTCGTTTTGTCGTGTTTTTGACAGAGTCTGCTCGTTTTGTCGTGTTCTTGGTGGAGTTTTGTCATGTTCTTGGTGTTTTGTTGTGATCGTGGCGGAGTCTGCTCGTTTTGTCGTGTTTTTGACGAAGTCTGCTCGTTTTGTCGTGTCGTTGGTGGAGTTTTGTTGTGTTTTTGGTGGAGTTTTGTTGTGTTTTTGGTGGAGTTTTGTCGTGTTTTTGGTGGAGTTTTGTCGTGTTTTTGGTGGAGTTTTGTCATCTTTCAAGTAGAGTTTTGTCCTGTTTTAAGTGGAGTTTTGTCATGTTTTAAGTAGAGTTTTGTCGTGTTTTAAGTAGAGTTTTGTCGTGTTTTAAGTAGAGTTTTGTCGTGTTTTAAGTAGAGTTTTGTCGTGTTTTAAGTAGAGTTTTGTCGTGTTTTTGGTGGAGTTTTGTCGTGTTTTAAGTAGAGTTTTGTCGTGTTTTAAGTAGAGTTTTGTCATATTCTTGGTGGAGTTTTGTCGTGTTCTTGGTGTTTTGTCGTGTTCGTGACGGAGTCTGCTCGTTTTGTCGTGTTGGTGGTGTTTTGTCGTGTTCTTGGTGGAGTTTTGTCGTGTTTTTGACGGAGTCTGCTCGTTTTGTTGTGTTCGTGACGGAGTCTGCTCGTTTTGTCGTGTTCTTGCTGGGGTTTTGTCGTGTTTTAAGTAGAGTTTTGTTGTGTTTTTGGTGGAGTTTTCTCGTGTTTTAAGTAGAGTTTTGTCGTGTTGTTGGTGGAGTTTTGTCGTGTTGTTGGTGGAGTTTTGTCATGTTTTTGGTGTAGTTTTGTCGTGTTTTAAGTAGAGTTTTGTTGTGTTTTTGATGGAGTCTGCTCGTTTTGTCGTGTTGGTGGAGTTTTGTCGTGTTCTTGCTGGGGTTTTGTCGTGTTTTAAGTAGAGTTTTGTTGTGTTTTTGGTGGAGTTTTGTCGTGTTTTAAGTAGAGTTTTGTCGTGTTGTTGGTGGAATTTTGTCGTGTTTTTGGTGTAGTTTTGTTGTGTTTTTGGTGGAGTTTTGTCGTGTTTTAAGTAGAGTTTTGTTGTGTTTTTGATGGAGTTTTGTCATGTTTTAAGTAGAGTTTTGTCGTGTTTTAAGTAGAGTTTTGTCATTTTCTAGGTGGAGTTTTGTCGTGTTCTTGGTGTTTTGTCGTGTTCGTGACGGAGTCTGCTTGTTTTGTCGTGTTGGTGGAGTTTTGTCGTGTTCTTGGTGTTTTGTCGTGTTTTTGACGGAGTCTGCTCGTTTTGTCGTGTTGGTGGAGTTTTGTCGTGTTCTTGGTGGAGTTTTGTCGTGTTTTTGACGGAGTCTGCTCGTTTTGTCGTGTTGGAGTTTTGTCGTGTTTTAAGTAGAGTTTTGTCGTGTTTTTGGTGAAGTTTTGTTGTGTTTTCGGTGGAGTTTTGTCGTGTTTTAAGTAGAGTTTTGTCGTGTTTTAAGTAGAGTTTTGTCGTGTTTTAAGTAGAGTTTTGTCATATTCTTGGTGGAGTTTTGTCGTGTTTTTGACAGAGTCTGCTCGTTTTGTCGTGTTCTTGGTGTTTTGTTGTGATCGTGGTGGAGTCTGCTCGTTTTGTCGTGTTTTTGACCGAGTCTGCTCATTCTGTCGTGTCGTTGGTGGAGTTTTGTTGTGTTTTTGGTGGAGTTTTGTTGTGTTTTTGGTGGAGTTTTGTTGTGTTGTTGGTGGATTCTGCTTGTTATGTCGTGTTGTTCTGCTCATTTTGTCATGCCGTCGCTGGAGTCTGCTCGTTTCGTTGCTGGAGCCTGCTCGTTTTGTCTCGTCATTCTGCTCATTTTGTTGTGTGGTGCTGCTCGTTTTGTCGCGTTGCTTTACTCGTTTTGTCGTGTTGTTTGGCCGCATTGTTCTGCTCGTTTTGTTGTGCTGTTTTGCTCGTTTCGTCCTGTTATTCTGCTCGTTTTGTCGCGTCGTTTTGCTCATTTTGTCGAGTTGTTTTGCTGATTTTGTCGTGTTGTTCTGCTCATTTTGCCTTGTCGTTCTGCTCGTTTTGCCTCGTCGTTCTGCTCGTTTTGCCTCGTCGTTCTGCTCGTTTTGCCTCGTCGTTCTGCTCGTTTTGCCTCGTCGTTCTGCTCGTTTTGCCTCGTCGTTCTGCTCGTTTTGCCTCGTCGTTCTGCTCGTTTTGCCTCGTCGTTCTGCTCGTGTTGCCTCGTCGTTCTGCTCGTTTTGCCTCGTCGTTCTGCTCGTTTTGCCTCGTCGTTCTGCTCGTTTTGCCTCGTCGTTCTGCTCGTTTTGCTTCGTCGTTCTGCTCGTTTTGCCTCGTCGTTCTGCTCGTTTTGCCGTCGCCCGCTCCGTCCTGGGCTCCTGCGTTGGCGTCAGTCTTCGTCTCTTTATTGCCGCCTCACTGGAGCTGCAGTGTTTGAGGTCTGGGTGTGGTGAGGCTGTGCTGAGCTGTTCCTCTTTTAGACCAGAGACAAACACACGCCCGTCAGCTGAGCCTGAGCTGCCGTTCACATTTGGGCCTCTGTTTTGTTATTTATTTAAAGCTGCACTGCGTAACTTTTCGGTTGCTCGCTCGTTTCTATGGATATGTCATTGTGTCAAGCGTTTTGTCTTTAAATTTTTCTCTTAGTCATTTTCTTTCCTCTTTATTAACCTTTTTTCTGTTTAGACGCAACGTTTTTGTCCGTTTTATTAAAGCTGCACTGTGTAACTTATCGGTTGTGGTTGTTTCTATGGAGACGTCACCGCACTGCCTGGAATGTCCCGCAGTGTGACTTTAAACAGCTCGACTTTACATTTATTCAGTTTGTTTCAGAGCTCAAAAATACCCAGAAAAACAGATGTTCTGACTGTGAGCGGCGTCGCCTCTGCACAGATCTGACCTGGAACTGGCTCCGGTTTGGTCTCCGTGGAGACAGAAAGGATTAATGCCGTACTGCGGAACATTTCAGACAAAGCAGTGACATCTCTATTGGAAAAAAAGAAAGGATTTGACGGGCGATCCACCAGAAAAGTTACACAAATGCAGTTTTGCAGTGGTTCAGGTCTCAGTCTCTGTTGTTGTGTCTTTGAGCAAAACGGTTCGTTTCAAACTCGATTTTGATACTGAAGAAAAGACTCGATACCGATTCTGATACCACGATGAAAATTAAAAAAAAAAAGGTTTCTTTCTCTTTCATTAGACGTGTGATTTTCCACATTAAATGGTAGAACTTTCCTTATATCTGTGGAAACCCGGACTAAACCAGGTCTAAACCAGGACTAAACCAGGACTAAACCAGGTCTAAACCAGGTCTAAACCAGGACTAAACCAGGTCTAAACCAGGTCTAAACCGGGTCTAAACCAGGACTAAACTGGGTCTAAACCAGGTCTAAACCAGGTCTAAACCAGGTCTAAACCAGGACTAAACCAGGACTAAACCAGGACTAAACCAGGTCTAAACCGGGTCTAAACCAGGTCTAAACCGGGTCTAAACCGGGTCTAAACCAGGTCTAAACCAGGTCTAAACCAGGTCTAAACCAGGACTAAACCAGGACTAAACCAGGTCTAAACCAGGTCTAAACCAGGTCTAAACCAGGACTAAACCAGGACTAAACCAGGTCTAAACCAGGACTAAACCAGGTCTAAACCAGGTCTAAACCAGGTCTAAACCAGGACTAAACCAGGTCTAAACCAGGTCTAAACCAGGTCTAAACCAGGTCTAAACCAGGACTAAACCAGGACTAAACCAGGTCTAAACCAGGTCTAAACCAGGTCTAAACCAGGACTCCTACTCATCCTCTCCTCCTCCGCCTTCTCTCCTCCTCTCCTCCTCCTCCCTCATCTCCTCCTCTCCTCCTCCTCTTCTCTCCTCCTCTCCTCTCTCCTCTCCTCCCCTCTCCTCTCCTCTCTCCTCTCCTCCTCCTCTCCCTCTCCTCTCTCCTCTCCTCCTCCTCTCCTCCTCCTCTCCTCCTCCTCTTCTTATCTTTCTCTTTCACACTTGTGGAGTTTGTGAGTTTAGGAAAAGCCTGAAAGAAGAAAAACAAGATATTTCTGAGCCACTTCCTGTTCGCTTCAACTGTCACCGACTTCCTGCTGCTCGGTTACGTTTATGACTCCCTCTCTCCTCTTTCTCTCTCTCCTCTTTCCCTCTCTCCTCTTTCCCTCTCTCCTCTTTCCCTCTCTCCTCTTTCCCTCTCTCCTCTTTCTCTCTCTCCTCTTTCTCTCTCTCCTCTTTCCCTCTCTCCTCTTTCTCTCTCTCCTCTTTCTCTCTCTTTCCTCTTTCTCTCTCTCCTTTCTCTCCTCTCCCTGTGTCTCTCTTTTTCTTTTTTTCTCTCTCTCTGTCTCTTTATTTGCCTATTTTCTCTCTTTCTCTTTATCTCTTTGTTCTCTCTCCTCTCTCTTTCTTTTTCTTTCTTTCTGTCTCTTTCTCACTTTCTCTCTCTTTCCATCTCTCCAGTTTTCATCTGTTTTTTCTCTTGCTCTCTTCTGCCTCTCCTTTTCCTCTCTCTCTTTTTCTCCTCTGCACACTTTACTGTGTTCCTCTCTCTTCCTCTCTCTTTACTTCTCCCTCTCCTCTTTTTCTCTCTCTCCTCTCTCCTTTCTCCTTCTTTCTCTCCTCTCTCTGTCCTCTCTCCCTCCCCTCTCTGTCTCCCTTCTCCCTCCCTCCCTCCCTCCCTCCCTCCCTCCCTCCCTCCCTCCCTCCCTCTCTCTCTTTTTCTACTCTCTTTCTCTCTTTGTATCTCTTTCTCCCTCCTCTTTCTCCTTTCTTTTTCTTTCTTTCTGTGTCTCTCTCTTTCCATCTCTCCATTTTCCATCTGTCTTCTCTTCTCTTTTCTTCTTTTTCTCTCTCTCATTTTCTTTTGTCTCCCTCACCACACTTTACTGTTTCTCTTCTCTCCTTTCTTTGTCTCTCTCCCCTCTCCTCTCCTCTTTCCTCTCCTCTCCTCTCCTCTCTCCTCTCTCCTCTCCTCTCTCTCCTCTGTCCTCCCTCCTCCCCTCCTCTCCTCCTCTCTCTCCTCTCTCCTCTCTCCTCCCTCCCCTCCTCTTTTCTCTCCTCCCCTCTTCCTGCAGTGCATTCTGGGAGAGGAAGTTGGGGTCAGAAGTTTGTGACTCCGTAAACAAACCCGACTCTATTTTTGGACGATCGTCACTTTTATTTTTACTTCACTTTGACCCAGTTTCACTTTTGGGTCAAAAATAAAACGTGTCCGAGTGAAATGACGAAGAAAACTCCACACGCGCCAAACTTTTCTCACTTTTCTCACTTTTCTCACTTTTCTGGACGTTTCTTTCCGTTTTATTTGTGCAGAAACACAGAGTAAACACACGTCTCTGACCTTAAACACTTTTTACAGATGCGGCTCTTTTTGGCTCCCAAACGGCTCCCAAACGGCTCCCAAATGGCTCCCAAACGGCTCCCAAACGGCTCCCAAACGGCTCCCAAACGGCTCCCAAACGGCTCTTCAGCTCGTTTTGTTGCTTTAATTAATTTATTAGCAACAATAATCTAAAATTATGCACAGAATGGATGACTGTATCTTTCGGACTACACGTTTTCTCAGGGTTTGTGTGTTTCCTGCGACTTTTATTTGACATTTTTCACTCTGAGCCCACAGACCAAATATAAGAATCGTAGTTCAGGGTTCGGCTCTTTCGGCTCTTTCCTCCTCCTGCTGCTGCGGCTCCTGTGACTTTGGAAAATAAATAATGAGGCTTTAATTACACTGGATTTTTAGTTCAGTTCGTTTTTAAACGTAGTCCTCCCGTCTCACCTGCAGAAGTCTGTAGTTCTCAGACGTTCTGGAGCTGCAGCTTCACAGGAGAAAGTCTGAGTTTGGTAAGAAAAAGCGTTTCAGTTTTATGCTCCTTCAGCAGGAACGAAGGTAAAGGAGCTCCGTTCAACAGATCTAAAGACAGACCTGGAGTCCTCAGGGTGGTGTTGTTTTAACTCTTTGAATTGTGTTGATTATTCTGTCAGACTGAATGTGTCTTTATGCTTTTATCTGTTTGAAACTGTAGTTCTGACGCTCTTCAAAAAGAGAGGAGATGTTTTGCACCAGATTTAGCAAAAAAGCTATTTTCCATCCGCAGTCCCTGGGCAGGTGCGCACTAAAAGTAACAGCTACAAATAGTACAACATTCTATAAAACAATGTAAAATCCTACAAACATATTATAAAAAAACAAAAGAAAACAAAAACAAAACATTAAAATATTCACAAACGCTCTCACAGTAACACTGTAAACCACAGAATAAGAAAGTGACTGATTTAACAGGACTGATGCTGACACTGTTGCTTCTCAAGAATAAATTGTTTTAAATTTCGAGAGAAACTGTGCAGATCTGCAGACGGCTTCAGACTGGCAGGCAGTGAGGCAATGAGACTTTTTCCTGGTTAATTAAAGGTTAAATAAAATAAAAACTGTTCTAAATGTGTAGATCAGGGGTGTCAAACTCATTTTGGTCCGGGGGCCGTATGCAGCCTACTTTGATCCCAAAAGGGCCGGATCAGAAAACTCAGTTCTCTCTTCAAGTTATTGTATTTTTCTCCGTGTCTCGTAGTGGTGTTTAAGATTATTTTCCTCGAGCAACGCCACTTGTTCCAAACACACTGAGCACAGATTTCTCATTCACCTCTGTCAACAAGTAAGAATTAGACTATTTTTCTTGGGAAATCCTGAACTCAGCATCTGCTTTTCTCATTTTTTGACATTTTGCTGATGAGGGTCACGGTCGACAGTCAAAACGATCGTCCTTTAAGAGCGTTTGGAAAGAGGAAAGTCTTCATTTGTGCTGCTCTGGTGGGAGTCGCAACGTACAGAAACGCCGGAGACGCTGCTATGCTAAACGGTGCAGAAAATTAACAGAAAAATCTGAAAATTTTAAGTATTTTTATAGAAAAATCAGCCGAGGGCCAGATTAAAGGTCTTGGAGGGCCGGATCTGGCCCCCGGGCCGCATGTTTGACACCTGTGGCCCGGACTCACTGCACCTGCAGCAGGTTTATTCAGGGTTTTGAGTCCTGCAGGTGAACGATGAAGAAACCAGAGCGTTGGATTCCTTCAGGCTCCAGCAGGCGATAAAATGACACAGAAACAAACGCATTTTTGGTTCACTGCAGGTGGATAATTTAATGTTGGATTTTATTTACAACGAGCAGGACTCAAATAAACATTTAGTCATAATGTTTAATGCAGCTTTAAACATTTGTTTCTGTTTTAGAGAAACGAAACTTAAACCTCGCGGCTCATTTGCATAAACTGCCCTGAAAAAACAGCTCAGTGCTTCAGCTTCTGTGGGACTGAAGGACTCGACTCCGGGGATTATTTCTGTTGTGTTTTCATTGATTCTCACTCGAGTCTTTTACACAGAGCGACAGGTGAAAACATCATCTGCAGAGTTCGCCTCATTTTAGGCTCTGTGGCTCCGGGTGTTTTTCTCTGTGGGAGTCGCTCCAAACGACACTCTGAGTGTTTAAGGCGCCGACCCCTGGTTTATATGACTCAAAAAGGAAAAAAACAAATCGTTATCTGTTGTTTTCATTTTGGTTTTAGAGAGAAATAATAAAGAAAAGAGCTGTTTTTTTTTCATTTTATTATTTTTGGTTTGTGGTCCGTGTCATTCGTTCATTAATTTTTCAATATAAAACCGAAAATAAGAAAACAAACAACTGTTCTTTTGAAAAAAACGGATAACGATTCGTTTTTTCAGTTTTCGATTTTGTGTTTAAATGAAAAACGGGAAAACGGACGACGGCCGTTTCCCGTTTTGTCCAGTTTTTGTCCTGGAGCGAGTTGTGTGAACCTTAAACGAACCTTCACACGAGTGTGAAACAAACGGCCGCTGGACCTGAGGATCATTATCGCTGATTAAACGGCTTTTTGAGGATAGAAAAACGGACACTGACATTTCAAACACGCTGAGACGGTTCGGTATTAAGATCCTCGGAAATGTGGGCGAGAAGATTCTGTTTTCAGCACCAACTCCGGCGTAAAAAACACACGACAGGAGCAGAGCTGGAACCTGCTCCTGTCGTCAGCGTGAAACTGAATTATACATTTAATTTTGCACAAAAATCGACCTGAATTCTTTAAAATATTCTTTTAAAAGCCACTTAAAGCTGTTAATCGATGTGCAGCAGACGTCTTTTTCTGCTTTTGTTGACGTACAGATGTGTTCGCTGCGTGAAGCCACAGATTTACACGGATTCTTCTGCTGTTTTTATCACGGTAACTTCTGTAACTCGCCTTTCAAGATGAAATGTCGGTTCTTGGGCTCTGATTTTATCAAATAAATAAAAAAAATAAAAGGTGACTTATCGTCCAGTGCGACTTATATGTTTTCTCTTCTTCTTTATGCATTTTTAGTCTGGTGTGACTTGGACTCCGACTCTTATGGCCTGAAAAATATGATACAAATGTAAAAAAACACATCATTATTCTGAGCTCCGTGGAACAAACACAAACGGTTCACGAATATTTACAAAGACGAACGTTTTCAGAGGTTCAAACGTTTAGAGCAGATTCGGTTCAAGAGACATTTTCCGATCAAACTTTTCTCTGGTGCTGCGTCATTGTTAACGCACAGATCCACGACTTTGACCTGAGGAAAAACTGAGGGGAAACTGCGGGAAAACTCACTCGGATAAAATAAAACCCGAAGAGTTCTGTGACCCTGTTTAATGCTCCTGCGCTTTTGTTTTTCAGAGCACTCAGATCGACCCCGAGGAGCTGTTCACAAAATTAGACCGAATCGGAAAAGGATCGTTCGGAGAGGTACGTCTGTGTGCGGCTGAATGTCGTTTTGTTGTGTACAGGTTTAGTAACCGCCGTCGCCCCCTGCTGCTGCCCCCTGCTGCTGCCCCCTGCTGCTGCCCCCTGCTGCTGCGCCCAGGGGACTTCTCCAAGATAAACACTTGATATATTTTTAAGTAATTGTAATTTTAATCTGAGACAAAGAGACACGTTTTATAACAAAGACATTATTAAAGCTGCACTGCGCAACTTTTCTAGTAGAGGGTCAATACCTTCCCGTCTCCATGGAGATGTTATTGAATCTGTGTGTCGTTCATTCATTTTTCAAAATAAAACTAAAAATAAAAAAATGAAAAAACAATTCTTTTAGTCCTGGTTTAGACCTGGTTTAGATCTGGTTCAGTCCTGGTTTAGACCTGGTTTAGATCTGGTTTAGTCCAGGGTTAGATCTGGTTTAGACCTGGTTTAGACCTGGTTTAGTCCTGGTTTAGACCTGGTTTAGATCTGGTTTAGACCTGGTTTAGTCCTGGTTTAGACCTGGTTTAGATCTGGTTTGGTCCTGGTTTAGTCCTGGTTTAGTCCTGGTTTAGACCTGGTTTAGACCTGGTTTAGTCCTGGTTTAGACCTAGTTTAGTCCTGGTTTAGACCTGGTTTAGACCTGGTTTAGACCTGGTTTAGACCTGGTTTAGACCTGGTTTAGTCCTGGTTTAGACCTGGTTTAGACCTGGTTTAGACCTGGTTTAGTCCTGGTTTAGACCTGGTTTAGACCTGGTTTAGACCTGGTTTAGACCTGGTTTAGTCCTGGTTTAGACCTGGTTTAGATCTGGTTTGGTCCTGGTTTAGTCCTGGTTTAGTCCTGGTTTAGACCTGGTTTAGACCTGGTTTAGACCTGGTTTAGACCTAGTTTAGTTCTGGTTTAGACCTAGTTTAGTTCTGGTTTAGTCCTTTTTTTTAGATCTGGTTTAGTCCAGGTTTATTGCTTTGTCTGGAATGTTCCGCAGTGTGGCATTAAACCTTTCTATCTCCATGGAGACCAAACCAGAGCCAGCTCCAGGTCAGATCTGTGGAGAGGCGACTCCGCTCAGTCAGAACGTCTGTTTTTCTGGGTGTTTCTGAGCTCTAAAACCTCCTGTGACTGAACAAATGTAAAGTCAAGCTGTTTAAAGTCACACTGCGGAACATTCCAGGCAGAGCAGTGACGTATCCATAGCAACAAGCAGGTGACGGACGCCCAAAACGCAAAAACACAAATAAATGTCACATCTAAAAGAAAAAAAAAAGGTTAATAATGAGGAAAGCGACTCATTAAGAGACAAAAATTAAAATACAAATCCGTAGCAAATCCGGGCAGGCGACCGGAAAAGTTCCGCGGCGCAGCTTTAATTCTCCTCACGGAGCTTTTGCGTTTGGTGCGGCAGGTGTTCAAAGGCATCGACAATCGCACCCAGAGCGTCGTGGCCATAAAGACGATCGACCTGGAGGAGGCGGAGGACGAGATCGAGGACATTCAGCAGGAGATCACCGTCCTGAGCCAGTGCGAGAGCCCCTACATCACCAAGTACTACGGCTCCTACCTGAAGGTACCGGCTCACTGTGAGGAGGGGGTCTGCAGGGAGAGGGAGGAGAGAGAGTGAAAGATGAGATAAGATGTCCTTTATTTGTCCCACAATGGGGAAATTTCAGTGTTGCAACGCACAGTAAAGAGAACAGCAAGAAACAGCAGCAGCAACAGAAGCACAGTTAAGTTAAAAACAGACAAACACTATAAGGATCTATAAAGATAAGGATTATAAAACTATGTATCATATAAATTACTATCTTACATTATTGCACAGGGTCCCAGTATTGCACAGGAAAGTGAAACTAAAACGGGCAACGTGGTGATCCAAATGTGTGATGTTACACTTAATGCCCCATAGAAGTGAAATAAACCCGTTTAAACCACGACCGAGACGTTTACAGCAAAAAGGGATTTTCTAGAACAGTTAAACTGACTTGAATTAAGCAGATTCATCTTAAAAGATCCATTTAAAGATTTTTTTACTTAATAAGATGAGATTTTTTTACTTGTTTCAAGATATTCCATCCTGATTTATCTTATCTCGATATTACAACTTATTCTAAGCACTTTTTATATTAACTCAGTCCAGGTTAAGCCTCTTTAACTTCCTCCTCAAACCAATAAGGGGAAAAATCTTGTCATAAATACTTGAAACTCGTGTTTTCTGCTTAGAACAAGATTCATATTTTGTCTTGTTTTAAGAAAACTTGATAAGTGAAAATTTCTTACAGCACTGGCAGAAAATTTCACTTAAAATAGGACATTTTTACCTCAAAATTAGTATTTTTTTCAGTGTAGGATGTTTTTGATGAATTACAACAATATAATTAGTGTTTTAATGAAAATTCCCCTAAAATACTCGTCTACTGATACATTTTTGTCAGAGTGTGTTTATATGCACGAGTGTTCTGGATGTGGCGTTTACCTGCGCTCAGAGAAACAATGTCTCTGTGTACATGAGGAAGCAGAGTATTCAGGAGATTTAGACTGGTTGCTATGGTAACTATGGCACAGATTTGGCAAGGGGCAGATTTAAAGTTGAACTCCGGCACATTTGAAGCTAAAGTCCATTTCTAGAGGAGGTGGAATTCTGTCAGGAGCCAAAAAACGGCACAGATCAGTGTTTCCTCGGTGGAGATCTCACTGTGGCAGTGAGTCTGTCAAGGCAACAAACTAGTGCAGTGATGGGGGCAAGTTCTGAACTAGTGTAGTGATGGGGGCAAGTTCTGAACTAGTGTAGTGATGGGGGCAAGTTCTGAACTAGTGTAGTGATGGGGGCAAGTTCTGATCTAGTGCAGTGATGGGGGCAAGTTCTGAACTAGTGTAGTGATGGGGGCAAGTTCTGAACTAGTGCAGTGATGGGGGCAAGTTCTGAACTAGTGTAGTGATGGGGGCAAGTTCTGAACTAGTGCAGTGATGGGGGCAAGTTCTGAACTAGTGTAGTGATGGGGGCAAGTTCTGAACTAGTGCAGTGATGGGGGCAAGTTCTGAACTTCCACGTAAAACACCAATTTGCTTCACACTGAAGAAGCTTAACTCCACTTTAACCCATCTGACAACAGCCACGAGTCTAACAAACCAAACGCTCTGCCTGGTTCACTCATTAGTGTCTGGAAACGTTAGAAAACAACTTTATAAGCCCCTCACACTTCCCTCTGCTGATTTCCCACAGGCCAAAGCCCAAAAGACTCGATCACCGATGTCATTTCTAATCCTGTTTATTTACCAGTGAATTATATTTTTTGAAAAACGCTAAAAAACACATTCCCGAACCATTTTCTTTCAACAACTTTCAGTTTCTCTTCTTCTTCTCCGTCAGTAGTCGATTCTCACTTGTTGCTTCTTATTGCTTCAGCTGAAGTCGACAATTGAAGTTAAAAAGTTCAGAACTTGCCCCCATCACTACACTAGTTCAGAACTTGACCCCATCACTGCACTAGTTCAGAACTTGCCCCCATCACTGCACTAGTTCAGAACTTGCCCCCATCACTACACTAGTTCAGAACTTGCCCCCATCACTGCACTAGTTCAGAACTTGCCCCCATCACTGCACTAGTTCAGAACTTGCCCCCATCACTACACTAGTTCAGAACTTGCCCCCATCACTGCACTAGTTCAGAACTTGCCCCCATCACTGCACTAGTTCAGAACTTGCCCCCATCACTGCACTAGTTCAGAACTTGCCCCCATCACTGCACTAGTTCAGAACTTGCCCCCATCACTGCACTAGTTCAGAACTTGCCCCCATCACTACACTAGTTCAGAACTTGCCCCCATCACTACACTAGTTCAGAACTTGCCCCCATCACTGCACTAGTTCAGAACTTGCCCCCATCACTACACTAGTTCAGAACTTGCCCCCATCACTACACTAGTTCAGAACTTGCCCCCATCACTGCACTAGTTCAGAACTTGCCCCCATCACTACACTAGTTCAGAACTTGCCCCATCACTACACTAGTTCAGAACTTGCCCCCATCACTGCACTAGTTCAGAACTTGCCCCCATCACTACACTAGTTCAGAACTTGCCCCCATCTCTACACTAGTTCAGAACTTGCCCCCATCATTGCACTAGTTTGTTGCCTTGACAGACTCACACACAGTGAGATCTCCACTGAGGAAACACTGATCTGTGCCGTTTTCTGACTTATTTTGACTTTATCTTCAAACGTGCCCGAGTTCAACTTTAAAGGTTTTAAACAGGTTTCTAACAACAAAAAATAAGCCGTAGATTCAAGTAAGAACATGAGACTGTGCAGCTCTGTCACAGCTTCAGGAAAACCACAGCACAGAGTCACAGAGTCGGTTTGGTTCAAGAGCGACACACAAACCACCACAGGGCTGAGCCTGGGGGGGAAATGCGGCTGTATGAAACACACCGTTTTATTTTGTGTGCAAGTATAAAATATTATGACTTAAAAAGTTCTGGTAGGAGTTGCTGTTCCCACTGTTTTTGTTCGTTGAGTTCGCACATGCTCAGTGCAGCTCCAGTGTTCAGAAATCAGGGTCGTGCGTCTGCAGTGGGGACGGGGAGAACGAGGCGATTAATCGATAATTGATCATTAAGAATTTCGTCGATCACGTTCCTTTTAATGGCCAAACTGAATGTCGGTGTCTGTGTAACGTGAGGAGTCGAGGTCTGAGCACAAACTCTGGAGCCTCACAGTCCCACGTCTCGGCTCTGGCTCCTTGGAGATCCCTATATTCCTCAGAGTGCGTTTCCCTGCACATCAGTGTCCCGGGTGTGATCGGGGTTTTGAGTGTCCCGGTTTCACGTGTTTACGCAGCATCTGCAACGCGACATACGCACAGAACAGACTCTGCACCAGCAGAACATCCTCTGAACAGTATTCTGCACATTAATAACTTCACTGTTACTGTTATTTCTCTGTTTAAACTGTGGGTGTCGTCTGTGAGCAGCAAAGGAAGAATCTCACTGTACAGGAAACGGGTTTGTTTCCTCTACATATGACAGTAAAGCTTTGACTCTTGAATCTCATATTCACTGAGTCGAGTCCTTTAGTCCCACAGAAGCTGAAGCAGCAGCACAAGGAAAGAGCTGCTTTTTTCAGCTCTTACAGTTTATGCAAATGAGCCGTGAGGTTTTAAGTTTAGTTTCTGTAAGACGTAAACAAATGTTTAAATCTGCATTAAACACATTCTGATCTCACACTGATGCGGCTCTGGAGTCAGGAGGTTTAGATGTTTAAAGTTCAGTTTATTTATGCAGATTAGAAACGGGAATAATTGTGATGATAATTTTAATATAAAATGTTAACGATTAATCGAAAATCGATCGTTAATTTTCCCGACGATTGATTAAGAAAATTTAATCAAATGCCCGTCCGTAGTTCTAACGTCAGAAACCTGCCTGAAGAGGTTTTAAATGTCATCCATGCATGTTTGAGTAATTTAGCGATCTGTCCCGGGCCCTATTCAAACCCTTTTTATGTTTAGCTGTAAGATTCTGTACGAGGCTCCGCCCACAAGCCCACGTCCCCCAGGCTCCCACAAACAACTCTCCATAAATATACAAAAACATGACGCAAAACTGTTCACAACAACGTGGCGAGCCTGATGCTCTGAAGGGGGAGGGACTTAGCTTCGAGAGCAAAGGGAGGGGAGGCTCAGAGCATCAAAAACCAAAGTGAAACCACATTGTTTTTGGGTGAATACAACATGATAAACCACATTTACGGCACGTTTTAGCACTTTTTTTTGATGAATCGCAAAATATATTTAGTGTTTTAGTGAAAATTCCCCCAAAATATAGTGATTTTGATCCATTTTTGTCGATATCGCCCAGTTGTTTATGCACGGGGCTTAAAAATGTACTTTTAATCCACTCGGAGCCGACGCCAGTGAAGAATTCATGTTGGCTGTGTGTTTTTCCAGGGCAGTAAACTATGGATCATCATGGAGTATCTGGGAGGAGGCTCAGCGCTCGACCTGGTGAGTTTACACTTTTTTAATTCTTCAAACTACTCCCGTTTTCTCCACTTACTTCAGTTTAAAGGTGCAGTGTGGAGCTTTCCTGGTGTAGGGTTACTTAACGCTGGATGGAGCCTTTTAATACTGTACTGCGGAACATTCCAGGCAAAGCAGTAACATTTCCAGGGAGATCATTTGGTGGTGGTGACGCTCTACCTGAAAAGCTCCTTTAACACGTGTTTAGTTGTATGGGGAAAAGTCGCAGGTGCTCAGCCTTTAACTGTGGGACTGGACACGGTTCAAATGGGGCTAAAAACAATCGCTTTGACTTTTCTAATTAAACAAATAAAATTGGTCTTTAAAGGGCAAATATTCCACTGTTTTCTGGTCTGTTCTAATTTCCTCGTCACACACAGACCTGGAGTTGTGTTTTGTTCATTCACACACGTTTAACACACAAACCTGCACATTTACACTGAGTTTTATCCATCAGACTTTATTTATAGAGTGCGTTTCGTATAATAAATACAACACAAAGTGCTTTTATTTCAACATATGAAGTAAAAACATTTTTTAAAAAGCCTGTGCAGGAGAGAATGAGCTCAGCCTTCACCTCCCTATGAACATAATTTCATCAAAGCGAGTTCACTTTCAGTTGTCCAAATATTAAATATCTTTACAAATCAGTGTTTGTTTTAATTGACTTTTAAAATAATCCAGTGAGGAAATTGTTGGGAGATTAGATCACAAAACGGTGAAATATCTACAGTTTTATATAAATGCCAGTCTCCTACCACAATTGAGGATTAAATCACCTGAACCAGTTCTCTTTTACGTGCACACGGGAGACCAGACGTGCGCTTCTCTAGGCTCGTCCACGCCAGACTCCCAAAGCTCCTCCCCTTCTGGCACGGTTTTTATTGTCTCGTTACAATACATCATGTCAGTGTTAGGTTTACAATAGACAACATGGTCAAAGTATATCATGGCTAGGTTTACATTTCATCAGATAAGCACAGATATATGGTCTGGGAACCTCAAGTAGAGTTCAAAAAGGTCACACATCTGGTTTTTAGTGCTGGGTACCTCACAAACTCTTTACCAAAGGCTCTTTCGTGCTCTGAGCCTGGTTTGTATCATTGAGACTACTTTTAGCTTTGATGTACATTTTTAATAACTTCATCATTATAAGCATTTTATTCTAACAGAAATCGATTTGAGTCTAAATTATTCCAGAAGGTGAAACCTCTGAACTCGATTGTGCTTCGATTTAAGGAAGATACAAACCTGCAGTGTCTCGTAGCACAGGTGTGAACATCTGAAGAGTACAGAAAAAAGAGTTCACTTTTTTGTTCACACGATGACATCACAAGGTGATACAGGAAGTGCTCCACTGTGTTTTTAAACTCCACGCACCTTCACTAGAATCACTTGGATCATTTCAGCCCTGGAATTACTCATCTCGACTGAACTAAAGGTAAAAAAAAAGGAGCTGTTCATGTGAAAACTACCACTTCATGACATCACAAGGTGCAACAGAACGTTTGGAGCTTTGGGGATGTAAACAGACTCAAAATAAAGTGTGAGAATGAATCAAAACACAACTCCAGCTCTGTTTTTGAGGAGGAAACAACGTTAGAACACGACTTAAACCTCACAGGAGTCACTTTTGTGTCGTGTAAAATAAATTCTGCTGTGTTTATGTTATTTAGTGAAATCCTGCATTTGTCCTTGGGCTAAACTAAAGAATAAACCTGTTCAGGGAAATGAGAGAGTTGAAATCGATCTACAGGCTCAGGGACACAACAGGGACGAGACTCGGCACATTTTAACGAGCTCTTCATCGTGTCTGATCCTGTGTTAATTTAAATAAACGATAAACAGCCCACGGCCGTTTCCACTTTATCGATTGTGTAACGGAGGTTTCAGGTCAGAGCGTTGCACAAGAGCCACAGTCTGATTCTTTTGCACTTTTGGGACGGCGGTGCTCATATCGAAGCATTAATGTAATCGATACTGACTCAGATGTTGGTATCGATATTGTTCTCAAGGTTCCCACACGTCCTGGAAAACCTGGAAAACCTGGAAAATAATTGCAACTTAAAAAAGAAACAAAAAACACACGGGAAATTGCCGTAGAATGTCCTGGAAATGTCTCCACACTCAGGGTCCCCACAAAAAACCTGGAAAATAATATTTATTTATTTATTTATTTCGCACATATTTAAAAATAGCATTAAAAGAAATTTATACAAAATATATATATTATAATATGAAAAAATAAAAAATGGACAAGACACAATACAGTTATTCTAAAGGACGGATGTACAGGGAGCGGTAGAAGCCAAAAAGGCTTCAAATTAAAAAATAAACTGAGGGCTCAATATTTGCTCCGTTAAACAAAATTACGGTCATAGAAACTATTTAACTTAATGGTTGTTTTTATGTTTATATGTTACACTTTTATGTATTTATGTTAATGATTTTTGATATATATATTTTTTTGTTTTGTTTATTGGAGCAAATATTGAGCCCTCAGCTTATTTTTTTAATTTGATTTTGTACAACGATAACGAAAAGGAGTTTTCTAAAAGATCTTTATGGGAATTCTGTGATTTGGATCCATGAAGCCGGATAGAAAAGTGCTCAGGACTTCTCTTGTACAAAGGTCAGTGAGGATTAACAGCCTGTCCACTTCGATCATGGAGGAACTGATAATATAAAATATAAAAATATACTTTATTAACAATATCTCTCAATAGATAAAACTATAATATACAAATAAATGTAAAAACAAAAAAACAAAAAGAAAAAAAAACCCAAAACCTCTAAAACCCTGTCCAGGGGTTAAAATATTTACTATTTACAAAGTTGAAATAAATGATTCGATTCGATAGTTTTTGACACTGTCCGCATTTTCAAAGTCATTGTTCAGTTTCTTGATGGTTCTCGATCCTCTAAGACTTAATACTGCTGATTTTTATAATTAAAATAGTTCTTGATGTAGGACGGCCCATTAGAATCATAAACGCCCTAAAAACAAATGTACAGGTTATCAGGGTGTTAATATCAGAAATATTTAAGAGCTTTAACTCAAAAAAACAAAGTGCACTTGAAGCATCGGGTTTGGAAGTCGTTGCAATTCTTATACGTTTTTTTCTGAAGAGTGAAACTTTTGTGAAGTACTGAAGGTACGTGACCCCAAGTGTGTTAAATAGGGACAAATCAAACTGTAATATAATGTTAAGAGACACTTCTGATGCACCATCTGCCTCATCTTACTTATTATTCCAATACATTTGATCTTTTTACAAACATGTTCAATATGTTCTTTCCAACCCAATTTATCATCCATCCGTACCCCTAAAAAGCTTGTTTCTGAGACTCTCGCTATTGTTTCATGATTTATATAAATTTTCACAAAATAACTGTATTTTTTATTTCCGGCAAATAGCATAAAACTTGACTTTTTTACATTTACTAACAATTGATTTGCTTTGAACCATTCAGAGTAATTATGAAGGTCGTAATTTATCTTTATCTGAACTAAAAAGGTTTGTATCGTCAGCAAACAGATACATAATACAATAAAAACGGCATAAAAAGCTGCTGATGTGTTTGTTGACGCTACAGAACTTTACAGAACTAAAAAGTGCAGTGATTTGAAGCAGAGTGTGGGGGGGGGGACTCTGTGTTATGCAAACACGGGTGGTCATTATATCAGTGGTGTTTGCACGTTGTTTTGTGTCTAAACACCTCCACCTGCTCCACCTGCACACAGGCCCCTTTAGGCTCCACCTGCTCCACCTGCACACAGGCGCCTTTAGGCCTGTTCGCCGACGTTCTGTACAGACACAACCAGACAAAACATTAAGAGAAACTTCACGGATCCAGAGGGAAATTCGGGTTTTGCTGCAGTAACGTTTCCACTGTGCGTCAGGGAGGGTCAGCGGGTCTGTGTCAGGGAGGGTCAGCGGGTCTGTGTCAGGGCAGTTTGAGGAGGACGGGTCGGGGAGGGTCAGCAGGTCTGTGTCAGGTCAGTTTGAGGAGGACGGGTCGGGGAGGGTCAGCGGGTCTGTGTCAGGGCAGCTTGAGGAGGACGGGTCGGGGAGGGTCAGCAGGTCTGTGTCAGGGAGGGTCAACGGGTCTGTGTCAGGTCAGTTTGAGGAGGACGGGTCGGGGAGGGTCAGCGGGTCTGTGTCAGGGCAGCTTGAGGAGGACGGGTCAGGGAGGGTCAGCGGGTCTGTGTCAGGTCAGTTTGAGGAGGACGGGTCAGGGAGGGTCAGCGGGTCTGTGTCAGGGCAGTTTGAGGAGGACGGGTCAGGGAGGGTCAGCAGGTCTGTGTCAGGTCAGTTTGAGGAGGACGGGTCAGGGAGGGTCAGCAGGTCTGTGTCAGGTCAGTTTGAGGAGGACGGGTCAGGGAGGGTCAGCGGGTCTGTGTCAGGTCAGTTTGAGGAGGGACGGGTCAGGGAGGGTCAGCGGGTCTGTGTCAGGGCAGCTTGAGGAACAGCCAAACGTGTCCCTCCCTCCTCTGTGTCCTGCAGCGTCACAGCAGCCTCCAGGGGGCGCCACGTCAACACGACAGGAAAAGCCTCGCTCTTACTCCGCTGTGGGGTCTTTGTTGGTGACGAAATGGCCCATTCCCTCGGAGTGTTTCTTCTAGAAGGTCTTCTGCCACATTCGCTGCCACATATGGTGTACAAACCTCTTTAGCTGTTCTCTTATGCCTCTGTCACCATGGTTACGCAGGTGTCCAGACGTCCCTGTTGACCCGGGACGGTCCCAGTTTTAAGCCCCGTGTCCCCTGTCCCAGCAGATTTATCCAAAACCACTGATAACTAATCTGATCCCCACCAGCAGTAAAGAGAGGAATCTATTATCATTTGTTTCAGTAAAATACAGAAAAGCTGCTTAAAAATGACCGAAACACAAAGAAAACTGTACTGTGACTGTACTGACTCACATGTTCATCGTGAATGTCTCTGTGGTCTCTGCGGGAACAGTTTTCCTCTGGTCACCCTGTGGATAAGGGAAAAACGAACTTCAAACAAACTTCACAAAATCCAACAATCTTTTACTTAATTAAAATGCCGTGATATGATGCAATATGAAAACCGCTCCATTAGGGCTGGGCGGTATACCGTTTGAACCGGTATACCGGTAATTTTTATTTTTATGATATGAATTTTTTATTTACCGCCATACCGTGTGTGCGCGCATATGTTGGCAACACAGAGCGGCGGAACGTCGCACAGCGGTAGATTGAGCGGGGGCTGTTTTTCAGTGTTACACCAAACAAGCCAACAAGCCAGGTAAGGATAGCGAGTTGAGTGGTGCGCGCCCGCCAAAGGGACCGTCCGCGCAGTGCCCCGCGATATTACCAACTCTATCACACTCCACTTAGCCAAAGACAAAAATACCGTTAAATACCGTGATACCGTGATAATTTAAAAAAAATACCGTGATATCAATTTTTGGTCATACCGCCCAGCTCTACGCTCCATACACATATGTTGCTTCATACATTTGCCGTCTTCCGTGTGCATAAGTCACGTAAAAGCAGGTTCAAGTTCCCCTCGCGTCTCTGTTTCCTCAGTTACGAGCCGGACCCTTCGACGAGACTCAGATCGCCACCATGTTGAAGGAGATTCTGAAGGGGCTGGACTACCTGCACTCCGAGAGGAAGATCCACCGCGACATTAAAGGTACGAGACTGTGCTGCCTGCAGAGGGAACTACAGAGACCATGATCCTCTGCTCCGGCTCGGGGCAGACCAGAGATAACTGGGATTATGTCTGAACACTGTTGATCTGTATTATCTAATGTTGTTTCCTCGTCACAAAGGGGGAACTCCGGGTCTGTTTTTGACGAGGGAACAGCATTAGAACAGGACTCAAAGCTCACGGGAGTCACGTTTGCCTAATATAAGACCTTTAAAACGATATTGTGACCCTGATATTCCCACGATTCTTCTTGTCATCTGCAGGTAACGCCTGCTCGGTTGAATATTACATTTATAGACTTGTAAAATGAGACACGGATCTTAATTAGATTTTTTATTGCTGTATCAGGCGCACCCACCTGTGACATAACTCAAGTATCTGAGAACAGACGGCCCTGCCCCAGTTCAGACGGTAGTGATGGAAACTCCGGCTCTTTTAAGAGAACCGGCTCTTTCGGCTCGGCTCACTAAAAAGAACCGGCTCTTTCGGCTCGGCTCACTAAAAAGAACCGGCTCTTTCGGCTCGGCTCACTAAAAAGAACCGGCTCTTTCGGCTCGGCTCACTAAAAAGAACCGGCTCTTTCGGCTCGGCTCACTGAAAAGAACCGGCTCTTTCGGCTCGGCTCACTAAAAAGAACCGGCTCTTTTGGCTCGGCTCGCTGAAAAGAACCGGCTCTTTCGGCTCGGCTCACTAAAAAGAAAGCGCTCTTTCGGCGCGGATAACTCCAAAGAACCGGCTCTTGCGGCTCGCTCACTAAAAGAACCGCTCTTCGGCTCGGCTCACTGAAAAGAACCGGCTCTTTCGGCTCGGCTCACTAAAAAGAACCGGCTCTTTCGGCTCGGCTCACTGAAAAGAACCGGCTCTTTCGGCTCGGCTCACTGAAAAGAACCGGCTCTTTCGGCTCGGCTCGCTGAAAAGAACCGGCTCTTTCGGCTCGGCTCACTAAAAGAACCGGCTCTTTCGGCTCGGCTCACTAAAAGAACCGGCTCTTTCGGCTCGGCTCACTAAAAAGAACCGGCTCTTTCGGCTCGGCTCACTAAAAAGAACCGGCTCTTTCGGCTCGGCTCACTGAAAAGAACCGGCTCTTTCGGCTCGGCTCACTGAAAAGAACCGGCTCTTTCGGCTCGGCTCACTAAAAAGAACTTGCTCTTTCGGCTCGGCTCACTAAAAGAACCGGCTCTTTCGGCTCGGCTCACTAAAAAGAACCGGCTCTTTCGGCTCGGCTCACTGAAAAGAACCGGCTCTTTCGGCTCGGCTCACTAAAAAGAACCGGCTCTTTCGGCTCGGCTCACTAAAAAGAACCGGCTCTTTCGGCTCGGCTCACTAAAAAGAACCGGCTCTTTCGGCTCGGCTCACTAAAAAGAACCGGCTCTTTCGGCTCGGCTCACTAAAAAGAACCGGCTCTTTCGGCTCGGCTCACTAAAAAGAACCGGCTCTTTCGGCTCCCAAGCGGCTCTTCAGGCTGTTTTGTTGCTTTAATTAATTTATTATCAACAACAATAAAAAAAAATGCACAAAATGAATTACTAATGTAAAAATGTACATATGTTTATTATATAAATCTGCTTTTATTTATTCCCTCCACCTAAAATGTAAAAAATAATTGGTCCTCTCCACCGCTCGACAGACATTTCCGCTGCTCCGCTCATTCTAGACTCTGAGTAATAATGTGCTTAATGCAGCTTTGGCTCATTTGTTTACGGTTTACACAAACTTAACCCTCGAAGACCTACGACCTCGTCCACGACTCAGAGGAACATGTTTCTATAACCGCAGAACTTTGTAACGGTAAAAGACAGAAACGTCCTTTTCCCCTCTGAAAGTGCAGACATAGAGGTTTCCGTACATTTCTGCGGCTTTATCCTACGTCACACTCACGCTGTGTGATGACGGGAGCAAAACGAGTGTCCAACAGGAACTTTGTTTTCCCCAAACTCATGCGCTCCGTCCATTTTGATCGAGCCAAACTTTGCCAAAGAGTGAAGTGAGTCAAGATGGTCGACTCCTCTGACTGTGTGTGTTTATAACGAGGGAAAAAGTCGCTCTAAGTGGAGTTAATTCTCACACACATGGAAAATGACACATCTTGGTGTGTGTAATTGTGCATCTCTTTCTATTTTTATTTAAAGGTTTATTTCAGTCCAAATGAACAAATCCAAATGTAATTTCCACCCTGGAAATGCAGAAGTGCTGTGGCTCTGGCCCTGGACCTGACAGGAGCTGTTTCCAGGACTGGACCAGGAAAGTCATGGAGCCACTGCACTTTTTTTGTTTTTAGGGCAATAAGGAGATTTTTAATTTAATTACAGACTTGAGATTTTGCATTTTTGTAGCTAAGGCCCTAAATTAAGCATTTTTTATGTCCAAAAAGTTGTTTCTACATGTTTGCTGTGGGTTTTGTATAAAAGAGTGTGAATTTTATTTTCTGTTTTTCTTTGTAGCTTTTCTCACAGCCTCATGACACAACTACAGCAGCAGATTGTGAAATAACAGGTTGGACTGAACAAAAGGAGGTAGAACACTTCATTAGGGGGAAAAGGGGCAGTTTTAAAAGTGAAATTAAGAAAAAAAGGAGGCGAGGAGAAATGTACTAAAACTGCCCTCAGGTCTTGGCGGGGTTAAACCTGCATGGCTCATTTGCATACAGTATAAGCGCCGATAAAAAGATTCTGTCTCAGATTCTGCCCCTCACACACAAACTGACCAATCACCTGCGGCGTGAAGAGAAAAAAGTGACAGAAAGAAAAACACACATACATGTCGTTCCCTTCAAAGAGCCCATTCCTCACAGGTATATTATAGAAGCGGCTCTGGAGGTAAAAGACGCCCGGTGTTTCCCGACTAACTTTAAGACATGACTTTAAGGTGCTGAGGGAACTGGGTATGACTGAGGATTCAGAATAGTTGTGATGCTCCGGTCATAAACTAAACTAAAGCGAGTGCAGGTGTGGTGCAGTTTGGACTCACACGGGTTCCCCAAGACTCAGAAAGTCTTCAGAACCAGTCGCCCCTGGAGCCACACGGACCTCGGTTTGGCAGAGTGTGGGTGCGGCTCAGGCCTGCGGAAAGAATCCAGCAGAACTCTATTTTTGCCGGACACCACAGCGGAATCTGAGCAAAGCTGGTTTAGTCCTGGTTTAGACCTGGTTTAGTCCTGGTTTAGTCCTGGTTTAGTCCTGGTTTAGTCCTGGTTTAGTCCTGGTTTAGTCCTGGTTTAGACCTGGTTTAGTCCTGGTTTAGACCTGGTTTTAGTCCTGGTTTAATGCTTGTTTAGTCCTGGTTTTAGATCTGGTTTAGACCTGGTTTAGACCTGGTTTAGTCCTGGTTTAGTCCTGGTTTAGTCCTGGTTTAGACCTGGTTTAGTCCTGGTTTAGACCTGGTTTTAGTCCTGGTTTAATGCTTGTTTAGTCCTGGTTTAGACCTGGTTTAGTCCTGGTTTAGTCCTGGTTTAGACCTGGTTTAGTCCTGGTTTAGACCTGGTTTTAGTCCTGGTTTAATGCTTGTTTAGTCCTGGTTTTAGATCTGGTTTAGTCCTGGTTTAGACCTGGTTTAGACCTGGTTTAGACCTGGTTTAGTCCTGGTTTAGTCCTGGTTTAGACCTGGTTTAGTTCTGGTTTAGTCCTGGTTTAGACCTGGTTTAGACCTGGTTTAGACCTGGTTTAGACCTGGTTTAGTCCTGGTTTAGTCCTGGTTTAGACCTGGTTTAGTCCTGGTTTAGACCTGGTTTAGACCTGGTTTAGTCCTGGTTTAGACCTGGTTTAGTCCTGGTTTAGACCTGGTTTAGACTTGGTTTAGTCCTGGTTTAGACCTGGTTTAGACCTGGTTTAGACCTGGTTTAGTCCTGGTTTAGACCTGGTTTAGACCTGGTTTAGACCTGGTTTAGACCTGGTGTTAGTCCTGCTTTAGACCTGCTTTAGACCTGCTTTAGACCTGCTTTAGACCTGCTTTTAGATCTGGTTTAGTCCTGGTTTAGTCCTGGTTTAGTCCTGGTTTAGACCTGGTTTAGTCCTGGTTTAGTCCTGGTTTAGACCTGGTTTAGACTTGGTTTAGTCCTGGTTTAGACCTGGTTTAGACCTGGTTTAGACCTGGTTTAGTCCTGGTTTAGACCTGGTTTAGACCTGGTTTAGACCTGGTGTTAGTCCTGCTTTAGACCTGCTTTAGACCTGCTTTAGACCTGCTTTAGACCTGCTTTTAGATCTGGTTTAGTCCTGGTTTAGTCCTGGTTTAGTCCTGGTTTAGTCCTGGTTTAGACCTGGTTTAGACCTGGTTTAGTCCTGGTTTAGACCTGGTTTAGTCCTGGTTTAGTCCTGGTTTAGACCTGGTTTAGACCTGGTTTAGTCCTGGTTTAGACCTGGTTTAGTCCTGGTTTAGACCTGGTTTAGTCCTGGTTTAGACCTGGTTTAGACTTGGTTTAGTCCTGGTTTAGACCTGGTTTAGACCTGGTTTAGACCTGGTTTAGTCCTGGTTTAGACCTGGTTTAGACCTGGTTTAGACCTGGTTTAGACCTGGTGTTAGTCCTGCTTTAGACCTGCTTTAGACCTGCTTTAGACCTGCTTTAGACCTGCTTTTAGATCTGCTTTTAGATCTGGTTTAGTCCTGGTTTAGTCCTGGTTTAGTCCTGGTTTAGACCTGGTTTAGTCCTGGTTTAGACCTGGTTTTAGTCCTGGTTTAATGCTTGTTTAGTCCTGGTTTAGTTCTGGTTTAGTCCTGGTTTAGACCTGGTTTAGACCTGGTTTAGACCTGGTTTAGACCTGGTTTAGTCCTGGTTTAGTCCTGGTTTAGACCTGGTTTAGTCCTGGTTTAGACCTGGTTTAGACCTGGTTTAGTCCTGGTTTAGACCTGGTTTAGTCCTGGTTTAGACCTGGTTTAGACTTGGTTTAGTCCTGGTTTAGACCTGGTTTAGACCTGGTTTAGACCTGGTTTAGACCTGGTTTAGTCCTGGTTTAGACCTGGTTTAGACCTGGTTTAGACCTGGTTTAGACCTGGTGTTAGTCCTGCTTTAGACCTGCTTTAGACCTGCTTTAGACCTGCTTTAGACCTGCTTTAGACCTGCTTTTAGATCTGGTTTAGTCCTGGTTTAGTCCTGGTTTAGTCCTGGTTTAGTCCTGGTTTAGACCTGGTTTAGACCTGGTTTAGTCCTGGTTTAGACCTGGTTTAGTCCTGGTTTAGTCCTGGTTTAGACCTGGTTTAGACCTGGTTTAGTCCTGGTTTAGACCTGGTTTAGTCCTGGTTTAGACCTGGTTTAGTCCTGGTTTAGACCTGGTTTAGACTTGGTTTAGTCCTGGTTTAGACCTGGTTTAGACCTGGTTTAGACCTGGTTTAGTCCTGGTTTAGACCTGGTTTAGACCTGGTTTAGACCTGGTTTAGACCTGGTGTTAGTCCTGCTTTAGACCTGCTTTAGACCTGCTTTAGACCTGCTTTAGACCTGCTTTTAGATCTGCTTTTAGATCTGGTTTAGTCCTGGTTTTAGATCTGGTTTAGTCCTGGTTTAGACCTGGTTTAGACCTGGTTTAGACCTGGTTTAGTCCTGGTTTAGTCCTGGTTTAGACCTGGTTTAGTTCTGGTTTAGTCCTGGTTTAGACCTGGTTTAGACCTGGTTTAGACCTGGTTTAGACCTGGTTTAGTCCTGGTTTAGTCCTGGTTTAGACCTGGTTTAGTCCTGGTTTAGACCTGGTTTAGACCTGGTTTAGTCCTGGTTTAGACCTGGTTTAGTCCTGGTTTAGACCTGGTTTAGACTTGGTTTAGTCCTGGTTTAGACCTGGTTTAGACCTGGTTTAGACCTGGTTTAGACCTGGTTTAGTCCTGGTTTAGACCTGGTTTAGACCTGGTTTAGACCTGGTTTAGACCTGGTGTTAGTCCTGCTTTAGACCTGCTTTAGACCTGCTTTAGACCTGCTTTAGACCTGCTTTTAGATCTGCTTTTAGATCTGGTTTAGTCCTGGTTTAGTCCTGGTTTAGTCCTGGTTTAGACCTGGTTTAGTCCTGGTTTAGACCTGGTTTTAGTCCTGGTTTAATGCTTGTTTAGTCCTGGTTTTAGATCTGGTTTAGACCTGGTTTAGACCTGGTTTAGTCCTGGTTTAGTCCTGGTTTAGTCCTGGTTTAGACCTGGTTTAGTCCTGGTTTAGACCTGGTTTTAGTCCTGGTTTAATGCTTGTTTAGTCCTGGTTTAGACCTGGTTTAGTCCTGGTTTAGTCCTGGTTTAGACCTGGTTTAGTCCTGGTTTAGACCTGGTTTTAGTCCTGGTTTAATGCTTGTTTAGTCCTGGTTTTAGATCTGGTTTAATCCTGGTTTAGACCTGGTTTAGACCTGGTTTAGACCTGGTTTAGTCCTGGTTTAGTCCTGGTTTAGACCTGGTTTAGTTCTGGTTTAGTCCTGGTTTAGACCTGGTTTAGACCTGGTTTAGACCTGGTTTAGACCTGGTTTAGTCCTGGTTTAGTCCTGGTTTAGACCTGGTTTAGTCCTGGTTTAGTCCTGGTTTAGACCTGGTTTAGTCCTGGTTTAGACCTGGTTTAGTCCTGGTTTAGACCTGGTTTAGACTTGGTTTAGTCCTGGTTTAGACCTGGTTTAGACCTGGTTTAGACCTGGTTTAGTCCTGGTTTAGACCTGGTTTAGACCTGGTTTAGACCTGGTTTAGACCTGGTGTTAGTCCTGCTTTAGACCTGCTTTAGACCTGCTTTAGACCTGCTTTAGACCTGCTTTTAGATCTGGTTTAGTCCTGGTTTAGTCCTGGTTTAGTCCTGGTTTAGACCTGGTTTAGTCCTGGTTTAGTCCTGGTTTAGACCTGGTTTAGACTTGGTTTAGTCCTGGTTTAGACCTGGTTTAGACCTGGTTTAGACCTGGTTTAGACCTGGTTTAGACCTGGTTTAGTCCTGGTTTAGACCTGGTTTAGACCTGGTTTAGACCTGGTGTTAGACCTGCTTTAGACCTGCTTTAGACCTGCTTTTAGATCTGCTTTTAGATCTGGTTTAGTCCTGGTTTAGTCCTGGTTTAGTCCTGGTTTAGTCCTGGTTTAGACCTGGTTTAGACCTGGTTTAGTCCTGGTTTAGACCTGGTTTAGTCCTGGTTTAGACCTGGTTTAGTCCTGGTTTAGTCCTGGTTTAGACCTGGTTTAGACCTGGTTTAGTCCTGGTTTAGACCTGGTTTAGTCCTGGTTTAGACCTGGTTTAGTCCTGGTTTAGACCTGGTTTAGACTTGGTTTAGTCCTGGTTTAGACCTGGTTTAGACCTGGTTTAGACCTGGTTTAGACCTGGTTTAGACCTGGTTTAGTCCTGGTTTAGACCTGGTTTAGACCTGGTTTAGACCTGGTTTAGACCTGGTGTTAGTCCTGCTTTAGACCTGCTTTAGACCTGCTTTAGACCTGCTTTAGACCTGCTTTTAGATCTGCTTTTAGATCTGGTTTAGTCCTGGTTTAGTCCTGGTTTAGTCCTGGTTTAGTCCTGGTTTAGACCTGGTTTAGTCCTGTACGGGAGGAGGTGCGTTGGCTCTACAGATGTTTTATTTGAATGTTACACTATCGTTATCTACAGATTTAGAATTCCATTTAAAAACGAACAAACGAAACTAAAATTCCAGTGAAATTAAATCCTCATTATTCTGTCTGCATCTAATTAAAAAGCATTTTAGTGTCACGATAATCAGGAAGTACACGTTAGCATGCTAGTTGTTAGATTTCCCGTCACACGAGCTTCCAAAAGTCATGAAAAACACTTAAAAACTCATCGCTCTGAATGCAGACGCGAGGAAGAACTTTGGACAAATGACCTACTTCTGTTTTTTTCCCTGTTTTAAAAGGTGCACTGTGGGATTTTTCCGCCACAAATGTGTTTCCATGGAGATGTTAAGTCTTCACAGTGTGGCATTAAACTCATCGATGTCGCATTTATTCAGTTACGGGTGTTTTTAGAGCTCAAAAATACCCTAAAAAACCAGGCTGATCTGAGCTGTAACCCGGCCTGGAGGCATGACGGGCTTGTTCACATGGAAACGGATGAGTTTAATGTCACACTGCGGGACATTCTAGACAAAACAGTGTGTCCTGAATGGTGTTTTTTGTGTGTTTTGGTGGTGCGCAGCGGCGAACGTGCTGCTGTCGGAGCACGGCCAGGTGAAGCTGGCCGACTTCGGAGTGGCCGGGCAGCTCACGGACACTCAGATCAAGAGGGAGACGTTTGTGGGGACGCCATTTTGGATGGCGCCCGAGGTCATCCAGCAATCGGCCTACGACTCCAAGGTGGGACGCACGAGACGACGCAAACTACGCAAACTACGCAAACTACACAAACTACACAAACTACACAAACTACACAAACTACGCAAACACAAACTACGCAAACTACACAAACACAAACTACGCAAACTACACAAACTACACAAACTACGCAAACACAAACAATCGGCCTACGACTCCAAGGTGGGACGCACGAGACGACGCAAACTACGCAAACTACGCAAACTATGCAAACTACACAAACTACACAAACTACGCAAACACAAACTACGCAAACTGCACAAACTACGCAAACACAAACTACGCAAACTACACAAACTACGCAAACTACGCAAACTACACAAACTACACAAACTACACAAACTACGCAAACACAAACTACGCAAACTACGCAAACTACAAACTACACAAACTACGCAAACACAAACTACGCAAACTACACAAACTACGCAAACTACGCAAACTACACAAACTACACAAACTACACAAACTACACAAACTACGCAAACACAAACTACGCAAACTACACAAACTACGCAAACTACGCAAACTACACAAACTACACAAACTACGCAAACACAAACTACACAAACTACGCAAACTACGCAAACTACGCAAACTACACAAACTACACAAACTACACAAACACAAACTACACAAACTACGCAAACTACGCAAACTACACAAACTACACAAACACAAACTACGCAAACTACACAAACACAAACACGAACAATCTGCCTACGACTCCAAGGTGGGACGCACGAAACTACACAAACGCCAATGCAAAAAATAACACAAGCACAAACTACACAAACGCAAACTACACAAATGCAAACTACACAAATGCAAACTACACAAACACAAACTACACGAGCTACACAAACTACGCAATAACAATCAGTTATTATTTCCATGGAAACGCCGAGGGGAAGATTTTCATTCAGAACATTTAAAAACATCAGGTAAACGTGGCCAATGTCGTTTTCTCTGTTCACTCTTTATTATGAGTCTGTCTACAAGCTCAAAACGCCCTGTTCCACCTCGTGATGTCATGAAGGGGTCGTTTTAACCTTAACGGCTCCTTTTACCTTTAGTCCAGTAGAGATCGAATTAAACCTGGACTAAACCTGGACTAAACCTGGACTAAACCTGGACTAAACCTGGACTAAACCTGGACTAAACCTGGACTAAACCTGAATCTAAACCTGGACTAAACCTGGACTAAACCTGGACTAAACCTGGACTAAACCTGGACTAAACCTGAATCTAAACCTGAATCTAAACCTGGACTAAACCTGGACTAAACCTGGACTAAACCTGGACTAAACCTGTATCTAAACCTGTATCTAAACCTGGACTAAACCTGGACTAAACCAGAACTAAACCAGCACTAAACCAGGACTAAACCAGGACTAAACCAGGACTAAACCAGGACTAAACCTGGACTAAACCTGGACTAGACCTGGACTAAACCTGAATCTAAACCTGAATCTAAACCTGGACTAAACCTGGACTAAACCTGGACTAAACCTGGACTAAACCTGAATCTAAACATGGACTAAACCAGGACTAAACCAGGACTAAACCAGGTCTAAACCAGGTCTAAACCAGGTCTAAACCAGGACTCAACCAGGACTAAACCAGGACTAAACCAGGACTAAACAAGGAATGAACTAGGACTAAACTAGGTCTAAACCAGGTCTAAACCAGGTCTAAACCAGGACTAAACCAGGAATGAACTAGGACTAAACCAGAGCTAAACTAGGTCTAAACCAGGTCTAAACCAGGACTCAACCAGGACTAAACCAGGACTAAACCAGGACTAAACAAGGAATGAACTAGGACTAAACCAGGTCTAAACCAGGTCTAAACCAGGACTAAACCAGGACTAAACCAGGACTAAATCAGGACTAAATCAGGACTAAACCAGGACTAAACCAGGACTAAACCAGGACTAAACTTGAACTAAACCTGAATCTAAACATGGACTAAACCAGGACTAAACCAGGTCTAAACCAGGTCTAAACCAGGATTCAACCAGGACTAAACCAGGACTAAACCAGGACTAAACCAGGTCTAAACCAGGACTAAACCAGAACTAAACCAGGACTAAACCAGGACTAAACTTGAACTAAACCAGGACTAAACCAGGACAAAACCAGGACTAAACCAGGTCTAAACCAGGTCTAAACCAGGGCTAAACCAGGACTAAACCAGGACTAAACCAGGACTGAACCAGGACTAAACTTGAACTAAACCAGGACTGAACCAGGACTAAACTTGAACTAAACCAGGGCTAAACCAGGACAAAACCAGGACAAAACCAGGACTAAACCTGAACTAAACCAGGTCTAAACCAGGTCTAAACCAGGTCTAAACCAGATCTAAACCAGGACAAAACCAGGACAAAACCAGGACTAAACTTGAACTAAACCAGGACTAAACCTGAACTAAACCAGGTCTAAACCAGGTCTAAACCAGGTCTAAACCAGATCTAAACCAGGACAAAACCAGGACAAAACCAGGACTAAACCTGAACTAAACCAGGTCTAAACCAGGTCTAAACCAGGTCTAAACCAGATCTAAACCAGGACAAAACCAGGACAAAACCAGGACTAAACTTGAACTAAACCAGGACTAAACCTGAACTAAACCAGGTCTAAACCAGGTCTAAACCAGGTCTAAACCAGATCTAAACCAGGACAAAACCAGGACAAAACCAGGACTAAACCTGAACTAAACCAGGTCTAAACCAGGTCTAAACCAGGTCTAAACCAGATCTAAACCAGGACAAAACCAGGACAAAACCAGGACTAAACTTGAACTAAACCAGGACTAAACCTGAACTAAACCAGGTCTAAACCAGGTCTAAACCAGGACTCGTACAGCCAAACATCAGGAGGGTTTGAGTCGAGTGGTTTTTCAGGTAAATCCTTCGGGGCAAACAGAGTTTCCGGAACAGCCTCAGTGTGACGTCACTTCTGGGAACTCGTGCCTTTATGATTCTGTTAAAGGTGCATTGTGTAACTTTACCGCCAGAGGGTCCAGGATCTTTAAAGACGCACTGCGGGACATTCCAGGCAAAGCAATAACTGCACTTTTGCTTTAAACGTACGAGTGAGTTTTGACTTTTCTGGTTTTAGTGTTTCCTTTTCAGATTTTATATTTGTGCCACGTCCTGAACACGGGAAAGTTCTTTGAGTTCTGGTTCTGGACTCGTTCTTTGTGAGTTCTGGTTCTGGACTCGTTCTTTGTTGCTTTGGTTTTGATTTGCATTTTGAGCTCAGGGTTTACATAAGATTGATCAGCCTCCCAGAACTGAACCAGGTCTAAACCAGGTCTAAACCAGGACTAAAGCAGGACTAAACCAGGACTAAACCAGGACTAAAGCAGGACTGAACCAGGACTGAACCAGGACTGAACCAGGACTAAACCAGGACTAAACCAGGACTGAACCAGGTCTAAACCAGGACTAAACCAGGACTAAAGCAGGACTAAACCAGGACTGAACCAGGTCTAAACCAGGACTGAACCAGGTCTAAACCAGGACTGAACCAGGACTAAACCAGGACTAAACCAGGACTAAACCAGGACTAAACCAGGACTGAACCAGGACTAAACCAGGACTAAACCAGGACTAAACCAGGACTGAACCAGGACTAAACCAGGACTAAACCAGGACTAAACCAGGACTAAACCAGGACTAAACCAGGACTAAACCAGGATTAAACCAGGAAAACACTGGGTCAGTTTATGACGTCATCGCAGGATTTATTGAAATGGGAAAAGTTCATTTTCATTTTCACAGAAACTCGTCAAATTTTGAACCACCTCTGTCCCTTTAAGAGGAGCCGCTCAGGTGAGCTGCTCGTGTGAGCCGTTCGGGTGAGTCGCTCAGGTTCAGGTGAGCTGCTCAGGCGAGCCGCTGGAGCCGCAGGAGCCATTGACCCGCAGGAGCTGGTGGAGCCGCAGGAGGCTCAGGAGCCGGTGGAGCCTCAGGAGCCACTGAGCCGCAGGAGCCGCTGGAGCTGCTGGAGCTGCTGGAGCTGCTGGAGCTGCTGGAGCTGCTGGAGCTGCTGGAGCCATTGACCCGCAGGAGCCGCAGGAGCTGGTGGAGCCGCAGGAGGCTCAGGAGCCGGTGGAGCCTCAGGAGCCGCAGGAGCCGGAGGAGCCGCAGGAGCCGCTGGAGCCTCAGGAGCCGCTGGAGCTGCTGGAGCTGCTGGAGCCATTGACCCGCAGGAGCTGGTGGAGCCGCAGGAGGCTCAGGAGCCGCTGGAGCCTCAGGAGCCGCTGGAGCTGCTGGAGCCATTGACCAGCAGGAGCCGCAGGAGCTGGTGGAGCCTCAGGAGCCGCAGGAGCCTCAGGAGCCTCAGGAGCCTCAGGAGCCTCAGGAGCCTCAGTCGCCTCAGTCTCCTCTGTGGCGGCGCTGGTGTAACGTGACCCTCCGGGGCCTCTGGGTCTTTGTTGGGGCGACACATGGCAGCAGTGACCTGATACTGAACGAGTCCCTCCGGCTCCTCAGGCACAAGAAGCACTTTTCACATATTCAACGTTTTGCAAAATTCATGACGTCCAAACGCAGGACGGAGTCTTTCTGATTAAAGCTAAAGCCGCAATGCGGAACTTTTCTGGTCCGTCACTTGCTTATCTCCATGGAGATGTTACTGCTTTACCTGGAATCTTAAACAGTGTGGCATTAAAGATCTAAACCAGGACTAAACCAGGACTAAACCAGGACTGAACCAGGATTAAACCAGGACTAAACCAGGACTAAACCAGGACTAAACCAGGACTAAACCAGGACTGAACCAGGATTAAACCAGGACTAAACCAGGACTAAACCAGGACTAAACCAGGACTAAACTGAGACTAAACCAGGACTAAACCAGGTCTAAACCAGGACTAAACCAGGACTAAACCAGGACTAAACCAGGTCTAAACCAGGACTAAACCAGGACTAAACCAGGTCTAAACCAGGTCTAAACCAGGGTTCGGTTTGTGGTGGTTGGTAATAATAAAATCGTGAAGTTATTGTCTTTAATTAAGGAAAACTGTTCCGCTCTCGGCCTCTTCAGTGAGTCTGTAAAGTCACATTCTCTTTGTGTTTTGGTCGGTTTTTAAAGCAGCTTTTCATAATAAACATAAAAAACACAAAAACATAAAACGATACTTACAACAAACCCCCAGAAAACACATGCAAATTTAATGAAACAAAAGTCAAAGTAATGTGGCAGCGTCGCCGTGCTGCAGACCCCCTAATATTTATATTTCTTTTTTCCTGTTTTTTTTTTCCACCATTTTTAATGAACACTTTTAGTCACTTTACTTTGCTGATATTATTTTCACCATCATTTCATCATTTTTTAGTTTTTTACTACAATCTTAAAGCTTATTAATCCCCCCTCTTATTTATTTTTATTTTATTTTATTTTTATTTATTTATTTATTTATTTATTTATTTATTTATTTGATTTTTTATTATTGTTATTATTATTAGTAGTAGTATTTTCCCCCTTGTTTATTTTAAATGTTTTATGTTTATTTTCTGTGTATTTTTTATTTTATTTATTTATTTGTTTTTCTTTAAATTTTTTTATTTATTCTATTTTATTTTTTATTAGTAGTAGTAGTAGTAGTATTTTTCCGCCTTGTTTATTTTTTAATTTTTTGTTTTTTATTTTATTTTCTATTTATTTATTTTATTTATTTTTTGTATTTTTGTATTTATTTATTTTAATTTTATTTTCTATTTATTTATTTATTTTATTTTATTTTTAGTAGTAGTAGTATTTTTCCCCTTTGTTTATTTTTAATCCTTTTTTGCTTTTTTACTTATTCTTATTTTTTATTTTATTTTCTATTTATTTGTTCTATTATTATTATTATTATTATTATTATTATTATTATTATTAGCAGCAGCAGCAGCAGCAGCAGCAGCAGCAGTATTTTCCCCCTTGTTCATTCTGCGTCTCGCCTCCAGGCCGACATCTGGTCCTTGGGCATCACGGCCATCGAACTGGCCAAAGGGGAACCTCCGAACTCGGACATGCACCCGATGAGAGTCCTGTTCCACATCCCCAAAGCGCCGCCGCCCACACTCACCGGGGAATTCTCCAAGAGCTTCAAGGAGTTCACCGAGGCCTGCCTCAACAAGGACCCGGCGTTTGTAAGACTCACACGCTCACACACTCACACGCTCACACACACACGCTCACACGCTCACACACGCTTACACGCTCACACACACACGCTCACACGCTCACACGCTCACACACGCTTACACGCTCACACACACACGCTCACACGCTCACACGCTCACACACGCTTACACGCTCACACACACACGCTCACACGCTCACACACACGCTTACACGCTCACACACACGCCACACGCTCACACGCTCACACACGCTTACACGCCACACACACACGCCACACGCTCACACACACGCTCACACGCTCACACACGCTTACACGCTCACACACACACGCTCACACGCTCACACACACGCTTACACGCTCACACACACACGCTCACACGCTCACACACACACGCTTACACGCTCACACACACACGCTCACACGCTCACACGCTCACACACGCTTACACGCTCACACACACACGCTCACACGCTCACACGCTCACACGCTCTCACGCTCACGCTCACACACACACGCTCACACGCTCACACGCTCACACGCTCACACTCACACGCTCACACGCTCACACTCACACGCTCACACGCACACACGCTCTCACGCTCTCACGCTCACACGCACACACGCTCTCACGCTCTCACGCTCACACGCACACACGCTCTCACGCTCTCACGCTCACACGCACACACGCTCTCACGCTCTCACGCTCACACGCACACACGCTCTCACGCTCTCACGCTCTCACGCTCACACGCACACACGCTCTCACGCTCACACTCACATGCTCACACGCACACACGCTCTCACGCTCTCACGCTCACACGCACACACGCTCTCACGCTCTCACGCTCACACGCACACACGCTCTCACGCTCTCACGCTCTCACGCTCACACGCACACACGCTCTCACGCTCACACTCACATGCTCACACGCACACACGCTCACACTCACACGCTCACACGCTCACACGCTCACATGCTCACGCTCACACGCTCACACGCTCTGCACCATCGGGTTCTTCCTGGTGTTTTCAGGTTCTTATCGACCGACTCGTTCTGAGACGCCTCATTCTCGTCTGCAGCTCGTTTGTTTCATCATTTCTCTACTTTTAACTCATTTTCTGACAGGTTTAAGTGTTCAGATCGTACATTTTGGGCAGATATTTTCATCGCTGCGTTCCTGGGGGTCCTACATGCGCGTCTACCGGTGGAACGTTCAGCAGTTGCCATGGAGACGCAGCGGGCGCATTAGCAAACGCTGTCAAAAAAAAATAAGTTTAAGATTCGAGTCTGAAAACACAAGAGGAAAAAAAACACCACAAAACATATTGAAAGAGCGCGTTTTCAGGAGCCGTGATCGGGTTGTGTTAAAGCTGCACCGTGTGACTTTTCTGTTTGTGGGGTCCGTCGCCTGCTTGTTTCCATGGATACGTCGTCGCTCTGCCTGGAAAGTTCCGCAGTGTGACATTAAACAGCTCTACTTTACATTTATTCAGTCACAGGTGGTTTTATATATATACACACATTTTTTTCAGTTTTTTCAGTTTATTTTTTCCTTATTTTTCAGTTTTTTTTTCAGTTTTTTTCATGTTTTTTTTTCAGTCTTTTTCATTTCTTTTCTTTTTTTCCCTGTTTTTTCTTTTTTTTTAAAAACTTTTTTCCCCTGTTTTTTCTGTTTTTTTCTGTTTTTCCTCTTTTTTTCCTATTTTTGTCCTTTTTTTCTTTTTTCTTTTCAATTTTTTTCTGTTTTCCCCCCACATATTTCAGCAAAATGTGTCTTGGCCCTGCCGTTTTATTGTATAAGCAGCTTGAGGTCAAAATAAGTCTGTGTCTTTGTGGGTCCGTCACCTGCTCGTTTCTATGGATACGTCGTCGCTCTGCCTGGAAAGTTCCACAGTGCGACTTTAAACAGCTCGACTTTACATTTATTCAGTCACAGGTGGATTTAGAGCTCAGAAATATCCACAAAAAAAACAGACGTTCTGACTGTGAGCGGCGTCGCCTCTGCACAGATCTGACCTGGAACTCGTTCTGTCTCCGTGACGATAGAAATGTTTAATTCTGTACTGCGGAACATTCCAGACAAAGCGAGAGCTATAAATGTCCATGGAGAAAAGCGTTTGACGGGAAAAGTCGCACAGTCGCAGCTTTGAAGTAAAACTCAGAAAAAGCCTTAAGTAACAGAGCTTCAGACAGAGCAGTGCCTCCGGTTAGCATCACCAGGACTGGGATTCTGCTGTGAAAGGAAACACTGATCTAAATATGTTATGTTATTAGTTAACGCCCCAAAGAAGTAAAATAACTCAAGTAAAATACCTTTTTAAATAAATATCTGTATTATTTTCCTTATTAAATCCCAAATGAGCCTTTATTGAATGTTTTTTTAATAGAATTTGACATAAACTGAAATAATCTTGTCAGAAATACATGAATTGAGTGGAGTATTTAATATAACGTCACAGAACTTCACGTCACAACACACGAGGGAAGTGAAATCCTGTGTAATCTGTGGCCAAGTGGCGCCCCCTGGTGGATTTAAACTGTATAACGCTCTGCTGCTTGTTAGTTTAATCCACTTTTAACACGATCCCTCCACGGAAAACAGTTCACTTTTAAATGTAAGAACCTTTGGGCTGTTTGTAGATGTCTAAATCCTGATTATTTCTTTTATTGTTGTTACGTCAGGGGTCTCCGTCCTTTTTCCTCTGGTGAGCTGCAGGACTTTTATAAAACGAAAATGCCGGAGAGCTGCTCGTTTTAGCGGCTGCAAGTAAATATAAGTAAATATAAGAGCCTAGAAGGGGCTCAGTCTGATGCCTGTAAAACATTTACACAAATATGATCCATTTATTAGTGCACAAAGATCAGAATGGTCCGTTTACAGTGGACATACGTATTTTTATTCACGTTTTAGACGAGCAGAGACTCTAATATCTGAAACCCTGATTGTGTGTTTGTGTTTTTCAGCGTCCCACGGCCAAAGAGCTGCTGAAGCACAAGTTCATCGTGAAGTACTGTAAGAAGACGTCGTATCTGAGCGAACTGATCGACCGCTACAGGAGGTGGAAGGAGGAGGGTCACAGCGACAGCAGCTCCGACGACTCAGACAGGTGAACCCGGGAGGAGGGAGGAGGAAAAGCTCTCACCTTTTTTGCTGTCACCGATAAACTTGTTCCGGTGTTTGAAACGCTGATGCGTGCAGTGTGGAAAGGGCCTCACTTCAGCCTGTGCAGCGTGAGCCCTCGTGCACCAGGTTAAAGGTTTAAACATCCTGCCTCCATCTGCCTCACATCAGTGCTCCGCCCGTCGCCTCTTCACGCTCTCCTCATGTTTACCGCACATTAGCTCAGTCGCTCTGATTAGAAGAGCAAAAACAAATCAAAATGTTGGTGTCCACACAGAGCAGAACTACTGCCATATGTGGCTGAGGTTTGCCAAACCTGAGGAAGGTCCAGAGGGGCCGAAACCTCATATCGATAAAAGAAACAAGAGCTCCTCCAGCGGGGCAAAATACGCCCGTACTTTGAATTATTGTATATAGAATTAAGTTAGAATTTGTCAAACATAGTTAAAGATGAACTGTTGGTGCAGTTTGGAAGTTTGACATTCCTAGGTGAGACGGTTGTCGAGTTAGAGCGCGGACAAGAAATTGTCCACAGACAGACGGACAGACAGACAGACGGACGGACAGACGGACGGATAATCAATAGGGAAATCTGGCTCTTGCAGTAGGAGTATGAGTATGACATCATCACATTCTAGAATCGGAATTCCACCAATCAGATTGCAGCAACAGAACTTAAAGACACTACAAAGCTTTAATGTGTCCACAGACGGATAGACGGACGGACGGACAGCGCCATACCATAATACGTCCCGTTGTATCACGGGCGTATAAAAACAGGAATGAGGAGTTTTCTTGAGAAACGGTGAAGTTTGCCGAATAAAATGCCGAATAAATCTGTGTTTGTCACGACGTGCGTTGGGTAAAAGTGCAGAGGCTCAATCCCACCGTAAAAACCAGTAGGAAAAAGTAACTCCAGTGGAACTTGAAAAAAACAGGTTGAAAAATCCTTTCTTCACTTTGAAGTGTTTTTGTGTAAAGTGCCGGTGGAAGTTCTCGTAAAGAAGAAGTTTTCAAACTGAGGGTCTAAACAGGGTGTTTGTGTGCAGGGCACAGTTTCCTTATTTTAAGCTTAAATTAACATTTCAAATGGAGATGGATTTATGAAACCTTGTAAAATACAAATAAATGTAAAAAATAGGATGGTTTTGATGTGGTCTCGATGGGCCCTGGTCTTGGTCTGGTCTCGGTCTGGTCTCGGTCTGGTCTCGGTCTGGTCTTGGTCTGGTCTCGGTCTGGTCTCGGTCTGGTCTTGGTCTGGTCTCGGTCTGGTCTCGGTCTGGTCTCGGTCTTGCCCTTTAAAAGTCTCGGTCTTGTTTCAGTCTCGACCTTTAAAGGTTTTGGTCCCGTCTCGGTCTTTAAAAGTCTCAACCTTTAAATGTCTTGGTCTCGTCCTGGTCTCAGGACCCTGTGGTCTGGGACTGGTCCTGGTCTCTAGTCTTAGTCCAGATCCTGGTGAGTCCTTCAGACAGGACCTGGTATTTGAACCTGAAATAGACGCCTCTCAGTTTGCAAAAAAAACAAAGAAAAACGAGGCAGGAGCAGCGGCTTTAAACATTTTCACTTGAACTGTTGTAAACTGTGTTTCAGTGAGTCCAGTAACAAAGAGAACAGCCAGTCCCCGGCGTGGTCCTTCACCACGGTGAGGAAGAAGAAGCCCAAAGGCATCAGCGTCCTGAACGGATCGGTGAGAAACTCTGCGCTCGTCTCCTTATCGCACCTGACGACCGTAAACCCGAATCAAACCATTAACGCCGCGTGAACGGCTACTGTTTATGGATGAAACGCCGGGAGTTTATGGCGTCTGTGCTGATTTCATCTCTTATCTGTTTTATTGTCTCAGGCTCCGGAGCATAAATCCACCAGCCTGGCCACGGTCATCTCCCCCGTCTTCACCGAGGTACAGGACACTCTGCACTTTTACTCTAAAGGGTCCAGATTCAGTGTTTCCCACAGAACAAGTCGCAAAAAAATAAAAAATAAATCAAATAAATACTAGTAGGTACAATGTAACAATTATATAATACAAATTAAATAAATAAAATACTGTAATTAGACATCGGCAACAAGGCGACTAAATGAAACAATGACACGGCCTGAGCCTGTTTGGTGCATGTGTCAGAACTCCAGGGCCCGACCAGGACCTCCTTGGATTCTGGCTCATTTACTGCGCCGGGTTCAGCCCAGAGCAGGTTCGGTCCTGAGCGTCTGGAGGAACACGAGCTCCAGCAAACAGACCGGTGTCCGAGAACATGTGGGGTGAAGGTGGAGCTCGGGGTTTTCTTCAGAAACAGTGAAGTTTGCCAAATAAATCTGTGTTTGTCACGACGTGCGTTTGGTAAAAGTGCAGAGGCTCAATCCCACCGTAAAAAGAGGAAGTAACTCCAGTTAGGAGCTTGAGGAAAACTGGTTCAAAAATCCTCCACACTCTTCACCGTCTTCAGTTTTCTGCAAAGTGCCGGTGGAAGTTTGTGGTGTTTTCAGTCTATGGGTGAGGACACAGAAAAGGGGTGCAGAGTGTTTCAGTGCAGGACAGTTTTCTTGGCTTATGGGGGGGGAACCCGGGCGGAGTCGGGTCCGGAGAGCGAATAGTGCAGGAGTTTTATAAGTGCAGCTCCTCTGACGTGTGTGAGCCTCTGTGTGTGAACGAGAACAGAAGAAGTGCTTTTTTGGCGCTCGGTCGTCAGTGTTTGTCCAGCGCCTCGTGACATGTCTTTGTGGGAAACACTGATGTGACACTAAACTGACTCTTGTGAGGTTTAAGTCGTGTTCTGATGTTGTTCCTCCTCACAAACAGCTGGAGTTGTGTTTTGTTTCATTCACACAGGTTTCAGGAACTGAAAATGCTCCGTTCCACCTTGTGCACAAAGTGAAAATGAAGAAATAAAAACACATTTATTCACATTTATACCACGAAAAACACATTCAGTAAATAAAAGAAGGATAATACAATACAAGACTCATCAGGCTGCACAATGTTACACCCAGTTTATTTTGTAAAGTGATTCGGGTCCACTTGGCCGCCCCTCTGACGTAAGAACACTTGACCTGAAATGTTCCACAGTGTGTCTTTACTGCAGCTGTGTGTGTGCAGCTGAAGCAGCAGCACAAGGAGCACTCGCAGCAGAGACTGGCCATAGAGGAGCTGGAGAGGAACATCCGAATGGCAGAAGACGTGTGTCCAGGGATCACAGACAGAATGGTCACTCACATCCTCGCCAGGTACCGCCCGCCTGCAGGGTTCTGCGGGGCCGACCCGGGGCCCGAACCGGGGCCCGAACCAGGGCCCGAACCGGAGCCTCCAGAGGTCTCATTCGGCCCGTGGGAGGTGCTGAGATGATCTGTTTTAATCACATTTGTGCTGAAAAGACTCAAGTAACAAAAGGGAGCACATCATTATTTATGGAAGCCCATTTCTGCCAGTAAATAAAGAAGAAAAGCCTCACAGAAGTTTGACTTTAAATGTCATAATCACACATTTAACAGTCTTTACTTGAGTTTAGACTTTTAAACTCATAATTTTGACTTTTAAACTCGTAATTATGACTTTTAAACTCGTAATTATGACTTTTAAACTCATAATTATGACTTTTAAACTCGTAATTATGACTTTTAAACTCGTAATTATGACTTTTAAACTCATAATTTTGACTTTTAAACTCGTAATTATGACTTTTAAACTCATAATTATGACTTTTAAACTCGTAATTATGACTTTTAAACTCGTAATTATGACTTTTAAACTCATAATTTTGTCTTTTAAATGCATAATTGACTTTTAAACTCATAATTATGACTTTTAAACTCGTAATTATGACTTTTAAACTCGTAATTATGACTTTTAAACTCGTAATTATGACTTTTAAACTCGTAATTGACTTTTAAACTCATAATTTTGTCTTTTAAACTCATAATTATGACTTTTAAACTCATAATTATGACTTTTAAACTCGTAATTATGACTTTTAAACTCGTAATTATGACTTTTAAACTCATAATTTTGACTTTTAAACTCGTAATTATGACTTTTAAACTCGTAATTATGACTTTTAAACTCGTAATTATGACTTTTAAACTCGTAATTATGACTTTTAAACTCGTAATTATGACTTTCTGTGAGGCTTTTATTTCTTATTTACTGGCTTAATGGGGTTCCGTACATAACAGATTATTCCTCCAGAAAAAAACTATAATTAAAGACAGTTTATTAATAAATATAACTTTTTTACAATAAAAATATAATAGTTTGGCCCATGGGTCACTGTGTTCGTTTTGGCTCCATGTTTCAGGATTTAACATTTGAAAACTTAAAATCACCAAACTTGGCCCCAAATCTTTCTTAACGTTACTTTAATCTAATGGTTTTACCCACACTGCAAATCTGATAAAACTTACCAAGATTTATTCTCTTAAATCAGCTCAAAAAAATCATATTTATCTTGTTTTAAGGGATATTTACTAAATGACTGATAAACGTTTAAGATTATTAAGCTTCAAGAAAACTCGTCAGAACACACAGAACAAACCAAACAAGTGTCAGACGGAGTTTAAGACGTTTTTCTGGATGTAAATGAGTCGATCTTGGACTGAAATTGTCCAGTTTCTCTGAACCTTCTGTTTGTCACATGGAAAAATTTTAAAAACGTAAAAGTTTTAGGAGATGCTGCAGTTTGTCCATGTGTGACCAAGTGGTGATTAGTCTGAAAATAAAGAAATAAAGAATTTCATTAAGATTCATGACCTAAAACCAAGAACAAAACGGTCAGTAACAGCTTCATAGTCTAGTTTTAAGATTTTTCATCTTAATTTAGTCTTAGAATGAGTGTTTTATGCTTTATTTTAGACACTTCAAACTTAGATTACTGCTTCGAATAAGTGATTTTATCTTATTTGGAGATTTATGAAGGTCTGGATAGATTTTCTTATTTTAAAATGTCTGGATAAGTACATTTCACTTGTGTCTAGAGCCTTTTAACTTAAAACAAGTGTGTGTTTCTAGTGTTGAGGAGGGGGATTTTTGCACTGCACAGTTTATGTCCACGTCTGAACTCTGTCCTGTTCCCGTTCGTTCTCGTTAATTCTGTGTTTTTTGTTTTTCTTTCCTGTTTTTCAGATTCACAAATAACTGATGTGGGAGTCTTGGGTTTGTCAGAGACTGTTTTTTTTTGGGGCGTTTTTGGAGATTTTGCTGTGCGGAGTCTCGTCGGGCTGGACACACTTCTGTACGACACACTTTATATCTGTTTAATCACTGCTGCTGGTTTTTTCTCCCGGGATCCACCTTTAAAACCCAAATCACACAGATAGAGGATTCTTTTTTTCTGTATTTATGTTCACGAAGCTGCGCAGATGTTCGTTAAAGCTGCACTGCGGAGCTTTCCGGTTGCGTGTTGCACAGTGCAGCTTTACGTACGGAGCGACTGGAGCCTGCAGAGCGCGTTTATGTTTCAGTCGTGTTTCGCTTTCGAGTTTTACGAGATACAACAGTCGTAATGATTTAGGAAAAAATTATTATTATAAAGATTATTTTTTAATTTTTGTGTGTGTTTGTTAAATTATCCACTTTTTAATGATTTTTTTTTAAAGCTTTTTCCCATATTTTAAGGTTTTTTTCTCATCAAAAACCTGTCTGAGGAGGTTTTAGAGTCGCCCAGGCATGTTTGGGTAATTTAGGGATCTCTCCTGGGCCCTGAGCAAAGGCAAAAATGAAACTAAACCTGTAAAACGAGTTAATGCGTTTGCGTTTTTAGTGAATATTGTATTTTTTTAAACAATAAAAGGAACATTGTTTTAGCAGTTAAAGCCCCAAAGAAGGAAAATCCCCCCGTTTAAAAATAAAAACTGTTTTCAGGTCTGGTCTGGTCCTGGTCTCGATCCTGGTTTAAATTCTGGTGTAGATCCTGGTCTTGATCCTCATTTAGACCCTGGTCTTGATCAGAGTCTCAATCCTGGTCTTAATCCTGGTCTCAATCCTGGTCTTAATCCTGGTCTTAATCCTGGTCTTAATCCTGGTCTTAATCCTGGTCTTAATCCTGGTCTTAATCCTGGTCTTGATCCTGGTTTAGATCCTGGTCTCGACCCTGGTCTCGACCTTGGTCTAGATCCTGGTCTCAATCCTGGTCTTAATCCTGTTTTAGATCTGGGTCTTGATTCTGATCTTAATCAAAACTCTAGTCTTAATCCTGTTCTTGATCCTGGTCTTGATCCTGGTTTAGGTCCTGGCCTTGTTCCTGTCCTGGTATAGTCCTGGTTCAGTCCTGGTTCAGTCCTGGTTTAGTCCTGGTTTAGTCCTGGTTTAGTCCTGGTTTAGTCCTGGTTTAGTCCTGGTTTAGTCCTGGTTTAGTCCTGGTTTAGTCCTAGTTTAGTCCTGGTTTAGTCCTGGTTTAGTCCTGGTTTAGTCTTGGTTTAGTCCTGGTTTAATCCTGGTTTAGTCCTGGTTTAGTCCTGGTTTAGTCCTAGTTTAGTCCTGGTTTAGTCCTGGTTTAGTCTTGGTTTAGTCTTGGTTTAGTCCTGGTTTAGTCTTGGTTTAGTCCTGGTTTAGTCTTGGTTTAGTCCTGGTTTAGTCCTGGTTTAGTCCTAGTTTAGTCCTGGTTTAGTCCTAGTTTAGTCCTGGTTTAGTCCTGGTTTAGTCCTGGTTTAGTCTTGGTTTAGTCTTGGTTTAGTCCTGGTTTAGTCCTGGTTTGGTCCTGGTTTAGTCCTGGTTTAGTCCCTTTGGACACCACAGTTTTCTAACACAGAAGTCAGATCGTTTGTTTCTTTTATTACGTCGTTTCAGATCAATATTGAGATTTAAATCGTCCAAATTATCACAGAATAATCCACAGAGTCTTAGATTAAAACTAAAACACACAACGCACGATATTTTCCACCACTAAAATCCTAATATTTTTTAAAACAAACTGTGTAAAAATGGTCTGAAATACCTTAAATAGTCGCGTTTGTGTTGTATCTCGTAAACTCGTGCGTTTCTGAAGCGAGACTCGAACTCTGAACCGTCTGTCGGCGTCGGCGGCTCCACAAAAGGGCTCGAGTTCGGACCCCAAACCCTGAGAAGTGCCTTAAGTGATTTCTGCTGTACATGCTTTTATTTTGGAAGGACGGGGGGGCGGGAGCACTTCCTGTCTGCGCTCGTGTCATGTGCAGGTTTAGAGGTTTAGGTTCAGCGCCTGAGAAATGCCAATAACCATGTTTTTGTAAATGAAAATCGATCGTTTGTGTTTGTGTTGCTCCTTTCTGGAGGTTCAGATGTACCAAAGGACAATTTAAGAGAAGAAAATAAGACGTTCTAAAAGTTAATGCTGGTTTAGGCCTTTTGTCTTACTTTAAAGCTACCGTCTGTAACTTTTATTTTGTTTAATATTTAGTAGAAACCTGTTAACTCCTATTTTTTTTATTCCAAGATACAAACATTTTTATGAAACTTTTAGGAGGTCGCCACTGCCCCTTTTCCCTCACCTGGCCCCGCCCCCTCACCTGTCCCCTCCCCTGGCTCCTCCCCTTACCTGTCCTCTCTTCCTTCCTCACCTGTCCCCTCCCTTCTCCCTTAGCCTTTGTCATAATTATGAGTCCAAAAGTCATAATTATGAGTTTAAAAGTCATAATTTTTAGTTTAAAAGTCAATTATGAGTTTAAAAGTCATAATTACGTCTTTAAAAGTCATAATTATGAGTTTAAGTCATGATTACAAGTTTAAAAGTTATAATTACGTGTTTAAAAGTCATAATTATGAGTTTAAAAGCCATAATTTTTTGTTTAAATCATAATTACATGTTTAAAAGTCATAATTTTGAGTTTAAAAGTCATAATTACAAGTTTAAAAGTCAATTATGAGTTTAAAAGTCATAATTACGTCTTTAAAAGTCATAATTATGAGTTTAAAAGCCATAATTATGAGTTTAAGTCATGATTACAAGTTTAAAAGTTATAATTACGTGTTTAAAAGCCATAATTATGAGTTTAAAAGCCATAGTAGTGGTGATACGTGATACAACACGGCCTGTTTAGCCAAATTACAAAATAAATTACAAATGGTAGCTTTAAAAGTAAAATAAATAAAAAATCGATTCATACACTTTACAGACGCACTATTTACACATTTCAGAGTTCTGTTTTCAGTTGTTGCTAAAATACATTTAACAAATTGGCCATAACATTATTCCACAGTATCAACACTTTTAAAAACTCTGAAAATATCTTTTTTTCTACCCACATCCTGGAATTTTACAATAACATTACAACATTACATTATTTTTTGGTCGATTTTAAATACCGAAAACACAACTGCTTTTCGCTCTACTCAAATTTCCATTTCTACGACAGGTGCCAAGCTGAGTAGTTCGTAAATTATTAATCCCTCTTAATGTTACAGCCAATTTGTCCGCGTAATTTGAGTAACCCGTGAAACCGCGGTTATCTTAAAGGGCCCACGTTACGCCGTTTTCTGTGTTCTAACGTCGTTTCCTCGTCAAAAACAGACCTGGAGTCGTGTTTCGTTTCGTTCGCACACGTTTAACACACAAACCCTACAGATTTATGCCAAGAAAACGCTCTGTTCCACCTGGTGACGTCATGCGGTGATGCAGAAAATGGTCCAGTTGTGTTTTCAAACTCTGCCTGGATGATTTCGGTCCTGGAGTTCCGCTCTTTCGTCTGGAATTTCACGCTTTCGTCATTAAAAAAAGGAATGTGTTTGGAAACTTGCGGATTACGACATCCTTTGGGCTCTGACGGCGAAACGAACTCCGGGAAAAAATCTTCGAAAACTGAGAAAATTTCCCGGTTTTCTTCATCTAGACGTCATCGTATTCTTTCTTTTTTCCTTTTATATACTGCATTTTATTCATTTGTGTGTCATAATTTGCCTAACTTAATTAAAGAAAAAAAAAAGATGTCATCGTAGCGTTCCGCCTGTAAAGCCGGGCGATATTTTCGATCGTTTCACTCAAACTGTTCGACCAAATCTCAGGGTTTTAAAGTTCACAGCTCAACGGTGAAGCCCTCATGAGCTTTGATGTTCTTGCGACCTACGATTGCCGATCGGGAGCTGCTCGTGTGGGGTTCATCGGTTCTCGTTACCTCATGTTTACTACACGAAGTACGACGCACGATCAAGACTTGATCCCAGAAACAGTCGCAGGAGCGAAAAATCGTCTCAAAAAGGGCCAAAAATCGCACAGTGACTTTGAAGGTTCGATCAGAGTCCCGTCCGCCTCTGATCGGGAAAGCTCTGGCAGGTTGTGAAGACGCTGCTGCCGAATCCACGGTTTTATTGTTTTATTGCATGTCCAGCGTCGGGAACTACGCCGAAAGTCGTCATCCGCATGTTTCCAAACGTCTTTCGGTAACCGCGAATAAACCGTTTTAGCGTTCGTAAGCCATGATGTAGAAGAAGTCGGAATAGAACAGAAGTACGGCGGAACTCAGCGGTTTGTTGAGGATTATCGTCAAAAGATCGCGAATATTTCCTCGACAAACCGACTTTGACAAACGGCGTCCGACTGTCAGATCCTCGTGAGTAAAACTTGAGTCCGCCAGTGGAATATTGATTCTGACAAACACACGCAGAACAACCAGACGCTTTGGTGCTGGAAATGTTTTTTTATCTCCGTCGTCTTCTGTCTGAGTTTGAATTGTTGTCAACCTCTACTGGAAAAAACGTAAAAGGAGCCGTTACCTTGAGGTGGAACGGAGCGTTTTAAGCTTTGGAAACGTAATCGGATGAATAATAAAGCAAACGCGAACGAAACGAAACAACTCCAGCTCTGTTTTTGAGGAGGAACGACCTTAGAACACGACTTAAACCTCTCGGGAGTCGGTTTTAACATTGCGACCCGTCAAACACGTGTTTTTTTTGTAATATAGTTAATCGGAGCATTTCTGGTACATGGTTCATAGGAAGAAGTTTGTGATGTTTTTACCAAAGACACTATATTCTCTTGTAAATGTCTTTTATATTCTAAATAAGGGATTGAATACCTTTTTGGAGGAGGGAGGTTTGGAAATTTTAAGTCACACTTACTGTATGTTCTGTTATTTTGTAGAGGGATGTCGAATTGTATGAATAAATATTTAAGTTTGATCGAGATTTTGTGTTTTTTTGTTTTGTTTTTCTTTTCTTTTTTTTGATGACGAATTGGTTTCCAACTCAAAGTTCTATTTTCAACGTGACTGAAAACTGCTAAAGTAAATGTTTTTTATAGAGGATTTAACACATGTTTTCACGATACTAAAATTCCAAACTCAATTTCAACACTAAAGTAGAGTGACCGACCTCCGTGAAGTCGCCTCATCAAACTCAAACCTGCACAAAAACTGTGTCAATCGTTTGTGCTGCAAAAAGTTTCGTTTGTGTGATTCTGGTTCTGAAGATATTCACAGTTTTATTTCAGTCGATGACGTCGTCCAGAACCTCAGAATGTGAAACAGCCTCAAAACAGGAAGAAAATGATGTCAAACGTTTGTATTTGGTTTGTGCTGTTTTGTGCTGTGACAGTTTCATTTGTGTGAGTTTATTTCTAAAATTCTTCATTATTATTTCTGTGGTAATTACAGGACGTCATTTCTGCTCAGCTGACGGAGACAAACTCCACAAAACTAGTGAAGAGAAACGATGGTGGCTGAGTGGCAACACTCAGGCCTCACAGCAAGAAGGTTGTGGGTTTGATCCCCGGGTCGCCCGGGCCTTTCTGTTTGGAGTTTGCATGTTCTCCCCGTGTCTGGATGGGTTTCCTCCATCAACCCAAAACGTGCAGCACCTGAACTAACATCAGGGACCATGATGTCCTCCCTCCTGTGGGTTCACCACCTGCAGAGGGGTTCAGGGCGTCAGGTGCTGTGAGTATTGGGCAGTAAACTGCCCCTGTGACCCAGCTGGATTAAGCGGGAGAATATGGATGGACACAGATCGCCTCAGCCTCAGATCGTTTCTATTCACTAGTTTTGTGGAGTTTGCCGCCGTCAGATGAGCGGAAATGACCCATAATTACCACAGAAATAATTAATAATTTTAGAAATAAACTTGCATAAATGAAAATTGTCACAGCACAAAACAGCACAAACCTATAATTTTCTTCCTGTTTTGAGGCTGTTTCACATTCTGAGGTTCTGGACGACGTCATCGACCGAAAATAAAACTGTGAATATCTGAAGAACCAGAATCGCACAAACGAAACTTTTTGCAGCACAAACGACTGACATAGTTTTTGTGTAGGTTTGAGTTTGATGGGGGCGACTTCAGGCAGGTGAGTGTCCAGACGTCCCTGTTTACTTGTGACAGTCCCAGTTTAGAGCCCTGTGTCCTCTGTCCCAGCAAATTTATCCAAAACCACTGATTTGTCCCAGTTTTTTACAAGAAATGTCCCATATTTTTGACCAATCTGACCCCTGCCAACAGTAAAGATGCCCAAACTGTCATTTGTTTTGGTAAAATACAGAAAAGTTGCTTAAAAACGACCAAAACACAAAGAAAATGTGACTAAACTGACTCTAACCCTAAGCTCAAGATCGTTGTAAACATGTTCAGGAAAAGTCCTGCTCTGGAACTTCTTTGTTAGTATTGAAACCTGCGAAAAATGAGGATCTAGTTTAGATATTATCTGATTTTCTGTACTTTCAACAACCCTCGTAATCTACAGGATGAGTTTTATGGATACTTGGGCGTGTTCTACATTAGTTACCACAGTGCCTACATAAGCAAACACAGACAAAAAAAAGAGTTAAGATCGTCTGAAAACTCAAGAAAAAATACAAAAGTGATTTAAAGAGCGCGTTTTCAGGAGCCTGTGATCAGTGCGAGCGTCATGGGCCTGTTCAGGGGTTTGAGTTTCGACAAAAAGGTGAAAAACTGTTGGCTCTGGTCAGATTGTGTTAAAACAAAACTCAAAATAAAGTCTGATTTGAGTAACAGAGCTTCAGACAGAGCCGTGCGTCCAGTTAGCGTCACGTCGCCTCCAAAGAAACAATACAAGACCAGATATTTGGTTATTCTGGTCATTGAAATTGCAATTTTTGTTTTCTTGGTTCACATTTTATTGACAAAGAACAGAACGTTATAAATACATTAACATCACTTTATGTTACAAAAACACAGGATTTAGAATTTCAGTTTTACTCTGTGCGTACGTCACGATATCGCCAACGAAGTCGTCTGAATAAGTTACTGTTAAACATGAGGTAGGATCTGAAAAAAGCCTGAATCCATTTACTGAACACCATCTTGTAGAAATAGTTTTTTCACAACAGCGGGAAGTTTGTGAAACTTTCGGTTAATGTTTTTCTGTGGTAAATGTCATATCCTGTTTCTCTGAGTCTGAGTGAGTGACGTCTGCACAGCGTCGCTCACATGAGGCTCCTGTTGCCACGGTTACAGGAGCGAATCTGGAGCCAGGTCCATATTTGGAAATCCTCCCGCGAGTATCATAGCAACACAAGAGCCAATCATGAGTGAGGAGGATAAATGTGGCGCCTCCTCAGAGCGGAGATACTCTGCACCTGCAGGAACCGCTGGATTTACCTGATTCTGCACAAGAAGAAGAAACTTTGAGCTTTTAGCAGCAAACTTTAAATAGTTTAAGTCACTGATTCATGTTGTTTGTTCTGTTACGTACGAACAACAATAGAGTCATAATTTAACCAAATTCTCTTTACTTTCTGCTCGTTAAATTCTGCTCGTTCAGATTCTAGTCACATTAGATATTGTGACTGTTTGAGATATTTTGTCATTTTTTCAGAAATCGTCACTCGGGGGGGAAAGCGGGAAGGGAACTTAGCAACGAAACGAGCTGTCAATCAAACCTGTTGCTAATGCTAGGGGGAGGGGCCTCGGGGAATGAAGGCGTCTGATTGGTCCGTTATTTCTGTTCAGATCTTGATTTAGGAACAAAACAGAGAAGTGAAAAGTTCAGGATCCTGTGTGGCGGCTTCAGACGAACAGTTTAAGTCCAGAATGACGAGGCTCAGAGCAGCAGGTACAGACAGAGGGACGAGAAGATCCTAATGTGAAGGAGCCCCAAGAGCCTCCTGGAGCACTTCCTGTTTGGCACGCGGCAGCTAACGGGTTAGCGGCTAACGGGTTAGCTCTGTCCACTCATATATACTGACTATGGTAAATGTGTGTGTAAATGTGGTGTATTCTTCACCAGCTTCATAAATCTGCCCCAACACCAAATCTTCAACAAGGTCCACAAAAGGAGAAACATTCTTCAACGATCAAGGTAAGAAAGACGAAAGCTTAAAGAACGACGAGCAGCATCGGTGAACTACTGATGTTATATATAGAACAGCAGATCTCGCATGAACACCCACCGTCTATTGGAATGAACGCGTCAACAAAGCCGCCATCTTGGTACAGAGTAACTGGTTTAAATGAATGAACATCAATCTGGGACAAGGCGATATCGGTGGAACTGTGTGGCGCCCTCCTCCTCTCTCAGGTCCTGGGTCCAAAACACAACATTTAGTCTCGGGGGGCCGACAAAATAAAATCTTGCCTTGCTCTTTCGTCCGGCGTCTTCGCTCGCTGATACTGTGTAAAACTTCGTATCACAGAATTATATGACCCAGACCAACATGAGCACCGGCCTCATGGTGTCGTAGAAATGACGCCCGGCACATGCGACATTAATTTAAAATACCACAGATGTTCCATTACTTATTTTCGCGGGTGTTGACTGTCACTGTTTGATCTCGAGCTTGTCCGGTGACGAACATTCTGTGCAAATTCGGCAGCAAATGTAAAGATGGCATTGAATTATTTAAATATAAAGATAAATACTATAAATATAAATAAATATTTTAATGAATGCAGACATCTGGAACTTGGTCACTCACTCTGATTCTACAATTAAAATTAAAAATCTCCTTTAAGTTTTCGTCTTTCTTCCCCTGATCGTTGTGGATCAATTCTTCCTGAAGAATGTTTCTCCTTTGTGGACCTTGTTGGTTGAAGATTTGGTGATGGGGCAGATTTATGAAGCTTTACCACAGAAAAACATTAACCGGAAGTTCCTCAAACCTACAGCGGGACACTTCCGGCCGTTATGAAAAAGCTCTATTCTCCCCGGTAACTGTAAGCCTCGATGAGCTTCATTGGACTGGGACACTGTGGGTGACATCGCACTCCCGTAGTCCACGTCTTTATAGGATCTATGATGAAAACAGCTGAAGACTGAACGCTTTCACTGTTTGTACATTTACAAACCGACAAACAAACCCGTCTGACGATATCGCGTCTACAGGGTGATCTTGGTGATTTTTGCAGCTCCTTTCTCATCCTCTCTCCGCTCGACTTCAATCTTCAACTCATTTTTACCCTTCGACTCTTTCCTCTCCTCCTCCTCGTCCTCCTCCTCTTCCTCCTCGTCGAGCTGTAAACTCCCGGACGAAAACCGCATCCGTGCCAGACCCGCCGCCGTCGCCCTCCCGAGGCTTCCCAACGGAGGCGGGGCCAAGTAATACGGATAAAACACTTCCTGCTCCGTGTCGCTGTAGCTTCCCATCGCGCCGGCGAACATGCCCATGGACACCGGCCTCTCGGGCAGCGGCGACGAGTTCAGCGGCAAATACGTGGGTCTGGTCGGCTGGCTCAGATGCGGGAAGTATCCCAACGGGCGGAACTCCGACGCCGGGTTCGTGCTCCTCGGAAACGTAAACTTGACGTCCGGCTGGCTGGCGACGCGGCGCGGCAAACCAGGAAGGAAGCTGCAGTCGTCGCTGTAATGCCCCGCCTCCACCTGCCCGACGCCCAATAACCTTCCCGCGTGACTTCCCGGCGGGTAAACGCGCGGCAACCCCAACCCGCCCGATCCGTACGGGCGCAAATTCCTCCTCGGCGCCGGCGAATCGTACGCCAGCGGGTAAAGCGTGTGGCGTCCATCTACGGCGGTAAAATCCCGTCGTTGAGGTTGGGTGAAGCGCTCCAACGACGAAACGTAATCGGATAAATACGGGTGTTTTTGTAAAGGCGTCGCCATCGGGAACGAGGGTAAAACCGGGTGGTACTGGTAGGCGGGGTTGTTGGGGTACAAAAGAACCAAACCCTGCGGAGCGTCGGGCGGCGGTTGCGGATTGGCGCGGCGTTTCGAGCGGTTCGCGTAAACGCCGGCTAATCTCTGCGCCTGCCGGATTTGCCCCGCGCGGGCGAACTGCCGGGGGTCGTCGGAGGCGGAGGTGGAGGCGGAGCGTCGCTTCGGGGACGAGCGGAACGGCGGCGGCGGCGGGGAGAGCGGCGTGACCTGGGCGAAGGGGCGGAACGGGCGGGCGACTTCGGACGACGAGTGGCTGCGTCTGGAGATGCCGCTGGGGTCGAAGATCGGGTCGAAGTCGTAGTCGCTGAAGTGGCGGCGCTGAGGGTCCAGTTCGTTGTCGCTCTGGACGGCCAGAACACGAGAGGGAGGAGGGAACAGGAAGGAGTCGTCGAAGACCTGAGCAGAGAAAAAATGAGAAGAAAAAAGAGAAAAATGAATGATGTAATAATATTTTTAAAGGGCCCATATTACGGTATTTTCTGATCTGTTCTAACGTCGTTTCCTCGTCACAAACAGCTGCAGTCGGGTTTGGTTTCATTCACATGTTTGAGTGACTCTTTATTATTCGTTTGTCGACATTTCCAAAGCTCAAGTTTAAAGCTCAAAGTTTTAAAGTCTCGTCTTAAGACTCACATTTACTCTCCGGGTTTTAACACCACGTGAGTTGTGTGGTTCTCTGCGTCTTTCATTTCATTTTAATTAATTAATTTGATTTGATCGTTTAATATTTTTTTAACACTTTTTATTTATTGTTTTTATTTATGATGTTCTGTCTTTTATTGTATTCATTTGTCTGTGCAGAACTTTGGAAACTGTCGTGTTTATAAAATGTGCTTCAAAAATAAAGTGGATTGGACTGAAAACGCTCTGTTCCACCTCGTGATGTCATGAAGTGATATTTCTCAAATTAACAGCTCTTATTCAGTTCAGTGGAGATTTGGATAGATTCGGATTTCGCCACTGGAATCGCCGATTTCGTGAAAGTGAAAGGGAGCTGGTCATTTGAAAACTACCACTTCATGACATCACAAGGTGGAATGGAGCATTTTGAGCTTTGGAGACGTAGAGACGTGAAACATTTCTCCAGATCGTTTAGACGCAGCGGCGTTTTGGGCGGTTGAAAAGGCAAAAAAAATCTGCCCTCCAGAGTGGAAACCTTGAACGCTCCACCCTGTTGTCGCCGTGTAAACGTCTGAAAACGGAAAAGTGCATTTCCGCGGCCGTGGTTTACGATTACGTCACGAGCACGAGTCAGTTCAGGAAAAAAAACAAACAGCAGAGCGTTAAGTGACTGTTGGTTTTATAATTTAACTGCTCCACCTTCACCGTCCGTCTGTGGTGGTGTTATTACGCTTCATGTAGTTTTGAATATCGCGCTGGAGAAGAGGAAGTAGAAGCAGAAGGGTCATACTCAGGCGTTTGGTCCTGGTGGTGCTGCCCCCTACGCTCTGGATGTGCAAACTGCACAAGTTTATGTCTCCGTGTGCGGCAGAATTCCCCAAAACACTTCTGTAAACGGAATAGGAGTGAGAACGAAAACACACTTTTGCCTTTTTGCTTCAGACCGTTTCCTCGTAAACACGGCCGTAGACAAACTAATAATAAAGAGAAACAAAACACGACTCCAGCTCTGTGTGTGAGGAGGAAACGACATTAGAACTGAGCTCACAGAGAGTCCATTTCCTCTAATGTAAGACCTTTAATAAATGGCGTCGCTTGTTTCAGGGCTTCTTATTGGCTAACTTGCAGATTTCTCCCCGTGGCCTCACCTGTTTGGAGACGTCTGTGAGCAGGTCCGGAGAAGATCTGCACTGCCGTTCGTCATAATCACACTGGTAATAAGTTCTGAAAACACACACGTGTAAAGATTCTGTTGCACTGTTGTTAATACGAACACAAATGTCAAAGATTCCCTAAAGCTGCACTGTGTCACTTTTCGTTTGGGGGTCCGTTCACCTGCTCGTTTCCATGGATACGTCACTGCTCTGTCTGGAATGTCCCGCAGTGTGACTTTAAACAGCTCCACTTCACGTTTATTCAGTCACAGGTGTTTGTTTTAGAGCTCAGAAACACCCAGAAAAACAGACGTTCTGACTGTGAGCGGCATCGCCTCTCCACAGATCTGACCTGGAACTTGGTCCGGTTTGGTCTCCGTGGAGATAGAAAGGTTTAATGCCGTACTGCGGAACATTCCAGACAAAGCAATAACACTTCCACGGAGAAAAGCGCCTGACGGAGACTTCGCCAGAAAATTTACACTTTTAAATGCACTTTTAAAGCCACAGTTTGTAACTTAGCAAAAAAATAGACTATATATGGGATTTTTTTTTTTTTTCAAATTTAGTTTTTCATTTTGATTGTGTTTTTTTTTTCAATTTGATTGTTTTTTATTTTAGTTGTTTTTTATTTTTTCAGTTTGGTTGCTTTTTATTTTGTTTTTTTCAATTTGATTGTTTTTTTATTTCATTTGTTTTTTTCAATTTGGTTGGTTTTTATTTTAGTTTTTTTCATTTTGGTTGTTTTTTTCTAATTTAGTTTTTCATTTTGATTTTGTTTTTTTTCAATTTGGTAGTTTTTTTATTTATTTATTTTTTTTCAATTTGATTGTTTTTATTTATTTATTATTTTCAATTTGGTTGCTTTTTTTCCAATTTTTAAAAAATATTATATTAATATTATTTTAATTGTATTATTTATTTATTTATTTATTCTTTTTTATTATTATTTTGGTTTTGGTGTTTTTTTCCATTTCCTTCCTGTGTGTTTCTATATAAATATTGTTCCCTCGGCTGTAATATTCCGCAGTACGGCATAAAATCACCATGGAGAAAGTTCTGAAGTATCTGGAATCGTGCAGTTCACTCGCCAAACCTCCTGAAAGTTACGTACTGTGGCTTTAACTATAATATATTATATATGTTATAATTATAAATATAATATATTATATTTTTACCTGTCAAATGTGGAGATTTTCTTGCCTCCTGAACTTGACCCCAAACACTCGAGCAGCTGCTTCTGAGTTCGGCCGCTGAAGATCACAGACTCAACGTTACAAAGGTTTAATTCAATTTGGCACAAAAAAGTGAAACGAGATCATCTGGAACCATCGAAAATGTCCTGACACCGATTATTATCAGACTTCTCTGAGAAATGGCCCAAACTGTGCATTTTACTGAAGTTTATACACAAAAGTCATATTTCGGTAAATTAAAATTACTCAAATTAAAAACACTGAACTTGATTTCAGCAGATTTGACTTGACAAGTAAAATTCTAAATAAAACTAAGTTATTTTTTCTTGATTTAAGCAAAATAAGATTTAATTTCTTAATTTCTTATTTTAAGTGCACAGAGCTGTTATTTTCCTTATGTTTTGTGTGACCAGATGTATTTTAAGTACAAAAAGTCTGGTTCCAACGGTAGATCATTTTATTTGACATGTGAAATTTACTGAAATCAAGAAAACATGTTCTTAATTGAAGTAATTTTTGTTTTTGCAGGGAGTGTTCCTGGTGTGACTGAAGGGCGGCATTCTCGGTGTAACATTTGAGTCCGTGTTTTGCACTTGTTAAAGTTTGGACATTCTGTGTTGGGGCATATTTGCTCTAAAAAGGCACCGCCAACCCCCCAATAACTTTTAATTTAATAATGTTCTGACTAGGGCTGGGCGGTATACCGTTTGAACCAGTATACCGGTAATTTTTATTTTTATGATATGAATTTTTTATTTACCGCCATACCGTGTGTGCGCGCATATGTCGGCAACACAGAGCGGCGGAACGTCGCACAGCGGTAGATTGAGCGGGGGCTGTTTTTCAGTGTTACACCAAACAAGCCAACAAGCCAGGTAAGGATAGCGAGTTGAGTAGAAAGTAAAATCTGCATCTTCTCCCCAATCTCTGCGTAACGTTGGCACTGCAGCACAAAACACTACACAGACGTCCCTGGTAGGCGCGTTTGGTAAAGGGACCGTCTGTGTAGTGTTAGGCGCGTTTGCTAAAAGGGACCGTCTGTGTAGTGTTAGGCGCGTTTGGTAAAGGGACCGTCTGTGTAGTGTTAGGCGCGTTTGCTAAAAGGGACCGTCTGTGTAGTGTTAGGCGCGTTTGGTAAAGGGACCGTCTGTGTAGTGTTAGGCGCGTTTGCTAAAGGGACCGTCTGTGTAGTGTTAGGCGCGTTTGCTAAAGGACCGTCTGTGTAGTGTTAGGCGCGTTTGCTAAAGGACCGTCTGTGTAGTGTTAAGCGCGTTTGCTAAAGGACCGTCTGTGTAGTGTTAAGCGCGTTTGCTAAAGGACCGTCTGTGTAGTGTTAAGCGCGTTTGCTAAAGGGACCGTCTGTGTAGTGTTAAGCGCGTTTGCTAAAGGGACCGTCTGTGTAGTGTTAGGCGCGTTTGCTAAAGGGACCGTCTGTGTAGTGTTAGGCGCGGTTGCTAAAGGGACCGTCTGTGGAGTGTTAGGCGCGTTTGCTAAAGGACCGTCTGTGTAGTGTTAAGCGCGTTTGCTAAAGGGACCGTCTGTGTAGTGTTTTGTGACAGGCGAGAGCGCGAGTGTGAACCGCGCACTCCGTCTAAAGGGACCGTCTATGACAAGAAAAGCAAACGTTGGAATGATATTACCAACTCTATCACACTCCACTTAGCCAAAGACAAAAATACCGTTAAATACCGTGATACCGTGATAATTTAAAAAAATACCGTGATAACAATTTTTGGTCATACCGCCCAGCTCTAGTTCTGACTGTAATTTGGTTCGTTTATGTGGCACTCACTCGGCTGTAATACCACATCCCTCCTGTAGGTGTCAGTGAAGCTGCAGCTGAGGCAGACTGAGCTCTTGTGCACCAGAAGCACTTGTTTAGAGTCCGTCCTGTGAAGCCGTTACTCGGCTGTTTTTCCGTTTACAGGAGGGTTAAGTGCACAAACAGGATATAATTTACAGCACTGGATGTTTATGTAAGTCTGAGAATGCGTTTTATTCAGTCAAGGTGAATTTTGAGATGATTCTGTTGTTATAAACGATTTGTTAACTGGACTCCCGTTAGCCTCCTGAAGCGGGGCCTTTGTTCTCACCTGTATCTGAAGTGTCCTCACCTGTATCTGAAGTGTCCTCACCTGTATCTGAAGTGTCCTCACCTGTATCTGAAGTGTTCTCACCTGTATCTGAAGTGTTCTCACCTGTATCTGAGGCGGGGCCTCTGTTCTCACCTGTATCTGAGGCGGGGCCTTTGTTCTCACCTGTATCTGAAGTGTTCTCACCTGTATCTGAAGTGTCCTCACCTGTATCTGAAGTGTCCTCACCTGTATCTGAAGTGTCCTCACCTGTATCTGAAGCGGGGCCTTTGTTCTCACCTGTATCTGAAGTGTTCTCACCTGTATCTGAAGTGTTCTCACCTGTATCTGAAGTGTTCTCACCTGTATCTGAAGTGTTCTCACCTGTATCTGAAGTGTCCTCACCTGTATCTGAAGTGTTCTCACCTGTATCTGAAGTGTTCTCACCTGTATCTGAAGTGTTCTCACCTGTATCTGAAGTGTCCTCACCTGTATCTGAAGTGTTCTCACCTGTATCTGAAGTGTTCTCACCTGTATCTGAAGTGTCCTCACCTGTATCTGAAGTGTCCTCACCTGTATCTGAAGTGTTCTCACCTGTATCTGAAGTGTCCTCACCTGTATCTGAAGTGTTCTCACCTGTATCTGAAGTGTTCTCACCTGTATCTGAAGCGGGAGCCTTTGCAGGACAGCAGTTTCTTGGTCTTGGCCTGCGGTTCCTCGGGGAGCCTGAAGAAGGCGTGATATTCCACACAGATTTTCCAGAAGGATTTACAGACGTCTCGACTGGTCATACAGAACTCCAGAGTGTCCTTCCCCAGAGCCTGCACAGGGACCACAAACTACTAACCTTCGTTTTCTAACCTTTATCAACCTTCCTTTAAAATCCAGTCTTATTTTATAGTATTTTGTCACTTACCCCGACTTTATCGTGCAGTTTGATGAGGAAGTGTTTGCGTTTGAAGCTCAGTTTACGAATCTTGGCCCAGTTGAACGAATTGATTTTGGTGTTTCCCTGAACAGAAAACACGTGAGTGGTCACACTGTAGTAAAGTACTGTGCTTAAGTAAAACATTTAAGGTTGAAGCTAAAGTCCGTTTCTAGAGGTGGTAGAATTCTGTCCGGAGCCAAAAAACGGCACAGATCAGTGTTTCCTCGGTGGAGATCTCACTGTGTGTGAGTCTGTCAAGGCAACAAACTAGTGTAGTGATGGGGGCAAGTTCTGAACTTCCACGTAAAATGACAATTTGCTTCAGACTGAAGAAGTTTAACTCCACTTTAACCCATCTGACAACAGCCACGAGTCTAACAAACCAAACGCTCTGCCTGGTTCACTCATTAGTGTCTGGAAACGTTAGAAAACATCTTTATAAGCACCTCACACTTCCCTCTGCTGATTTCCCACTGCACAAAAGCCCAAAAGACTCGATCGCCGACGTCGTTTCTGATCTCATTTATTTATGAGTGAATTATATTTTCTGAAAAATGCCAAAAAATACATTCCTGAACCATTTTCTTTCAAAAACTTTCAGTTTCACTTCTTCACCGTCAGTAGTCAATCTTCACTTGTTGCTTCTGGAGTCGGCGATTGAGTCTTTTGGGCTTTGGTCTGTGCAGTGGGAAATCAGCAGAGGGAAGTGTGAGGTGCTTATAAAGTTGTTTTCTAACGTTTCCAGACACTAATGAGTGAACCAGGCAGAGCGTTTGGTTTGTTAGACTCGTGGCTGTTGTCAGATGGGTTAAAGTGGAGTTAAGCTTCTTCAGTGTGAAGCAAATTGGCGTTTTACGTGGAAGTTCAGAACTTGCCCCCATCACTACACTAGTTAAGAACTTGCCCCCATCACTACACTAGTTTGTTGCCTTGACAGACTCACTGCCACAGTGAGATCTCCACCGAGGAAACACTGATCTGTGCCGTTTTTTGGCTCCTGACAGAATTCCACCTCCTCTAGAAACGGACTTTAGCTTCAAACGTGCCGGAGTTCCGCTTTAATTGTTTCTGCTGAACAGAATTAATCAGGAATCAAAATCACCACATTTGAAGCTTTATTAGACCTCAAAATCTGTGCAAATTGCTTTTACTTTTAACATTTTAAACATGCTCACCTGCAGTATTTGTATCTGCAGACGGTAGAAATGACCCTGTGTTTACCTGAAACACCAGAACCCCGGAGTGAGTGACGGCCAGATTAATCCGCATGCCCTCCCCGTCGTGTGCGGCGTGGGGCCTGATCCCGTACATGTCCAGCTTCCGAGCCACTTCCAACAGCTGCGAGTCCGATTCCGACGGAGTGGCTCCTCTGAGGGTAAAATACAAATGTTTTACTCATTCACTGCTCGGATTTATGACGTTCTAGTTCTAGTTCTAGTTCTAGTTCTAGTTCTAGTTCTAGTTCTTGTTCTAGTTCTAGTTCTTGTGAGCATTAAACCTCCACTTTGGCCCCTGAAAGTTGTGGAAATTGCTCTAACTCTGGACCACTGCAAACTGTTTAAAAATTAATTTCAGCATTAAACGGTAGAAGTTTCTTTTCTATTCCCATGTGTCCTTATATTTGTGTGATCCCTCAGTGGTCCAGGTCTAAACCAGGTCTAAACCAAGTCTAAACTAGGTTCAAACAAGTTCAGTCCAAGTTAGTCCAAGTTAGTCCTGGTTTCGTCTCAGTTTAGACTTGGTTTAGACCTGATTTAGTTCTAGTTTGGACCTGATTTAGTCCTGTTTTAGACCTGGTTTAGTCGTGGTTTAGTCGTAGTTCAGAGTTGGTCTAGTCCTAGTTTTGGCCTGGTTTAGACCTGGCTTGGACCTGATTTAGACACGGTTTTGACCTGCTTTGGTCCTAGTTTAGACTTGGTTTGGACCTCATTTAGTCCAGGTTTTGACCTGGTTTAGTCCTGTTTTAGACCTGTTTTAGTCATAGTTCAGATCTGGTTTAGTCCTGGTTTTGACCTGTTTTAGTCCAAGTTTAGACCTAGTTTGGATGTGGTTTAGACCTGGTTTTAGTCTTTTTTTTTTCAGTTCGGTTCTGTTCTATCAGTGGGATTTCTTCTTCTTTAGTATCGATACCTGTGAAAAATTAGTTTGTAGTTTCGATACTGGTTTATAGTCTCTGGATTTCGATACTTTTGACAACCCAAATAGCAACTCACGTTCATTTGTGATTCTAGTCCTTGTTCAGTCCTTGTTTAGTCCTTGTTTAGTGCATCTTTAGTCCTTCTTCAGTCCGTCTTTAGTCCATCTTTAGTCCTTCTTTAGTCCTTCTTTAGTCCGTCTTCAGTCCTTCTTTAGTCTGTCTTTAGTCCTTCTTCAGTCCGTCTTTAGTCCATCTTTAGTCCTTCTTTAGTCCTTCTTTAGTCCGTCTTCAGTCCTTCTTTAGTCTGTCTTTAGTCCTTCTTTAGTCCGTCTTTAGTCCATCTTTAGTGCTTCTTTGGTCCATCTTCAGTCCTTCTTTAGTCCATCTTTAGTCCGTCTTTAGTCCTTCTTTAGTCCGTCTTTAGTCCTTCTTTAGTCCTTAAGTCCTTCTTTAGTCCGTCTTTAGTCCTTCATTAGTCCGTCTTTAGTCCGTCTTCAGTCCTTCTTTAGTTCGCCTTTAGTCCATCTTCAGTCCTTCTTTGGTTCATCTTTAGTCCGTCTTTAGTCCGTCTTTAGTCCGTCTTTAGTCCTTCTTTAGTCCTTAAGTCCTTCTTTAGTCCGTCTTTAGTCCTTCATTAGTCCGTCTTTAGTCCGTCTTCAGTCCTTCTTTAGTTCGCCTTTAGTCCATCTTCAGTCCTTCTTTGGTTCATCTTTAGTCCGTCTTTAGTCCGTCTTTAGTCCGTCTTTAGTCCTTCTTTAGTCCTTAAGTCCTTCTTTAGTCCGTCTTTAGTCCATCTTTAGTGCTTCTTTGGTCCATCTTCAGTCCTTCTTTAGTCCATCTTTAGTCCGTCTTTAGTCCGTCTTTAGTCCTTCTTTAGTACTTCTTTAGTCCTTCTTAAGTCCTTCTTCAGTCCGTCTTTAGTCCTTGTTTAGTCCTTTTTTAGTCCTTCAGTTCATCTTTAGTCCATCTTTAGTCCGTCTTCAGTCCTTCTTCGGTCCATCTTCAGTCCTTCTTTAGTCCATCTTTAGTCCATCTTCAGTCCTTCTTTAGTCTGTCTTTAGTCCTTCTTCAGTCCGTCTTTAGTCCATCTTTAGTCCTTCTTTAGTCCTTCTTTAGTCCGTCTTCAGTCCTTCTTTAGTCTGTCTTTAGTCCTTCTTTAGTCCGTCTTTAGTCCATCTTTAGTGCTTCTTTGGTCCATCTTCAGTCCTTCTTTAGTCCATCTTTAGTCCGTCTTTAGTCCTTCTTTAGTCCGTCTTTAGTCCTTCTTTAGTCCTTAAGTCCTTCTTTAGTCCGTCTTTAGTCCTTCATTAGTCCGTCTTTAGTCCGTCTTCAGTCCTTCTTTAGTCCGTCTTCAGTCCGTCTTTGGTTCATCTTTAGTCCGTCTTCAGTCCGTCTTTAGTCCATCTTTAGTCCTTGTTTAGTCCTTTTTTAGTCCTTCTTTAGTCCGTCTTTAGTCCTTCTTTAGTCCTTCTTTAGTCCTTCTTTAGTCCTTTAGTCCGTCTTTAGTCCATCTTTAGTGCTTCTTTGGTCCATCTTCAGTCCTTCTTTAGTCCATCTTTAGTCCGTCTTTAGTCCTTCTTTAGTCCGTCTTTAGTCCTTCTTTAGTCCTTAAGTCCTTCTTTAGTCCGTCTTTAGTCCTTCATTAGTCCGTCTTTAGTCCTTCAGTTCATCTTTAGTCCATCTTTAGTCCGTCTTCAGTCCTTCTTCGGTCCATCTTCAGTCCTTCTTTAGTCCATCTTTAGTCTGTCTTCAGTCCGTCTTCAGTCCGTCTTTAGTCCATCATTAGTCTGTCTTTAGTCCGTCTTTAGTCCATCATTAGTCTGTCTTTAGTCCGTCTTTATTCCGTCTTTAGTCCGTCTTTAGTCCATCATTAGTCTGTCTTTAGTCTTCACCTGTGTTTCTTGTGCAGTTTGATGATCTTGTGGTCCAGATACTCCTGGTTGGGGATGTACTGTTTCATGTCCAAATGCTGAGCGTCCATTTCTTCACTGTAGTCGCCGATCTCCGCTGGAAAACACAAACAGAAGCTCAGTCTTTTCTTTTTCCTCCTGAACGAAAACCCACCCTCTGCACAGGCCACACTTACACTGCAGTATGTGCGAGACCAGCAGGGCGGCGCTGTTGTCGTTACACGTCAGGCCTCCGTTCGATAAGTCCTGACGTATCTGTAAGGCAAAGAGGTACCTGCACGAAAACACCAGGAGAAACTTACGATATTATCCGATATTATCCGATATTATCCGATATTACGTGAAACAGACACTTGTGAGCTTTAAGTCGTGTTCTCATGTTTTTAACTCTTCAAAAACAGACCTAGAGTTGTGTTTGGTTTGAGCAACTCTTTATTATTCATCTGTTTTAACCTACAAATACTCCAAAAGTCGATTTTTAGTATTGACACCTGCTCAGATGAGTATCTACTTTCGTTTTTCTCGTTTTAGTATCGACTAGTATCTGGTTTTCAGTACTTTTGATAGCCCCACTGACAGGAAACATGAGCAGGGCTGTTTCTGCCACGACTCTCCTGAAAATAAGGTTCTAAATCTCAGAGGAACTTTCCCGGTTGATTAAACATCAAGTGCGTTGCTCAAGAACCCCAAAACAGGCATCGTCTGGAGGAGTCTGCAGGAGTCATTTACTAATTAATATTTTTAAGATATTTTGGACAATTATTTCTCAGAAGAGCGTCGTAAGTGACGGTTAAACTGCTGCATTACTGGTCTGAACTTGTCATGCAGAAAGCTTTACGTGGTGCTGATGTTCTGATCTTACTGCTGTAATGTGGCGTTTTGCTCCTTTTTTAATCATTATTTCAGGTTCTCCTGGTGCAGTGGGTGAGTTTAATTCTAAATCGTCGTCTCCTCCAGGTTTTTAAAGTCGTTCATTTGGCTCAGTGTAACACGAGGTCTGCAGCACCAGATCATTTATTAAATCCAACGCTTCAACGCCGGGAAAATCCTCCAAACTGTGTGAAAAGTCCGACTTCTCCACATCGTACGGGTATTTACACTTATTTTTTCACTATAGCGGGTCTGTGTCGGCCGTTCAGACTTTTTGCGTTCTCGCTGTCGCTCATTGTACCATTTTGATGCGACGCAAAACACTTCCTGCTCCGCCTGAATTTTGGCGTCATCAGGGTCACGTGAGAGACCGTCTTTAGTCCTTCTTTAGTCCGTCTTCAGTCCTTCAGTCCCTCTTCAGTCCATCTTTAGTCCTTCTTTAGTCCGTCTTTAGTCCTTCTTCAGTCCGTCTTCAGTCCTTCTTTAGTCTGTCTTTAGTCCGTCTTTAGTCCTTCTTCAGTCCGTCTTCAGTCCTTCTTTAGTCTGTCTTTAGTCCGTCTTTAGTCCTTCTTCAGTCCATCTTCAGTCCTTCTTTAGTCTGTCTTTAGTCCGTCTTTAGTCCTTCTTCAGTCCATCTTTAGTCCTTCTTTAGTCCATCTTTAGTCCTTCTTTAGTCCATCTTTAGTCCATCTTCAGTCCATCTTTAGTCCTTCTTTAGTCCGTCTTTAGTCCATCTTTAGTCCTTCTTTAGTCCGTCTTTAGCTTGTCTTTAGTCCGTCTTTAGTCCATCTTCAGTCCATCTTCAGTCCTTCTTTAGTCTGTCTTTAGTCCGTCTTTAGTCCTTCTTCAGTCCATCTTCAGTCCTTCTTTAGTCCATCTTTAGTCCGGCTTTAGTCCTTCTTTAGTCCGTCTTTAGTCTGTCTTCAGTCCTTCTTCAGTCCGTCTTCAGTCCTTCAGTCCCTCTTCACTCCGTCTTTAGTCCTTCTTTAGTCCGTCTTTAGTCCGTCTTCAGTCCTTCTTTAGTCCGTCTTTAGTCCGTCTTTAGTCCTTCTTTAGTCCGTCTTTAGTCCTTCTTTAGTCCTTCTTTAGTCCTTCTTTAGTCCGTCTTCAGTCCTTCTTTAGTCCGTCTTTAGTCCTTCTTTAGTCCTTCTTTAGTCCTTCTTTAGTCCGTCTTCAGTCCTTCTTTAGTCTGTCTTTAGTCCTTCTTTAGTCCTTCGTCAGTCCGTCTTCAGTCCTTCTTTAGTCCGTCTTCAGTCCTTCAGTCCCCCTTCAGTCCGTCTTTAGTCCGTCTTTAGTCCTTCTTTAGTCCGTCTTTAGTCCTTCTTTAGTCCGTCTTTAGTCCTTCTTTAGTCCATCTTTAGTCCATCTTTAGTCCTTCTTTAGTCCGTCTTCAGTCCTTCTTCAGTCCATCTTCAGTCCTTCTTTAGTCCGTCTTTAGTCCGCCTTTAGTCCGCCTTTAGTCCGTCTTTAGTCCGTCTTTAGTCCGTCTTTAGTCCGTCTTTAGTCTGTCTTTAGTCCTTCTTTAGTCCTTCTTCAGTCCGTCTTCAGTCCTTCTTTAGTCCGTCTTCAGTCCTTCTTTAGTCCGTCTTCAGTCCTTCTTTAGTCTGTCTTTAGTCCTTCTTTAGTCCTTCTTCAGTCCGTCTTCAGTCCTTCTTTAGTCCGTCTTCAGTCCTTCAGTCCCCCTTCAGTCCGTCTTTAGTCCGTCTTTAGTCCTTCTTTAGTCCGTCTTTAGTCCTTCTTTAGTCCGTCTTTAGTCCTTCTTTAGTCCATCTTTAGTCCTTCTTTAGTCCGTCTTCAGTCCTTCTTTAGTCTGTCTTTAGTCCTTCTTTAGTCCTTCTTCAGTCCGTCTTCAGTCCTTCTTTAGTCCGTCTTCAGTCCTTCAGTCCCCCTTCAGTCCGTCTTTAGTCCGTCTTTAGTCCTTCTTTAGTCCGTCTTTAGTCCTTCTTTAGTCCGTCTTTAGTCCTTCTTTAGTCCATCTTTAGTCCATCTTTAGTCCTTCTTTAGTCCGTCTTCAGTCCTTCTTCAGTCCATCTTCAGTCCTTCTTTAGTCCGTCTTTAGTCCGCCTTTAGTCCGCCTTTAGTCCGTCTTTAGTCCGTCTTTAGTCCGTCTTTAGTCCGTCTTTAGTCCGTCTTTAGTCCGTCTTTAGTCCGTCTTCAGTCCGTCTTTAGTCCTTCTTTAGTCCGTCTTTAGTCCGTCTTTAGTCCGTCTTTAGTCCGTCTTTAGTCCGTCTTCAGTCCGTCTTTAGTCCGTCTTTAGTCCGTCTTCAGTCCGTCTTTAGTCCGTCTTTAGTCCGTCTTTAGTCCGTCTTTAGTCCGTCTTCAGTCCTTCTTTATTCCTTCTTTAGTCTGTCTTTAGTCCGTCTTTAGTCCGTCTTTAGTCCGTCTTTAGTCCGTCTTTAGTCCGTCTTCAGTCCTTCTTTATTCCTTCTTTAGTCTGTCTTTAGTCCGTCTTTAGTCCGTCTTTAGTCCGTCTTTAGTCCGTCTTTAGTCCGTCTTTAGTCCGTCTTTAGTCCGTCTTTAGTCCGTCTTTAGTCCGTCTTTAGTCCGTCTTTAGTCCGTCTTTAGTCCGTCTTTAGTCCGTCTTTAGTCCGTCTTTAGTCCGTCTTTAGTCCGTCTTCAGTCCTTCTTTAGTCCTTCTTTAGTCTGTCTTTAGTGCGTCTTTAGTTCGTCTTTAGTCCGTCTTTAGTCCTTCTTTATTCCTTCTTTAGTCTGTCTTTAGTCTGTCTTTAGTCCGCCTTTAGTCCGTCTTTAGTCCGTCTTTAGTCCGTCTTTAGTCCGTCTTTAGTCCGTCTTCAGTCCTTCTTTAGTCCTTCTTTAGTCTGTCTTTAGTCCGTCTTTAGTCCGCCTTTAGTCCGTCTTTAGTCTGTCTTTAGTCCGTCTTTAGTCCGTCTTCAGTCCTTCTTTAGTCCGTCTTTAGTCCGTCTTTAGTCCGTCTTTAGTCCGTCTTCAGTCCTTCTTTAGTCCTTCTTTAGTCTGTCTTTAGTCCGTCTTTAGTCCGCCTTTAGTCCGTCTTTAGTCTGTCTTTAGTCCGTCTTTAGTCCTTCTTTAGTCCGCCTTTAGTCCGTCTTTAGTCCGTCTTTAGTCCGTCTTCAGTCCTTCTTTAGTCCGTCTTTAGTCCATCTACAGTCCTTCTTTAGTCTTTCTTTAGTCTGTCTTTAGTCCTTCTTTAGTCTGTCTTTAGTCCTTCTTTAATCCATCTTTAGTCCGTCTTTAGTCCTTCTTTAGTCCTTCTTTAGTCTGTCTTTAGTCCTTCTTTAATCCATCTTTAGTCCGTCTTTAGTCCGTCTTTAGTCCGTCTTTAGTCTGTCTTTAGTCCTTCTTTAATCCATCTTTAGTCCGTCTTTAGTCCTTCTTTAGTCCTTCTTTAGTCTGTCTTTAGTCCTTCTTTAATCCATCTTTAGTCCGTCTTTAGTCCTTCTTTAGTCCTTCTTTAGTCTGTCTTTAGTCCTTCTTTAATCCATCTTTAGTCCGTCTTTAGTCCGTCTTTAGTCCGTCTTTAATCCGTCTTTAGTCTGTCTTTAGTCCTTCTTTAATCCATCTTTAGTCCGTCTTTAGTCCGTCTTTAGTCCGTCTTTAGTCCGTCTTTAGTCCGTCTTTAGTCTGTCTTTAGTCCGTGAGACCAATGATTGAATAAATGTTAAAGTAGAGCTGTTTAAAGTCACACTGTGGAACATTCCAGGCAGAATAATGAAGTATCCATGAAGAAAAGCGTTTGACGGACGTTCCACCAGAAAAGTTCCACACTTTTAAAGCTCACGAGAGTCAGTTTTGTGAACCACAGGACAGTTTTTAGCTTCGTACTCCTGGTTTACCTGGTGAGTCCTCGCTTCAGCTGTCCAGGATCAGGAGGGAAAAACTTCACGATGAACCTGAAGAAGAGGTCACTTGTGTCTGAAAAGAAAACAGAAGACATAAATATTGATCATTTATTACATTTTAAAACTCAGAGTAGTTGGAATGGGAATTATATCTGTGGATTTTGAGGGTAATTTTGCTGTTTTATTGTTTGTTTTTAAAGCATTTCATGGACTAATAACCGTGAGTAAAGAGAGAAAATGTTCTGAACTCACATTTGATCTGTTTGGCCAGCGGCTTCATCAGCTCCAACCAAACCTGGGAAAGAAGCCGCAGTTTAAACCGATAAATGTCACGTTTTATTCGTATTAAACGTGGTGTCTTACGTAATGGCCGCTGTGGTGTCTGAACTCCAAACCGAAATACTCCTTCTCCAGCAGCTTCAGGTGCCCGCAGACTTTGTTGAAGAAATCGACTCCCAGAACTTTGTGCTACGAGAAAATAAGCAGTAGTTTAGTTTATTTGGTCATTTTGCAGCACGACAAAACTGAACAAAACAAACATAGACTCGAAGGGTTTAGGATGAAGTGAAAAGTACTTCTAACGTCAAAACCTCTTCAACAATGACAGAATTCCAAGAAAGAAAAGCAGTGACAAAATATAAATTAAAACAAACAAATTTAAGCTCTTTATCTTTCAAAACGTAACACTTTATAGTGTTTGACTTTTTAAAATCATCCCTCAGATTGTTTCATAAACTAACACCTCGAACATAAATACAAATCTCCACAAACCAGTATTAACACAAATAATCAGTGCTGAAGTTTGTACAAAAAAATCGCGAAAAGCTGTAATGAAATGTACGTGCATCTAATTCACCTGGACAGTGCGGAAAATGCGGTGTTTTGTTTGAAACAGATCCACAAAGATCATTTGAATAATAAAAATGAAATGTAACAGACATATAGGCCACGTTTACATGATGCTCTTAAATTCTGAATTAATTATTCTGAATGAAATAGTTCGGAATTCGAATCTTCTCCTTGGAGTTTCCATGAAAATAATAATTGTGAATTGAGGTTTCCACGGAAACAGGTTAAATGGTCTTTATTCAATGGGGCTCAGTGTCTGGGGGTGGGGAAGGTTCTGATCGGACAGCGACACAAACGTATTTCCGTCTTTGGGAAGAAAACCCACACTTCAGCTGCTCCCGGCTTTTCTGTCATCTCGGTTTGTCGTTTCGCCGCCGACACAAACTCGATCCAAACTTTTTCCTCAGTGTTTCCGGTGATAATGAAGCAGCAGCTGGAGAATTCTGTCCTCACGCTTTCCGTCTGTGAGCTGAGGAGGAGAAGGGAAGAGTGTGGGAGAAGGAGGAAGAAGACAAACTGAGTCTGAGGCTGCCACACCTCAGCCCACTCCCACATCCCGCTCACAAATCCAAAGAGACGTGGAGGAAAGTCCCGAGAGACGACTGGAGGAGCCGGATCGAAGGACGAGCCAACGAGCACCAACCACCGGGATTATTTTGAAGAAGAAGAAACGTTTACATGATCCAGGAAGAAACTCACTCAGCTTTAAAATCAGAATAAACCCACTGACTTCAGGATTAAGTTTAACTCACAAGAATCATTTTCATTAGAATTAAGTGTTTACATGGACTTTTTAAAGAGGAATTAATTTTTATTCAGAATTTAATTATTTTTATTCAGAATTAAAGCTCATGTAAACGTGACGACTGTATATTGAGTGTGTTGTCAAAATAAGTAGTGATACATGTGAAATTTTACTCTGGTGTTTAAATAAGCCTTTTGTAGGATGAACGTGACTTCATTTGATGATTTTTTAAAAACTAGATTATCATAAATAATAAAAAAGAAAACTCGTCTCGTTCTTGTAGACCACATGTGTCAAACATGCGGCCCGGGGGCCAGATCCGGCCCTCCAAGACCTTTAATCTGGCCCTCGGCTGATTTTTCTATTAAAATACTTAAAATTTTCAGATTTTTCTGTTAATTTTCTGCACCGTTTAGCATAGCAGCGTCTCCGGCGTTTCTGTACGTTGTGACTCCCACCAGAGCAGCACAAATGAAGACTTTCCTCTTTCCAAACGCTCTTAAAGGACGATCGTTCTGACTGTCGACCGTGACCCTCATCAGCAAAATGTCAAAAAATGAGAAAAGCAGATGCTGAGTTCAGGATTTCCCAAGAAAAATAGTCTAATTCTTATTTGTTGACAGAGGTGAATGGGAAATCTGTGCTCAGTGTGTTTGGAACAAGTGGCGTTGCTCGAGGAATATAATCTTAAACACCACTACGAGACACGGAGAAAAATACAATAACTTGAAGAGAGAACTGAGTTTTCTGATCCGGCCCTTTTGGGATCAAAGTAGGCTGCATACGGCCCCCGGACCAAAATGAGTTTGACACCCCTGTTGTAGACCCTGGTGATCTGGTGTCTCGTGTTAAAATCCTTCTGCCTGTGATCGGCGTCGCCTCTCCACAGATCTGACCTGTGAACTGCTCTGGTTTGGTCTCCGTGAAGACAGAAGGGAATAAATAACATCTCCATGGAAAAGCGTCGGACGGAGCCTCCACCAGAAAAATGACACAACGCGGCTTTTTAAAGACGAAAAAGACAAACGATAATTGGATTTCATTAAAAACCAAAACGGCGAAAATCTCGAGGGACGAACTTTGAACCGTGGCGTGATTTTTCCATCGGCTTTGTGAGGATTTGGAGAATTAGTCTTTGAACTTGGATTTGGAAAATAACGAAGAAGAAAATTATAATAATAAAGCTGGAGGAAGTGTCTGGGGTGAGGGAAGTCTGGGGGCCCCTGCTCAAACCGCTGGCCCCACGACCCGGCCCCAGAGCGGTGAAGAAAAAAAATGGACGGAGGAAACAGAACCGAACACGACAACTGGACAAACCCGACGTGACGCATTAGTGAAATTAAAGCTCCAGTGCGAAACAAACCGACTCCTGTGAGCTTCAAGTCCTGTTTCCTCCTCACAAACAAACCCGGAGTCCTGTTTTGTTTCAGTCCGTCTGCATCCGCAAAGCTCCAAACGCTCTGTTCCACCTCGTGATGTCACCGGGGGGGTCGTTTTTTTTAGTTCAGAAATTCCAGGTCTGCACTGGAAAAAAAAAACAATCTGTAGGTAAATTAAAATGACTTAAATTAAGAACATTTTACTTTATTTCAGTCGATTCAGTTTGACGAGTAAAATGTTCGGCCGGTGGAATCAGGGTTTTTTCTTAATTCAAACATTACATTTTGTTTCTTATTTTAAGTGTAAAAAGTTGTTTTTCTTTAAGTGTAGATGTGTCAGATGTATTTTCATATTTTAAGCACAAAAAGTCTTGTTCCACTGCAGCTCATTTTACTCAAATTATGTTAAAATTTTTCTAATTCAAGTCACGTTAACTTGTCCAGATTTAGTTTTTTTGCCGTGTGAAATGATCCGGATGATTCTGGTGAAGTCGTGTGGAGTTCAAAAACACTTCCTGTATCACCTCGTGACATCACCGGGTGGAGCTGGGGGTTTTCCCGGTAGTTTGAGAGCAGAACTCGGCGTAAATCTGCAGGTTTTGTGTGTTGGACGTGTGAATGGAACAAACACGACTCCAGGTCCGTTTGTCTCTTTAACTCGGCGACGGTCGGACGGGAAAACGCTGCTGTCGCTGATCTGGACTTTGTTTGTTTTAATCACAGGTTCTTCTGACATAATGAGCCTCAGCTGCTCTGCTCCTCCTCCTCTCTTTCTCTTCTCCTCCTCTTCTCCTCCTCCTCCTCCTTTCGTCCTCTTCCTCCTCCTCCTCCTCCTCTTCTCCTCCTCCTCTCTTTCTCTTCTCCTCCTCTTCTCCTCCTCCTCCTCCTTTCGTCCTCTTCCTCCTCCTCCTCCTCCTCCTCTTCTCCTCCTCCTCTCTTTCTCTTCTCCTCCTCTTCTCCTCCTCCTCCTCCTTTCGTCCTCTTCCTCCTCTTCCTCCTCCACCTCCTCCTCCTCTCCTCCTCTCCTCCTCTCTTTCTCTTCTCCTCCTCCTCCTCTTCTCCTTTCCTCTTCTCCTCCTTCTCCTCTTCTCCTCCTCCTCCTCCTCTTCTCCTCCTCCTCCTCCTCCTCCTCTTCTCCTCCTTCTCCTCTTCTCCACCTCCTCCTCTTCTCCTCCTCCTCTTCTCCTCCTCCTCCTCTTCTCCTCTTCTCCTCCTCCTCCTCCTCTTCTCCTCCTCCTCTCCTCTTCTCCTCCTCCTCCTCCTCTTCTCCTCCTCCTCCTCTCCTCCTCTTCTCCTCCTCCTCCTCCTCCTCTTCTCCTCCTCCTCTCTTCCTCCTCTTCTCCTCCTCCTCCTCCTCCTCTTCTCCTCCTCCTCCTCCTCCTCCTCTTCTCCTCCTCCTCCTCCTGCTGGTCATCTCCTCCTCTCCTCTTCTCCTCCTCTCCTCCTCCTCCTCCTCTACTCCTCCTCCTCTCCTCTTCTCCTTCTCCTCCTCTTCTCCTCCTTCTCCTCTCCTCCTCCTCTTCTCCTCCTCCTCCTCCTCCTCTTCTCCTCCTCCTCTCTTCCTCCTCTTCTCCTCCTCCTCCTCCTCCTCCTCTTCTCCTCCTCCTCCTCCTCTCTTTCTCTCCTGTTCCCTCATCTTTCTTTCTCTTTTCTTCCCTCCCATCTTTAGATTTTCACTCTCTCTTCTCTCTCTCTATCACTTAATTCCTGCTCAACGCCTCTGTCTCTCTCTCCTCTTGTTTCATCTCCTCCTCCCTCCCTCTATCTCCCTCTTTCTGTGTCTCCTTGTTTTTTCTCCTTCTCTCTCTCTCCTTCCACCTCTCCTCGTTTCCTCTCCCCCTCTCTGTCTCTCTCTTTCCGTCTCTCCTTGTCGTTTCCTCTCTTCTCTCCCTCTATACCTCACTCTCTGTCCCTCTCTCCTTGTTTCCTCTCTCCCTCCCTCTCTCTCTCTTTCCGTCTCTCCTTTTTTCCTCTCCTCCTCTCTCCCTCTTTCCCTCTCTCCTCTTGTTTCCTCCCCTCATGTCCTCTCCTCCTCTCTCTCTCCTCATTTCTTCCCCTCGTTTCCTGTCCTCATTTTCTCTCCTCTCTCTCAGTATCTCTCTCTTTCTGTCTCTCCTTATTTCTTCTCCTCCTCTTTCTCTCTTTCCCTCTCTCCTTGTTTCCTCTCCTCCTCACTCTCTCTCTCCTTGTTTCCTCTCCTCCTCTCTCCCTCTTTCCCTCTCTCCTTGTTTCCTCTCCTCCTCACTCTCTCTTTCCTTGTTTCCTCTCCTCCTCTCTCCCTCTCTCCTTGTTTCCTCTCCTCTCTCCCTCTCTCCTCGTTTCCTCTCCTCGTTTCCTCCCCTCGTTTCCTGTCCTCTTCCTGTCTGTGACATGTTAATATCAGGTGCGCAGTGACGCCCCCTGCTGGTGCACGGACTGAAGACACTAAACACATGTGAGAACGGCATCGTGGGTAATTAGAGCGAGGGAAGAGGAGGAGACTGGGGGGGTCTTTAAGAACGACAGAGAGATTTAGAAACGACAAAATGAGTTCAACCAGATACTGGTGATGTAACAGTCATGTAAATCTGGTCAAAGGCGTCACAATAACATCGAGGAGCGTCACGATATATCGAATCCTAAGTCTCTTTGCTTAAATGAACAGTTCTGATGCTGAAATAGCTAAAAAAACAGAGGGAACTACATAGACCATGATCCTTTGGTCCGTTTCAGTGCAGACGACATGAAGAAATAACTGTTCTAAGCACTTTTACATCTTCATTCTGTGGATTAGGGCCACGTTTACACAGAAATGGTGTTTACACGAGAGTTTCGGGGGAATTCTGCTGCTCACGGAGACGCAAAACTCGCAGTTTGCAGATGCAGTTTGCACGTCCGGAGCGTAGGGGGCAGCACCACCACCGCCACCAAACGCCCGAGTGTGACCTGCTTCTACTTCCTCTTCTCCTCAATTCAAAACAACATGAAGAGTAATAACACCGCCGGCCTCACGTGGGCGGACGAGGAGGCGGAGCTGTCCAACAAACCAACGAGGTTCTGGAAAACGTGGACTGGGAGTCGTGCCGGGCCGAGTCTTCAGACACGGGCGACATTTGTAGAACCGTATCCCGGCAACGATCAAACAGAGGAAATCGCCGAAGCGCAGACAGCGTCCAATCTGAAGAGAGTTCGCGTAAAATATGTTTGTTTTTTCCCTAAACTGACTCGTGCTCTTGACATAAACTCCACACCGCGGCGACGACCGGGTGGAGCGTTTTTCCGATTTTTGCGTTTTCAAACCCCCAAAACGCCGTTGCCTCTAAACGATGTGGAAATCTGGAGAAATGTTTTGCGTTTTCCTCCTGTTGCCGTTCTCTTGTAAACCCCTAAGTCTTGTGAAGGCATTTCTAGAGGGAAAAGCCGCATATTCACAGTTTTGTGCCTGAATATCGCGGTAAACATCGTTCCGTGAGGTTCAGACCGCGACCGTATCGTGAGGCTCGGATGTCGTTCCACTCGTACCGGATACCGACCAATTTAAAGAACAAGTTTTATTTTTTAATCGTGTTACAGTCGTGTTTCTCGTTAAACATCTTTTTTTGTTTCTAATTTCTCTCTCGTTCTCTTTAATAAATCTCTCTTTGGTCTTTGATGCTCGGAGTCTCCCTTTGCTCTCCAGGCTAAGTCACTCCCCCTTCAGAGCGCCGTCACAGAACAACAGGCCGATCCGTTCTCAGGTCGTTTCCGCGTCACACACAGACCTGGAGCTGTGTGTTCAAACTCCACAAACCTTCACCAAAATCAACCTGGATCAGTTCAGTCCCGGAGTCGCCGACCTCGACCGAACCGAAGGGAAAAGGAGCTGTTCACAGGCTAAAAATAAAGAGTCACTCAAACATGTGTGAAAGAAACAAAACACGACTCCAGCTCTGTTTTTAGGTCCTTATTTTCTCAAGTCTGAATATGATGTCAGTGAAAATCACAGTGTTTGGATGAGATCACGTCCAGATTACACAACAATCAATTTACTTGGAGTATTTTTGTTTGTTTTTTTGACTTGTAAAACGCTTCAGATGCAATCGCACGATTCTACTTCAAAATTATATAAATGTGGTTTTCATAAAACAGTTTTTAAGTGACCACAGAATCATATAACAGAACCCGGTTTGTTTGTGGGTCAGTGACGTTTAAGGATTTTCAACAGGCAAATTCTAAAATATAAAAAATATGAGTTTCTATTGAACTTTTTCAAATATTTCCAGTGTCAGGAGCAAAATCTGTGTTTAACATTTATATGAAGCATTTTTAGTGTAAAATGTCATGTGGTGATACCGAGAAGAACTAGTTTTAGTAGTAACTAGTAACTAATTAGTAACTAGTAGTAAATAGTTTTATTTTCTAAAACCTGGTTGTTATATTAATCTAAGTTGTGAGTAATATGAAGTGTACAGAAACAAACTGTTGCGTTTCTTTAGATTTTTAATGCATATTGATATTTTCTTTTGCTCCAATGTGACAGTCGCCTGCTTGTGTTTAATGAACAAACTACTGCCCTGGAAAATGAAGAAAAATGAAGAAAAACGCCTAAAGAACCATTCACCCAAGTCGACTTTGTCTGTTATTAAACTGCAGCCACAGAATTCCTGCTGTTATTAGTCGCACCACATGATGCACGGTCGCACCACATGACATTTGAACACTTTAAGGACAAAAAACATGCAGAATAACTCAGGATTTCTGAACAAAATGATTTGGTTCCCTGGAGGTCAGAGGTGCTACAGAAATGTGCTCAATTATTATGAAGTTTAAACCATTTTTAACTGCGGAAACTGCGACTGGACAGAAAATGTCATGTGACTGACCCGTATGTCTGTGGCTGCTGATGGTGCTGATGGAGCTGGAGTCCCTCAGGGCTCCATATTAGGCCCTTTATTATTTTGACTGTATGGAAATGACTCGTGTGATTTGTCTCCAGGTTTTAGCCCAATAATGTTGCTGATGATACGACTTTATTCATGTTCAACTCAAACTTTAATGTTGTAATAAATCAAACTCATGCTGCAAATATCTCCTGATGACAAATGGTTCAAAATGAACAAATTATATCTTAATATATTAAAAAATAACAACTAATTATATGATTTTTTGTGGCAGAAAATAATTTCCAAAAAACTAAATAATGAACATTAACATATTAAACTGACAGAGGCCAAAGTCTTTTTCCTTATTTTTACTTAAGGTGACACAGTGTAAATCACAATTACAAATAAACTACTACTACTACTACTAATACTGCTACTACTGCTACTGCTACTGCTACTACTACTACTACTAATACTAATACTAATACTAATACTAATACTGCTACTACTGCTACTGCTACTGCTACTACTACTAATACTAATACTGCTACTACTACTACTACTGCTACTACTACTACTAATAATAATAATAATAATAATAATAATAGAGTTCATGTCTAAACTGGAGCATCTTTTTGTCTCTTTGTGTCTCAAATTATCGGCACAAAAGTTTAAATCAGATCTTTTTCTTTTATATATTTTCATGACGATATTGTGGCACATTTATTAGTCCATCTCCTCCTCCCTCGTCTCTTTCTCTCCTTTTTCCCCTCCCTCCCTCCCTCCCTCCCTCCTCCCTCCTTCCTCTCTCTCCGTCAGATAATGGGGGGAACTGGAGCAGATTCACAAACAAAAACATCAGCCTCAGAAGCTTCTGTTAAATCCAGGTCACGAACAGCGCCGTAAAATATAAAGGTTAAAGGGAAAGTGTCACGCCACGTTCTGAAAACCACCACTGTGTGACATCACGAGGTGGAACAGAGCGTTCGGAGATCATAAACACACGTGTGAATGACTGCCAAAAGCTATTATATTTAAAAAATGGCAAAAAAAAAAATGCTTTCAAATCTAATAAAAATGTCTAAATTGGTCACAAAAATTGGTCTAAAAGAGGTTTGCGGACAAAAATACAAAAATCAGTTTAATATTTATTAAAAAAAACACTAAAAACACTAAAAATTCCTGATTAAATGTGTCGTCTTACCTCCACCTCAAAAGTGCGCTCGCTGCTGTCCAGGAAAATCACCCTGAGCCGCAGTTTCTGCTCCTTCTGCCCCCGAGACGAGGAGCCGATCCTGGGGAGAGTCCTGCTGCGCTGCCCCTCCTCCTCCATGCCCCCCTAAACCTGGTCTAAACCTGGTCTAAACCCGGTCTAAACCTGGTCTAAACCCGGTCTAAACCTGGTCCAAACCCGGTCCAAACCAAGTCTAAACCAGATTAAATCCTGGTCTTCTCTCTCAGCTGCTGTGGGGAGGCTCCATATTCGCTCCTGTGTCCGTCTGCGCTCCCTCACTACTGCCACTGTGTGTACTTCTGTGTGTACTTCTGTGTGTACTTCTGTGTGTACTTCGAGTGTGTACTTTGAGCGTGTACTTTGTGCAGTATTGTGGCGTCTGGAGCACGTTGTTTCCACTGAATGAACCTCAATACCAGAGGCTCAGACACTGCCCTGATTTACACACACTGGACCAAAAGGATCAGGACGTCATGTAACCTTATTATATATATATTTTTTATTTTATATGTATTTAATTTTTATTTGTATTTTTAATGTATATTATTTTTGTGTGTGTATCTATATATATATCTATATCTATATATCTATATATACATATATATCTATATATATATATATATATATATATATAAAACGCATTTCTCACCTTCCACGGTGGTTGGTCTCTCACCCTCATCAGCTCGGGTTCTACCAGAGGCCTGGGAGCTTGAGAGTTCTGCGCAGTATCTTTGCTGTTCCCAGTACTGCACTTTTCTGGACTGAGATGTCTGTTGTCCTTCCTGGGATCTGCTGCAACCACTCCTCTAGTTTGGGGGTCACGGCCCCGAGAGCTCCGATCACCACAGGCACCACCGATGCTTTCACCTTCCAGGCTCTCTCCAGCTCTTCTTTGAGCCCCTGGTATTTCTCTCGTGTTCCTTTTTCCTGACATTGCCATCGCTCGGTATTGCAATGTCCACCACCACGGCTTGGTTCTCCCGCTTATCCAGAACCACGATGTCTGGTTGGTTCGCGATCACCATTCTGTCAGTCTGTATTTGGAAGTCCCACAGGATCTTGGCCCGCTCATTCTCCACAACCTTTGGAGGCGTTTCCCACCTTGATCCTGGGGTTTCCAGCCCGTACTCTGCACATATATATATATATATATATATATATATATATACACACAAAAATAATATACATAAAAAAATACAAATATATATAATATAATATATATACGACCCCCAGACCCCCACCCCGGTCTGCCAGTCCAGAGGTATTGTTCCCGACCGCCACGCGATGTTGCAGAGATGTGTCAGCCGAGACCCACAACATCCAGAGACTTAAGGTCCTCAGGACGGATCTCATCCACCCCCGGAGCCTTGCCACCGAGGAGCTTTAACCACCTCAGTGACTTCGGCCAGGGTGATGGGTGAGTCCGCCTCTGGGTCCCCAGCCTCGGCCTCCTCTTCGGAGGACGTGACGGTGGGATTGAGGAGATCCCCAAAGTATTCCTTCCACCGCCCGACAACATCCCCAGTCGAGGTCAGCAGCTCTCCCCCCGCACTGTAAACAGTGTTGGTGAAGAACCGCTTCCCCCTCCTGAGGCGCCGGACGGTTTGCCAGAATTTCCTTGGGGCCGTCCGATAGTCCTCCTCCATGTTCTCCCCGAACTCCTCCCAGACCCGAGTTTTTGCCTCTGCTCCACCCGTGCTGCAGCACGCTTGGCCCGACAGTACCCGTCAGCTGCTTCAGGAGTCTGCTGAAGGAGGTCCTGACAGCATCCCTTACTTCCGCTGTCCACCACCGGGTTCGGGGATTGCCGCCGCGACAGGCACCGCAGACCCACAGACCGTATAAAAGTGGACTAAGTGAGCGTGACGTCGCCCATAGCGTTTAGCGCTCAAATGAGGCTCACGATGCTAATGGTTACAGGGGCAAATCTGGAGCCAGTTATGTTATGAACAGGGTTTTTTTGACGGACAAAATAGCGGAAAAAAAATCAGGACCATGTAGAGCGGGTTCATACGAACATTTTAAGACCAAAATGACGAGGCTCACGGCAACAGATACAAAAAGAGGAGCGATCAGATCCCAATGTAAGTCAATGGGAAAAAGGGAGAGAAGGAGCCGGAAGAGCCTCCTGGAGCACTTCCTGTTTGGCACGCGGCGGCTAACGGGTTAGCTTAGTCCACTCATATATACGGTCTATGCACAGACCTTATGGCCACAGCTACGAGCGGCCACATCAACAATAGAGGCTGAGAACGAAGCCGGGCTCCATGTCCCCAGCCTCCCCCGGGATCTGGGAGAAGCTCTCCCGGAGGTGTGAGTTGAAGGCCGCACTGACAGAAGGTTCTGCCAGACTTTCCCAACAGACCCTCACGATACGCTTGGGCCTGCCAGGTCTTTCCGGCTTCCTCCTCCGCCAGCGGACCCAACTCACCACCAGGTGGTGCTCTACAGCTCTGCCCCTCTCTTCACCCGAGTGTCCAAGACACACGGCTGGAGGTCAGATGACACGACAACAAAGTCGATCATCGACCTCCGGCTTAGGGAGTCCTGGTGCCACGTGCACAGATGGACCCCCTTGTGCTCGAACATGGTGTTCGTTATGGACAAGCTGTGACTAGCACAGAAGTCCAATAACAGAACACCGCTCGGGTTCAGATCAGGGAGGCCGTTCCTCCCAATCACCCCTCTCCAAGTGTCACTGTCGTTGCCCACGTGGGCGTTGAAGTCTCCAGTAGAACAATGGACTCCCCGGCACTGTCCAGTCCCCCTCCCAGAGACTCCAAGAAGGCCGGGTACTCTGCACTGCTGTTCGGCCCGTAGGCCGACACCACAGTGAGAGACCTGTCCCCGACCCGAAGGCGCAGGGACTCGACCCTCTCGTTCACCGGGGTGAACTCCAACACACAGCGGCTGAGCTGAGGGTGATGAGCCCACACCAGCTCCAACGCCAGAGAAATGGAGAGTCCAACCCCTCTCCAGGAGTTGGGTTCCAGAGCCCAGGCTGTGCAGAGGTGAGGCCGACTATATCGAGCCGGTAACGCTCGACCTCCTGCACAAGCTCAGGCTCCTTCCCCCCAGTGAGGTGACTCCATGTCCCCAGAGCTAGTCTCCATGTCCGGAGATCTGGTCGCCGAGGCCCCTCCGCCTTCGACCGCCGCGCAGATCTCTCTGCACCCGCCCCTATGGCTCCTCCCGCGGATGGTGGGTCCAGGGGAGGGCGGTCCCACGTCGTCTCTTCGGGCTGTGCCCGGGCACCAGGCGCTCGCCCATGTGCACCCACCCCAGGCCTGGCTCCAGGGTGGGGCCCCGGTGACGTCAACCCAGGCGACGTAACTGACCTCTGAATGTTCATCATCATAGGAGCTTCTGAACCCTTTGAGGGATCCTTGACCAGAAAAGTTACACAATGCAGCTTTATATGACACAAAACAAAGGTTGATTTAGTCCTAGTTTTGACCTGGTGTAGAGTTGGTTTAGTCCTGGTTTAGACTAAGTTTAGTCCTGATTTAGACCTGATTTAGTCCTAGTTTTGACCCTTCATTAGAAAAGTTACACAGTGCAGCTTTAAAGATCCATATTACTCTATTTTCTGGTGTTTGAATGTTTTTTCCTCATCACAAACAGACCTGAAGTTGTGTTTTTTCTCACATGTTTAAATCTGCTTTTTTTTCACTGTAAAGTGACTTAGAGCCTGAGTCGATGGAGACAGAAGTGCGGCCGTGCTCACTTCCTGTTGGTAAAGCAGTGGGTTTAGTGGTTTTAGGTTCATTCTCCACAGTCGTGTTTCACATTTCAGAGTTTCAGAGTTTCACGGTGGACGGAGCTTTTAAAGAGTCAGTGGAAAAGCCCCGAGCTCAGTCACATGACCCAGACCCAGAACCAGACCCCAGACCCAGACTCAGACTAAACCAGGACTAAACCAGGACTAAACCAGGACTAAACCAGGTCTAAAACAGGTCTAAAGTAGGAGTAAATCAGGACTAAATCAGGACTAAACCAGGTGTAAACTAAGACTAAAAACCAAATCTAAACCAGGTTTAAACTAGGACTAAACCAGGTCTAAACCAGGTCTAAACTAAGACTAAAAACCAGGACTAAACTAGGACTAAACCAAGACTAAACTAGGACTAAACCAAGGCTAAACTAAGACTAAACCAGGACTAAACCAGGTCTAAACCAGGTCTAAACCAGGACTAAAACAGGTCTAAAGTAGGAGTAAATCAGGACTAAACCAGGACTAAACCAGGGCTAAACCAGGTCTAAACCAGGACTAAACCAGGTCTAAACCAGGTCTAAAGTAGGAGTAAATCAGGACTAAACCAGGACTAAACCAGGTCTAAACTAAGACTAAAAACCAGGTCTAAACAAGGACTAAACCAAGACTAAACTAGGACTAAACCAAGGCTAAACTAAGACTAAACCAGGACTAAACCAGGTCTAAACCAGGTCTAAACCAGGTCTAAACCAGGTCTAAACCAGGACTAAACCAGGTCTAAACCAGGTCTAAACCAGGTCTAAACCAGGTCTAAACCAGGTCTAAACCAGGACTGATCAGAGAATTTCTGTATTTCACACGTTAGTTTTGTCAAAAGTATCGAGAATCAAATCCTAATCGATACTATAACGAGTATCGAAACTGGATCCTCGTTTTCCGCAGATATCAATACTAAAAAGAAGCACGAGCGTTTAACGCTGTGAGGTCGTGTTTCTGAACCTTTCTGTCTCCATGGAAACCAAACCGGACCCAGTGCCAGGTCAGATCTGTGGAGAGGCGACGCCGCAAACAACAAACACCTGAGACTGAATACATGTAAAATCGAGCTGTTTAAAGTCACACTGCGGAACATTCCAGGACGTATCCATAGAAACCAGCAGGTGACAGATCCCCTGCCGAAAAGTTGCACAGTGCAGAATTATTTTTTGCTAATCCACAGTTTGATTTTTTCTTTCTTTCTCGTTCGTTCTTTCTTTTTCTTTATTTCTTTTAGACTAATCCACTGTTTGATTCTTTTCTTTTTTTCTGTCGTCCTTTTTTTCGTTCTTTCGCTCGTTCTTTCTGTCACTTTTCCTTTATTTCTCACAGACTGATCCATAGTTTGATTTTTCCTTCTTTCTTTTTCTCTGTTTCTGCGATTTCTTTCTTTTCTTTTTCTTTATTTCTTTCAGACTAATCCACTGTTTGACTTTTTCTTTTTTGTTCTTTTTTTCATTTGTTTGTTTGTTTGTCCTTTTTCTTTCTTTTTCATTCATAGTGATACGTCTCCAGTCTTTGATCATGTTCAGGTAAAATATTCTGTATTTTTATTGGAATGGAACGTTTTTTCACTTGCATCGTGTTCTTCTGTTCTTCTGTTCTTCTGTTCTTCTGTTCTTCTGTTCTTCTGTTCTTCTCTTCCTCTGTTCTTCTCTTCCTCTGTTCCTCTGTTCTTCTGTTCTTCTCTTCCTCTGTTCTTCTTTTCCTCTGTTCCTCTGTTCCTCTGTTCTTCTGTTCCTCTGTTCTTCTGTTCTTCTGTTCCTCTGTTCTTCTGTTCTTCTGTTCCTCTGTTCTTCTGTTCTTCTGTTCTTCTCTTCTTCTGTTCCTCTGTTCTTCTTTTCCTCTGTTCTTCTGTTCCTCTGTTCTTCTGTTCCTCTGTTCTTCTCTTCTTCTGTTCCTCTGTTCTTCTTTTCCTCTTTTCCTCTGTTCTTCTGTTCTTCTGTTCCTCTGTTCCTCTGTTCTTCTTTTCCTCTGTTCTTCTGTTCTTCTGTTCCTCTGTTCTTCTGTTCTTCTGTTCTTCTGTTCTTCTGTTCCTCTGTTCCTCTGTTCTTCTCTTCTTCTGTTCCTCTGTTCTTCTTTTCCTCTTTTCCTCTGTTCTTCTGTTCTTCTGTTCCTCTGTTCCTCTGTTCTTCTGTTCTTCTGTTCCTCTGTTCTTCTGTTCCTCTGTTCCTCTGTTCTTCTGTTCTTCTCTTCTTCTGTTCCTCTGTTCTTCTTTTCCTCTGTTCTTCTGTTCCTCTGTTCCTCTGTTCTTCTCTTCTTCTGTTCCTCTGTTCTTCTTTTCCTCTTTTCCTCTGTTCTTCTGTTCTTCTGTTCCTCTGTTCTTCTGTTCCTCTGTTCTTCTCTTCTTCTGTTCCTCTGTCCTTTTTCTCTTTCTCTGTTCTTCTCTTCTTTTTCTCTTCCTCTGTTTGTCTCTTCCTCTGTTCCTCTCTTCTGTTCCTCTGTTCTTCTCTTCCTCTCTTCTTCTCTTCCTCTGTTCTTCTCTTCTTCTCTTCCTCTGTTCAGTTCTGTCCTGTTGCACTTCTCCTCCTCCTCCTGTAGGTGGAGCTCTTCACCAACACAAGTATTTTTGCTGCTGTTTCTGCCACGAGCCGCAGAACTGCACTCTTCACTCTTTCATTTGTTTCAGGTTTTCTCTCTTTTCTTTTTCCTACTTTTTACATTTTAGACGCACAGAACAAATCAGATAAAAGAAGCGGGAAACAGGGAATTATTCAACAAAGGGAAAAAGTGAAATAACTCCAGAAATATTTGTATCTTTTCTGTTTATTTTCATTCATTTATTTAAATTTTTTCAGCCGAGACGCTGACCTGAGGAAAAGAAAAGAAAAACAGAGACGATGACCTGAGGAAAAGAAAAGAAAAACAGAGACGAGGACCTGAGGAAAAGAAAAGAAAAACAGAACGGAGTGAATTTAGAAAAACAAGAAAAAGAAAGAGAAAGTGATAGAGAGAAAGAACAACTGCAGAGAGAACGACGGGATATTTACTCAACACACGGACGGTTAGAGAGAAAGAGGGAGGGAGGAAAGAGAGGGAGGGAGGAAAGAGAGTGATGGACAGAGGAGGAGAGGGGGTGAGAAGGAAAGCGAGAGCTAAGGGGAAAGGAGAGAGGGAAAGGGGGAAAGGAGAGATGCAGAAAGAAGCAGGAAGGAGGGAAAGTGAAGGGAGAGGGAAGGAGAGAGGTAAAGGGGGAGAGAGGGGGGGAAGGAGAGAGAGAAAAGAAGGGGAAGAGGGAAGGAGAGACAGGGGGATGGTGGAAAGAGAAAGAGGGGGAAAGAGGAAAGAGAGAGGGGGAAAAGAAAGAAGCAGGGAGTGAGAGCGAAGGAGGGGAGAGGGACGAGAGAGAGAGAGAGAGCAGGAGTGAGGAGGAGGATGGGATGAGGGGAAGGGAAAGAGAGAGTAGAAGAGAGAGAATGGAGGGAGAGACCGGTGGGATAGGGGGAGGAGTGAGAGATGTAGAAAGAAGCAGGGAAGAGGGAGAGAGCAGGAGAGAAGCGGAGAGGTGAAGAGAGAGAGAAGGGAAAGAGGGAGGAAGAGACGGGGATAGGGGGAAAGAAGAGAAAAGAGGGAGTGAGGGGAGGTAGAGAGAGACAGAGGAGAGCAAAGAAGGGATGGAAAGAGAGAAGAGGAAGAGAGACAGAGAGAGAGGGATAAGACACAATTAAAACTCAATACATAAAACATTTCTCATATTTTCACATTTTGTTATTATTATTATATTTATTTGTGTATGTATTATTTTTATCATTTAATTTATTTAAATTTTTGTATTTATTGTTATTATATTTATTATTATTACATTTATTTGTGTAGGTTTTATTTTTTATTATTTAATTAATTTTTATTTATTTATTTATTATTATTATATTTACTATTATTATATTTATTTGTGAATGTTTTATTTTTATTCTTTAATTTATTTTAATTTTTTATTTGTTATTATTATTATTATTATTATATTTATTATTATTATTATTATATTTATTTGTGTATGTATTATTTTTATCATTTAATTAATTTAATTTTTTTATTTATTGTTATATTTATTATTATTATTATATTTATTTATTTATTTGTGTATGTATTATTTTTTATCATTTAATTAATTAAATTTTTTTATTTATTGTTATTATATTTATTATATTTATTATTACTATATTTATTTGTGTAGGTTTTATTTTTTATTATTTAATTTATTTTTATTTATTTATTTATTTATTATTATTATATTTATTTGTGTCTGTTTTATTTATTTTTACTTTCGTTTTTCCTTCAGTTGTGCCTCGTTTCCCCGTTGCCGCGGTAACGATCTCGGCGGTGCAGATGTGCAGATTCGGCGTCGCTGATGTAATGTCGGAGGAAATGAGCAAACGGCCGTCGCTCTGATTGTGACGTGGGAACAGATGCTATCGTCTGGGAAACGCCGCCACACACAAAAACAATCACACTTTCTTTCACTTCTGCCACAGCTTTTGTTTTGTTAAAGAGAAACGATCATTTTCCCCGTTTCTATTATATTTAACGAGACCGTTTGGCTTCGTGTTCGGGTCTGCGGCGACGTCACGAGGAGGTGACGCGACCAACGCTTCAGCAAACACAGACGGAAACGTTTTGAGATCGTCTGAAAACTCTGGAGAAAATACACAAGGGACTTAAAGAGCACGTTTTCATTTCCCTGTGACCCGAGCGTTGCCACGGTTACAGGAGCGAATCTGGAGCCAGGTCCATATTTGGAAATCCTCCCGCGAGTATCATAGCAACACAAGAGCCAATCATGAGTGAGGAGGTTAAATGTGGCGCCTCCTCCTGGCAGAGCTGATGCATCATATATACGGACTATGGATGTGATACTCTGCACCTGCAGGAACCGCTGGATTTACCTGATTCTGCACAAGAAGAAGAAACTTTGAGCTTTAAAGAGTTTAAGTCACTGATTTATGTTGTTTGTTCTGTTCCGTACGAACAACAACAGAGTCACAATTTAACCAAATTCTCTTTACTTTCTGCTCGTTAAATTCTGCTCGTTCAGATTCTAGTCACATTAGATATTGTGACTGTTTGAGATATTTTGTCATTTTATTTCAGAAATCGTCACTCGGGGGAAAGCGGGAAGGGAACTTACTTAGCAACGAAACGAGCTGTCAATCAAACCTGTTGCTAATGCTAGGGGGAGGGGCCTCGGGGAATGAAGGCGTCTGATTGGTCCGTTATTTCTGTTCAGATCTTGATTTAGGAACAAAACAGAGAAATGAAAAGTTCAGGATCCTGTGTGGCGGCTTCAGACGAACAGTTTAAGTCCAGAATGACGAGGCTCAGAGCAGCAGGTACAGACAGAGGGACGAGAAGATCCTAATGTGAAGGAGCCCCAAGAGCCTCCTGGAGCACTTCCTGTTTGGCACGCGGCGGCTAACGGGTTAGCGGCTAACGGGTTAGCTGCTTAGTCCACTCATATATATGGACTATGTTTTACACTGAAGGTGAGAGCGACTCAGGTTCTTTCACACCGACAGCAGCTGCTTCACCAAATGTTCCATGTGAACCAGAAGCTCTTGGTTGGTTTTCGTTGGCGAAGCTTCAGCCGCACTCGGATCTGCAGTAAATCAAGCGAACGACACCTCAAAAAAGAGGTCTTGGTCTTTTTGATGATACGTTCACATCAGCCTTTTTCGGTCTGAGACAAACACTGAGACAAACACTGAGACAAACACTGAGACAAACACCTGCTCCTGGCAGATCCCCCAGACCCGCGGGCCCCGGTGCAGCAGTGTGACGGGGGCCGGGTTTGGTCTGGAGGTCTGAGTCTGAGCTCCCGGGGCAGAGCGGCTCTTAGGGTTTGATAAACTGTCTCCTGGAGGTCGGCCTCTGCTCGGGGGCCTCTGCTCGGGAGCCTCTGCTCGGGGGCCTCTGCTCGGGGGCCTCTGCTCGGGGGCCTCTGCTCGGGGGCCTCTGCTCGGGGGCCTCTGCTCGGGGGCCTCTGCTCGGGGGCCTGTGCCGTCTGGACCCTGTGGAGGCCCCGGGGAGACGAGCAGCTCAGCCTCACCTCCCAGAGCTCCGGTGTGGAGAACCTCAGTGTCCCCGAGACAGAGCAGCAGGATGTGGGCTCAGGAGCGCGCACGTGGGCTCAGGAGCGTGCACGTGGGCTCAGGAGCGTACACGTGGGCTCAGGAGCGCGCACGTGGGCTCAGGAGCGCGCACGTGGGCTCAGGAGTGCACGTGATTCCAGGAGCGTGCACGTGGGCTCAGGAGCGCGCACGTGGGCTCAGGAGCGCGCACGTGGGCTCAGGAGTGCACGTGATTCCAGGAGCGTGCACGTGGGCTCAGGAGCGCGCACGTGGGCTCAGGAGCGCGCACGTGGGCTCAGGAGCGCGCACGTGGGCTCAGGAGCGCGCACGTGGGCTCAGGAGCATGCACGTGGGCTCAGGAGCGCGCACGTGGGCTCAGGAGCGCGCACGTGGGCTCAGGAGCGCGCACGTGGGCTCAGGAGCGCGCACGTGGGCTCAGGAGCATGCACGTGGGCTCAGGAGCGCGCACGTGGGCTCTGGAGCGCGCACGTGGGGTCAGGAGCATGCACGTGGGCTCTGGAGCGCGCACGTGGGCTCTGGAGCGCGCACGTGGGCTCAGGAGCGCGCACGTGGGTTCAGGAGCGCGCACGTGGGCTCTGGAGCGCGCACGTGGGCTCAGGAGCGCGCACGTGGGTTCAGGAGCATGCACGTGGGCTCTGGAGCGCGCACGTGGGTTCAGGAGCGCGCACGTGGGCTCAGGAGCGCGCACGTGGGCTCAGGAGCGTGCACGTGGGTTCAGGAGCGTGCACGTGGGTTTAGGAGCGTGCATGTGGGTTCAGGAGCGTGCACGTGTCCATATCTGAACCTGTTTCTCAGTCGTTTCTTTTCACTTTATTGTTTTAATGATTCGCTCGTGTGACTCGTGGTTGTTTCGAAATTATACCACAGCCTGTAAATACTGTTGATCGACCGATATGGGATTTTAGGAGCGTGCACGTGATTCCAGGGGCGCGCACGTGGGCTCAGGAGCGTGCACGTGGGCTCAGGAGCGTGCACGTGGTCCTGACCTTTCCCCGTCGCTCTCCCGTTCCCTCCGTCGGCTCCGTCACACACACACAGTGTTAATGCACTAATCACTTTAAACAGAGCGTCATTAATCATGAGGCAGAAGCTGTCAGAGCCACGAGACGCACAACTACTGTTTACACACACAACACACACACACACACACAATACACACACACAATACACACACACACAATACACACACCCAGATACACACACCCAGATACACACACCCAGATACACACACACACATATACTCGCACACACAGATACATGGACACAGATACAACACACACTCACGGACACTCACACTCACAGTTGGAGGGGGAAGGGGCAGAAACACCTTGAAATTAAACATGTTTTGTTAATTGTCTAGAATCAAATTAAATTGTCGCTCGTGCGTTTCACCGGTTTTTAAAAAAAAAAAACGACAGAAACCGACACACGATCTGAAAACGGTGCAGAATAAAAGACACGAAAAGGAAAAAAAAAAAAAAGATACAAAATTGCGCACAGAAAATCCACAAACCCGACGCGACGTGCAGGAGTTTGGCGGCGCTGTGGCGGCGCTCTGAAGGGGGAGCGACACAAAGAGGAGAAGGGAGAGAAAAAAAAGAGGGAAAACGACGGCACCATGTTTTCCTCAAATTTACGGGGAAAAAAACAGGTCTAGGCCCTTGAATCTGCACCTGACTTAAATAAAATATGTGTATGAGTAAATGATGTGTTTTTATGGGCATGTGGGGACGCTGTGGGCGGAGCCTCGTACAGACTCGTACGGCTGAACATAACGAGGGTTTGAACAGGGCCCGGGAGAGATCTCTAGATGACTCAAACATGCACGACTCTAGAACCTTGTGATGAGGAAATAACATTAAAACATGGGAGAAAGTTACAAAATAAAGTCAAATTTGCGGAAAAATTCCTCTG